>VZQC01014413.1:4331489-4598791 GCA_009823505.1 Rhizomys pruinosus | reverse complement strand
CCACTATGGAAAGCAGTGTGGAGAAACCTTGGAAGACTCAAAATGAGCCTGCCATTTGACCCAGTCATACCACAAGACTCATCTTACTGCAGAGATACATGCACAGCTATATTTATTGCAGCTCTGTTCACAATAGCAAAAAGCTGGAACCAACCCAAATGCCCCTCAACTGATGAGGGGATAGAGAAAATGTGGTACATGTACACATGGAGTTCTATGCAGAGGTAAAGAAAGACAACATCATGAACTTTGCAGGTAAATGGATGGAGCTAGAAGATATTATATTAAGTGAAGTAACACAGTCCCAGAAAAGCAGACGATGAATGGTATCCCTCATATGTGGATGCTAGTGCCAATAACCCAGTTATAAATATTTCTTGTGGAGAGGGACGCATATTAAAAGAACAACAACAGAAAGATTGCATCAGAAAACTGACTGAATTGGTGAATCGGGAGGGGTGGGAGTGGCAGGAGAGGGACACAGGTGTATATTCGATTAATGTATATTAATGATGTGATTTCAACAAGTTTCCAATTTCGCCCAGACTCTGTCTACAGGTTACATGATGTTTTAGGACTTAGTAAAAGTAAATATGTGTATACTAAACAACATTGGTTTAAAGGTTCTGATAAAAATGGTAATGCACCTGAGTTAATTGGAAATATAAATTGTTGTCCACATTTGTTTTACTTAAAATCTGTATAACAATAACTTTGGGATTGGCACATACAAATGTTCTCTATCATTTTTCTTTTGTATAGTATCATCTTGTAGCATTCTCTTTTACCTGCAGGATGATTTAACTGAAAAAATTAAGGTTGCTTCCCAAGTTAACCACAGTCACCCAAAACAGCTTGGATGAATTTGATGAAATCTGCACCTTGATTACAGCCTATAGGTGTGTGTAATACAACTGCCTTTTTGAGACTCATGGGTCAAAAAACAAAAACCTAAAATAAAAAGGGGGGGATACAGATATATATGAAAACTTTTTGTCAAAAACTTTGCCATTCAAATCTTAAAACTAACTATGGGAAAACGTTTGTATGTTCCCACAGGTCAAAATGTCACCAACTTAAAGAAAAGACACAGCTTTGCATTGTGTAGGATGTACCAGGACGTGCCAGCAGAAAGGTTGGCCAGTCTGAACATTGAAAGGAAGAAAAGCCTCAGACTGCTACAGACATCAAACCCCTCTGTGGATCCTACTTGTAACAACTATTTATAATGAGTCCTAATGAAACTTACCTTCTAGTTACCACAAAGTTTTAATACGAGAGACTTTCTTACCTCCCCTCCATAGAACAATGAGAAATATGATGATGATGAGGTCGTTCTCTAACTATAAATTGGAGCCAACTGTTATAGAGATAATCTCTTATAAAACCAGTAAAACTGCCTTCTTTAACAACTAATAGACATAGAAACTGTGAAAAGGATTATTCTCTATTCAGAACCAAATATAATACTAAAGTCTCTTTAAGCTATGCACTTAAGCAAAATATATTAATACAGGGGGGCTGGAGAGATGGCCTAGTGGTTAAGAGTGCCGACCGCTCTTACAGAGAACCCGGGTTCGATCCCCAGCACCCACATGACGGCCGAGAACCGTCTGAAACTCCAATTCCAGGAGAACTCCAGTTCCAGGGGAATCTGACACCCTCTTCTGACCTCTACGGCATTGCACGACACGGGTGCACAAACTTGCATGCAGACAGTACATTCATACACATACAGAAAGAAATAAAATTAATAAAAAAATTTTAAATATATATATATTAATACAGGAGAGCTCTGATATCAGCAATGGATTATTCTGCCAAGGAGATGTTGGCCAGGGGATCCAAGCCCCCCCCCCAAAAAAAAGGGAAAGCCTTCTTGCCTATAAATTGGGATACCTGCAAGAAGAGAGGCGATAAGGCCCTGCTGTCAAAGACCTGATGTAAGCATGGGAAAGATGTATTGAAACCGCACTTACAAGTTTACAGTTGGTCTCTGGAATACCAGAGAGTGTTACCAAAGGCCACTAAACCAATAAAGCAAACATAGGTCTCCTTGAGTCAAGCAAGACTCCTCTGTCAGCACCAGCTACACCTCACCTGCCTGGAAATACTGTGCAGCAGTGGCAGCCATATGCCTGTATATCCCAAATCTAATTGGCTATTAGCTCTCTCCTTGGAGGAATGACCCATGGCTGATGCCACAAGCTTACATCCTTTAGTGGTTAAGAGATGTTACAGGCCACAGTAAGACCCTGTCATACTTTACAGAAAATACTTAATTCATGGATTAACATACCATCCAAACATCTGTGTCTAAACCAAAGTAACCTACCATAACAATTAGTACTGTTTAAATGCCTATATATCTAATTGCTTGTGCTTCATTAGTAGGATCAAAATGTTATTCCTGGACAAATTGTCAGCCCATGAAAGGAAACATCCAGAATTGACCAGAGTCCAAAACAACAGCTCCAGAGAAAGTAGACTGTTTTGCTTCTCATCCACCTGTGCCCCTTTTCTAAGCCTAGGGAACAATCTGTGGAAGAGGGGGCATAGTAGAATGTAAGGGCTATGATTGGGGTGAATGGTGAAACTATAGCAATATAGACTGGACACTTATTTAATCAACTGATTTAACATGCAAGACCCCCCCAGCTGGATGGTGGGACCCTTGGGCCATGTGGGTTTGGGCACAACTGCTTCTAAATTGGTTTTACATGAAGGATGCTTGTACTCATAAATTATTACATATTGTTAAAAAATGAAAAAAAATAAAGAAGTGATAGAAAAAAAAAAGAACAAAGAAGATAGAGCAGTAATCAGTGGCACAGAGGCTTTACAAGAAACTAGACGGCAGGTGCCCCAAATTATGATGGAAGTGGTAGCTTTGTACAGGGATGAAGCTATCCCTGCACTTGGGCAATGGAAGGATGGAGGCAGCCACAAGTATGCAAACACCACTGGTGTCCTTGCTCTAAGCCTCTGGATCTCCGGCCTTTCCCTGAACTACTGGTCCCGCACTCAGGTCATCTGTGTATGTTACATCCTCATCCAGTTGACAGACTAATTCACCCTTCCATCTGGTGAGACCAAGAGGACTTCACTGACCTTTTTGACCAAATAGATGGTCTTGAACAAATGATACTCTGTGTGCTTCCTGTTCCTGAGTTTGATGGAGACAGACAGCACAAAGCGTTGTGATGATAAAGGAAACTATGTGTGAACAATAGTACCTGGAGTCTAGAGAACTCTTTGAAGTGCTCACTAGCATTCACATCAGACTATGAGTACATGACCAGAAATGCTGTGTTTACCTGAAGCTCCCCAGGGGATCCTCTTAGTCAGAAGCAGACTTCCTGCATCTGCCTCTTTGAAAGCTGTAAAACATGCTATTTTGGCTGTTTTTTAATTCTTATTTAATTCCTGTTTCCAATTTACTCTTCATTTGTAAAATCAAAGATAATAAACAAACTATGCAATCTTACCCAGGAATTCCCCAAACTGGCTAGCATTTAAAAAAAAAAAATCCTGGTGCTGTCAGTCATCAGAATTTCTGGGATTGGGGGCCATGGTAGAGCCTGTATTTCTGACTATGTTCTAATGAAAAAGGCACTGAATTTGTAGTAACTACAATAGATTTTAGCCCTGGCAACTTTGGGTACCAGTCTGAGCCTTTGTTTTCTCTTCCATAAAATGGGCCAGTGAGACCTATTCATAGAGTTACTATGAAGATCAAACAGGCTGAGCACGGTAAACAGGTCTGTAAATCTCAGATACACAGGAGACAGAAGAGGGAGTAAGTAAATCCAAGGTCTCCCTGAGCTACAGGGTGAGTTCAAAGCTAGCCAGTCTACCTTACAGAGACTCTGTCTCATAACAAAAAGTAAAATGGGAGCTAAAGATGTAGCTGTGTAGCAGAGTGCTTGTCTAGCATCCATGAGGCCCTAGGTTCAATCCTTAGCACCACAAAATAAAAAAGTATGAAATGTAAAAAAAATAAATAAATAAAAAGCTAGACTATAGAAAGCTCTGTGGAAGGAGAATGTATGGATATAAAACATTTTTACGGGGTACTGAACTGGTTAGTGGGGTTTTATTTGATGAATGAGCCCCCAGAGGCTTTTCTAGAATATTTTTCCCTGACAGTTATGCTTCGCTAAGATCTTCTGTTTTATTTATGAGTCATCCCCAGAAAGGGAGTGCATGTTATTTAAACCCATATGTTCACCACCCTCTGTCAGGGTCCTGATTATTTCTATCTGCTTTCCACTGACCTTTGCTCATTTTCAAAGAAAAGCCCTGAGCAACTAGAATCTGATAGGCTGGATCTCACAAGTTCTTGGTAGGCTTTTTAATTTTTTTAGTTTAATATTTATTCAAAGTTAGCCCCACCTCCATGCTCCGTGCATTGCAGCATCCGTGCTAAGCCCCATCCATTCAAACTTTTGAACCCAGATGTCCCTCTATGCAGATTCATCCAGTGCAATCTAGTCAGCAGATCTAGAAATCTTTTTATTACTTATTTTTATTTTTTATTTATGTTTTGTGCATTTCATACCACATTTCTCAGTCCAAATTAGACTCATTCCCCTTTCCATGCCCCCACCCCACCTGAGTTCATGCCTTCTGCCATACATGTCTTGTATCTTTTCTCAGTCTTTTTAAAGTTTTTCTATGCAGAGGGTTATTGTTTATGTAGAAGTTAACTGTTTCCATCAGTTCTTTGTCTCAGTACTTTTGTTTTCGTTGTTCCCTCCAATCTATATTCTCTAAAATATGCATATATATATGTCACACATATACTAAAATTATGTCATCTGCAAAGTTCATGATGTCATCTTTCTTTATTGCTGCATAGAATTCCATTGTGTAGATGTACCACATTTTCTTTATCCACCCGTTGGTTGACGGGCATTTGGGTTGGTTCCAGCTCTTCCCTATTGTGAATAGAGCTGCAATAAACATGGATGTGCATGTATCTTTGTGGTAAGAGGAATCTTGTGGGTATATACCCAGGAGTGGTATGACTGGGTCAAATGGGAAGTTTGTTTAGAGTCTTTTAAGAGTCCTCCACACTGCTTTCCATAATGGTTGTATGAGCTTACATTCCTACCAGCAGTGGATGGGTGTTCCCCTTTCCCCACAACCTCTCCAGCACTTGGTATCATTTGTTTTCTTGATCCTAGCCAGTCTTATCAGAGTGAGATGATATCTGAAAGGCTTTTTAATTTTTTAAAAATTTTAAGGATTATTATTTATGTATTTACCTATTTGTGTGTCTGCCTGCATGAGTTTTTGCACACAATATGTGTGCAGGAGACCACAAAAGACAGAAGAGGATGTCAGATACCCTGGAAGTGGAGATACAGATTATCATGTGTCATCTCTGGGTGCTGGGAACCGAACCCAAGTCCCCTCAAGAGCAATGATCACTCTCAACTGCTGAGCCAACTCACCAGCCCTTAGTGGGCTGTCTTCACTTCCCGCACAGCCATTACACTGAGACATCCTCATAAACTGCCTGCCCACAGGCTGTCATGACCCAAGAGCCCGCCTGGTGTCCTCCTCTACACACTTAGGTCCCCTCCCCAGGAATGGTCTTTGTGAAACAGAGGGAGAAGGCCACCTTTCTATGTTCCCTCCACAAATGAACATTTTAAACCCAGGGCACAGTGGCTGAGCAGCTTTTTAAAAGGCTCTTAACTATCACAGTCCTGGGATCCAGATGGGAAGTTATAGTCAAAGCACACAGAGCTCACCCACCGAGCTCTCATGTCTAGGTGTGGTTCACCGAAGCTCACTGCAGATGGGAACAGTAGGTAGCTCACACTCAGCTCTGTTCTCCTCACTGGGGCTGTGGGCTTTCCACTATGCAAGAGCCTGCATGATGGCCTCTTTGAACTTGAATCCTGTCATTCACAGACATGTTCTTATTTTGCTGTAGACTATTTTTATCACTTAATATTTAGACTTGAAGTCTTATAACTTCTAAAGTATTCATTTTAAAAGAGCCTATTTTCAGATTCCAGGAAGCTACTATAAATCTGGGTCTTTGGAAAGGCTGGTTACTAAGGGGTCTGCCTGCTCCATATTGGGAATGGAAGTCAGGGCCTATAAATGCTAGGTAAGTTCTCCATCATTGAGCTACACTCCAAGTTCTTTAAGGAAATCCAAAGTCCTATCTCCAATACCAGCTTCCTCAGGACCTTCTCAGCTCTGGCTTTTGTGTCTTTTGTGGACCAATCCCATGTGAAATGGGGATAGTAGCTGGCATGCTGGCACACACAGTAATCACAACACTTGGGAAGCTGAAGCAGGAGGATACCAAGTCAGATGCCAGCCTGGGATATATAGCAAGAACTTGTCTCAAAACTCAAGTATAAATAAGCTAATCAACAAAAATAAAACAGGACTAGTCAAGTACACCATATTGATTAATTTCATGTGTAACCTGGACTGGGTCACAGTGTCTAAATATGTGGTCAGACATTATCTTGGATGCTTTCATGAGGGAGGCTGTTTTTAGATGAGGCTAACATTTAAGTGGGTAGACTTTATGCCAGGTTCTCTGGCACATGCCTGGAGCCTCAGCTTCTAGGAAAGCTGAGATGAGAGGATCACTTAAGACCAAGGAACTTAGGTCCAATTTTCCCAACATAGAGATGGCATCTCAAAAACAAACAAAATAAAACAGGCATCCTATAATAAAACTGCCATGGGGATGGGGGAGCAATTGGTGGACTTTGAGTAGATCCCACAACATGATAGCTCTCACTGAATCGGTTGAAAGCTTAAATAGAACAAAAGTTTGATATCCCCTTGTCACAACCAAGAGTCAGCTGAGAAGGGGGCCTCAGTTGAGGAATTTCCAAGATCAGATTAGCCTGCAGGCATGTCTATGGGAAGCTCTTTGATTGTTTTTTGTTTGTTTGTTTGTTGGTCTTTTTGAGACAGGATCTCCCTGTAGTCCCAGCTGTCCTGGAACTCACTCTGTAGACCAGGCTGGCCTTGAACTCACAAAGATCCGCCTGCCTCTGCCTCCCAAGTGCTAGGATTATAGGTGTGCGCCACCACATGATTGTTAATTGATGTGGGAAGGCCACAGGCTTAGGTAACACCTCTGTGTTATTCCCTGGACAGGAGGTCCTGGGCTAGATAAGAAAGCTAGCTAGGTAAGGATGTAGAGAAAGGGGAACTCTCCTTCACTGCCAGTAGGATTGCAAACTCGTGCAAACACTGTGGGAAGCAGTATGGAAAACTCTTTAAAAAAAACTGAAAATGAAGGGCTGGAGCGATAGCTCAGTAGTTAAGGGCACTGGCTGCTCCTGAAGAAGACCTGGGTTCGATTCCCAACACCCAAAAGGCAGCTAACACCAGTCTGTCACTCCAGTTCCAGGGGATGCCCTCTTCTGGCTTCGGGGGGCATTTCATGGCATGGGTGCACTTACATACATACAATGCAAAACACTTATACACATAAAATTTAAAAAATAAATAACTAAAAATGAATCTAGCTCATGATCCAGTTATAACAATCCTTGGCGTCTAGCCAAAGGACTCATCCTACTGCAGAGGTACTTGTACATCCATGTTTGTTGCTGCTCTTTTCACGATAGCTAAGAGATGGAAGCAACCTAAGTGTCCCTCAACTCGTGAGTGGATAATGAAAATATGGTACATCTACACAATGGCATTCTACTCAGCAGCAAAGATGAAATCATGAAATTCACAGGTAAATGGATGGAACTAGAAACTGTTATCCTAAGTGAAGTAACACAAACTCAAAAAAAAAAAAAGTGACTTATGTTCTCCCTCATTTGTGGATCTTAGCACCAAATCCTTATATGAAAGTACGTATCTTGATGCAACCACAGGAGCCAGAAACGTGGAAAGGAACCACAAAGATAAAGGGAAAGAAAGAGCCTGAGAAAGGGGGGCAGTAAGAAACAGATATTACCAAGGGGAAATAGGAAAATGGGGGCACTCAACTGGGAAGAGAAGAGGGAAAGACATGCAATGGGAGTGCAAGAACAGAAGGAACTCAAGAGAGGAAGGATAATAGGAGACAGGTATTACCAAGGGGAAAATAGGAGTGCTTTAAGGGGGGGAGGGAGGTTAGACAGGAAGATAGAGAGAGAGAGAGGAGAGATAAATAAAGCTCAAGTGGTGTGAAAAAACAGAGGGAAGGGGCTGGAGAGATGGCTCAGCGGTTAAGAGCACCGACTGCTCTTGCAGAGGACCTGGGTTCGATTCCCAGCACCCACATGGCAGCTAAGAACTGTCTTTAACTCCAGTTCCAGAGGAATCCAATGCCCTCTTCTGACCTCTGCAGCTTTGCATGACATGGGTGCACAAACCTACATGCAGACAGTATACTCATACACATAAAAAAAATAATAAATTATTTTTAAAAATCAGAGGGAAATTTACTAGCTCAAAAACCTACTGAAAAAATACATAGAATATCTGAACATTAGTACATGTGTATACCTGAAGATTATATAACAAAAAACATAGTGCCAGACAGGAGAAACATGTCAGGTTAGTTCAAGAGACTCCAAAAATAACACAAGTTATTGCCACAGCCCTTGATTACATCCCAGAACTTGAAGGTAAGACCCTTTTGCTGAAGACAGGATGTACTTTGGACTCAGGACTTGGAGCAATGGAGCTGGAACAGACCTAGAAGCCTCCTCCCTGAATACCAGCTCTTATAGTTTCAGATGATACTATGCAAATGGCTAAGGGAGAAAATCAATCAATGGTCCAACCCCAGCTAACGCCTAATAACCATAACAACGACTGGCACAATAAACTACAGTAGTACAGTAGTGGCACTTTTATCTTGAGGGTAACCAACAGCTGTGTAATTGGACTTAAAGCCTTCTCAATTGGAGAGAACTCATGTGTGGCACTGTAAACATAGCTAAATACACATAACTGGAGAGCCTAGAGAAAGCCCTATGTCTGTCACATCCCTAGACAAATGTAATTTCTTACCATGAGGATCTAAATATGGATCCTTACATTTACAGACAAGTATACCATTTGCCACTCATCAAAGAAGCTTCAATTGCAACAGACAGAGACTATTACAGAGTTCCATAACTGGCCATACACAGAGAATAAATGTCTGAGAAACGCCCAACCCTAAGTGATACATCTACAGTGGAACCTCTAAACCTAAGGCTCATGGAAAACAGAGCAACAAAGAGTAGAGAGAATACTAATGCATCCCTTAACTCTCACCAGTGAAGCTTCCTCAGATAACGTTGTGATGCACACAGAAGGGCACAATTGGCCAAGGTGTAGAGAATAAGAGACTGCAGAGTGTGTGTCCCTGGGTAGGACTCCTATATTAAACCTCACCCAGCCAAGGCTCAGGGACCATTGTGGAAGAGGGAGTGGAAATATTGTAAAACCCAGTGTGGGTGCATGAACATAAGAACACAGTCTTCCAGGCCTCTGGGAACTTACTCCTATGAATTTGCAGCAATGGTGTCAGCATATGAAAGAGCCATGCAGACTAAATCAGACAAAAACCTAGCACAGCACCACGGGAATGGGCAGCAGACCCCAACCTCAGCTGAGGAACTATTGGCAGCTGACAACTCCTGAATAAAGAAAAGTTGATCTTCTTTAAGGGAGACACTCTAGGTAGCCTAACTAGACTCCAGTGGATGAGCTTGCAGCGAGAAACATCTAGGTACAAAAGCTTGACCAGGTAGGCCTTAACATGTATGTCAGAATGCATGAAATCCAGTGTGGGGGGTACTATAGGGAGTGCAGATGGAGGAGGGGGTCTAAATATGATTGGGATTTATTGTATGAAATGCACAAAAATTCAATAGAAATATACATTAAAAATGTTTAAATAGAAAGTTGGCTAAGGAAGAGCCTATGAGAGAGCCAGGAAACAGGGTTCTTCCGTGGTTTCTGGCTCAAGTGCCTGCTCGAGTTCTTGGCCTGACTTCGCTCAGTGATGGGCTGTGACTTATAAGCTGAAATAAACCCTTTCCTCTTCCTAAGTTGCTTTGGTCACGATATCTGTTATAGCAACAGAAATCAACCTAGAGTATCCCCACTACCATCCCCCACCAACAAAGGGAATTCTGTAGCAGATGGTCCTTGGGCTTGAACTGCAACATTAGTTCTTTCCTGGGTTGCCACTCTATAGATTTTGAACTTCATAATCATGTGAGCCAATTCCATAAAATCTCTCTCTCTCTCTCTCTCTCTCTCTCTCTCTCTCTCTTTCTCTCTCCCCCCCTCTCTCTCTCCTACACCATACACACACTCACACACATTACTAGTGCTTTTCTGGAGAGCAATATGTCTCCCTGTCCGTCTTGCAAGAATTTGACTCATTATTACTAATAACTGAGGCCAGTTACTGAGTGCTTATGCTGTGTTTTGCAGTCTTGCTAAGGATTTAATGTTTAGTCTTCATCACAACTTTATGAGCTGGATACTATTCTTATCCTTGTGCACAGCAAGGAAACCAGGGCTTTGGGAGATTTAAATCACAGACAGGTCGAAGAGGATAGAACTGATCTCGACTTTAACCAGCACACTCACTGCCTCTCCCTGAGAGCCTGACTCACAGATGCTCCTCTTGCCGCTGAATGTTCTATTCCACCCCCACTCTAAAAGTCGCAGCAGATTTATTCATTTTATTCATATATTTGATTTCTCAAGAGATTTCTTTTTCCTCATCTGATTTCATGTTGCCCAGGAGCTGTCAGGAAAGAGCCTGGGACAGGAAGTTCTTCTGACTGCATTCCTCGACCACCCCACAAGACCCTTTCTAGGCTCAGCAAGGCCCCCTTGCCTTCACAGTTCCATCTGTGAGGCTGGAAGGCAGGTCCGCCACTCAAGCCAGGACAGCATCTTGGAAAGCACACTCTCCTGCTCCTCTCCAGTGAGCAATATCATCATGAGCTGACAATTTCTAGGTGTTTTAGCTTCAAAGAGGAGCAAACTGGCTTCACGGTGGAGTTTGTGGAGGGAGAGAGACGTGACCAGGAACCCAGACTTTGTAGAGGTCCTACCTCAAAGCTGTTCATTTAAACCTCTTTTTACTGATAAGCCGATACATGAAACCAAGACACTCCAATGGCCGACATCCAGTGTAGCAGAAGGAGGAGAGAATTGTAGTTTGCAGGGTGCTGTGGCTTCTCATACTGTTGCCAGAGAAACGCTGTGGAGCTTGATGTTACAGTGTGGCAAGGGGGCACTTACCCTGCTCTGAAACTACAAATAGCCCAACATCTTTCTCTGATGGTTCCCTTGCTGGTGTGTGCTTCCTTAGAAAATCCCCTTTAGGGCTGGAGAGATGGCCTAGTGGTTAAGAGCGCCAACTGCTCTTGCAGAGGACCCGGGTTCAATCCCCAGCACCCACATGGTGGCTGAGAACCGTCTTTAACTCCAATTCCAGGGGAATCTGACACGCTCTTCTGACCTCTGCGGCATTGCATGACATGGGTGCACAAACCTACATGCAGACAGTACGTTCATACACATAAAAAAATAAAATAAAAAAAGAAAATCCCCTTTATTCTGGATGGAAAAAGATGAGTCAAATATAAAGTTTTATATATATACACATATATAGATATTATATATATATTTGAGTGGTGTTGAGACAGGGTCTTCCTATGCCCCCAATTGGACTGGACCTCAATATGTAGATCAGTAGATCAGGCTGGCCTCCATCTCACAAAGACTGCTTTCCTCTGCCTCCTGAGTGCTGTCATTAAAGGCGTGCACTAGCACCCAACTATATTTAATTTTAAAAGTAATTATAGGGGCTGAAGAGATAGCTCAGCAATTAAGCACACTGCCTGGTCTTGCAGAAGACCTAGGTCTGAGTCCCAGCATCTACATGACAGATAACAACCCCCTGTAACTCCAGTTCCAGGGGAATGCAACCCCTTATTTTGACCTCTGCAGTCACGGTGCAACACTTTTGGATGCACTTACAGACAATACACTCATAAAATGAAAATAAATAAAATATTTTAAAAGTAATTATAGTTCCAGTGTCGAGGCAATGAGCCAGGTGACTCCTTGGGGCTCGATGGCTGGCCAGCCTACTCTACTAAGTGAGCTCCTGGCCAATGAGAGAACTTGCCTGCAAAAATAAGGCAGGTGGCTCCAGAGGATTAATACCCAAGTTTGACCTCTAGTTTCCACATGCTTAGCCATACATGTGCAGGAGCACCTACACCCACATGCACGTGCGCTTACATGAACACAAATACACATACAAGCAAGTCTTTGAGAGCAGGTAATTGCACTTATTTCATGTGCAAGTTCCATTTACTATGCCCCCTCAGCATTTTACAAAGAGCTTATCTTGTTGCTGTTGTCAGGTTGGTTGGTTGGTTTCCCTTGCCAGGGACTGAAAGCTGGCCTTGCTCATGTGAGCAAATGCTCTCTCACTGAGCTACATTCCCAGCCCCTTAAGAGCTTCACTCATGTTACCTGCCTTAATCTTCCCACAACTCTGTTAACTGGCTCTGCTGTGACAGGTGATCTTATAGAGAGAGGCTCAAGAGACACAGAGACTTGTACAGGGTCACATACATAAGTGGCAAAACTGCTATTCCCCCGGGCAGAGCAGCATTGCCAAGAATGATGTCCAATACAGAGAAGGCTGTGACTCTCACTATGATTGTATGTTGGAAGACAGACCTTAAAGGAATGTGGAATCAGCAGAACCTGTCTGCCTCGTTATCTGAACCCATTCCTTCAATAGCATGAATCCAGTGTATCTGCCATGCATCGGGCCTGTTTTAGATGCTAGAAATAACATATACTCCTGTCTGGCTAAAGGCTAAGTTGCCATTATGTAGAAAATAAACCATTTTAAATGCCAAATTCAGCAAAATATTTCCTGATGGATCTAAATTTATCTTTGTGGTTAAAAACTCATAGCATTGGTTCTTGCAAGAAATCCCCTTCTTCCTCCAGCCTTCAACTCTTGTTTAGCAAGCGTTTGTATTATTATTAATACTCTCCCAAACCTATGTCTTTTAAAACTGAATGCCTTGACAGCCGAGGTTACCCACTAAGCAGATATTCAGTACGCACACTGAACTTCATGGAAATCACTCCTGTTACATAATTTCCCTATAGAATCAAAATGTTCACACTTACGCAAATCAACGATTTTATTTTTGAGCACTGAATTGCACGCTCTGTTTTCCTATCTCTTCTCCCCTCCACTCTGTATCTAAATCTGAACCATGAATCTGTACATGTAGAGTAATTATATATGGTATAACTTGAAATTCAGCTGGTCAAGTCTCATACTTCTGCAAACCAAGGGAAACTAGCAATGTTAGCTAGGGACACGATGGCGTCACTAGGGGACCCATTTCTAATTTCTCCTTCCCATTCTCCCACCCTTCTTTTCTCTCTCTTTGCCTTCTCTCTGTTTCTCCTTTCTCCTCTCTCTTTTTTCTCTTTTCTCTCTCCTTTTTCTTTTTCTTTTCTCTGTATTTTCTCTTCTCTCTCCTCTCTCTCTTCTCCATCTCTATCTCCCTTTTTTAATCTTTCCCTTGTTATAGATCATAAAAATAATTTTTCAAAATTCCTGCAGTGGGGCTGGAGAGATGGCCTAGCAGTTATGAGCACCAACTGCTCTTGCAGAGGACCCGGGTTCGATCCCCAGCACCCACATGGCGGCTTAGAACCGTCTTTAACTCTAGTTCCAAGGGAATCTGACACCCTCTTCTGACCTCCACAGCATTGCACGACACGGGCACACAGACCTACATGTGGACAGTACATTCATAGACATAAAAATAAATAAAATTTAAAAATATTTTTTAAAAAATTCCTACAGTAACTTCCAGGCTGTAAAGAAAAGTTAGAGGCCTCTGAGGGAGTTTATTGACCTCTGTTCTTGTTCCTTGGAGTTCCCACGGTTCTCATTTAAAGACCTGTCATTACCTACTTCCTAAAGCCAGGCCTCTCTGGAAGTTTGGAGAAGGTGAAGAAAAAGCTGTAGGAAGTCAGCTGCTCTGATGCTCAGAGTAAAGAAGTGACAGAGTGCCAGTCATTGGTGACAGAAGTGAAGTGACAAGAGCAAAACTGTGAGTGAGCACCCTGGTCCCAGGGTTGCACGAGCTCACGATCCTTGTCTTGGCTCCTTCCAGCTCCTCTGACCTTGCAGCTATACCTGCAGGGCGAGGGAGGAGTCATGTGATTCCCTAAGCAGTGCCTGGCACTTTGCCAGCTGGCCAAGAGCCCTGCTGCCATCCCAGGAGGCTATGATGGTCTCCTCACCTGCCGGAGCACCCGTCATAATTGGCCTGCTTCCAGAAGGAAGCTGGTGAAGCCCTAAGCCCCAAGGTCAGGTCACTGGGGGAAGCCTCTGAGTAGACGCCAGGTAGGAAGGCCCCCCCCTTTTCCTAGGATGACTCTGGTGATGGTGAATGGATGGATATTCTACCACCTTACCACCTAATTACAGGCTCAAATTGAAGTCTGTTTCACTCTTAAGAAGTGATGGGTGCCTCTCAGGCTGGTATAACATGAGCTCACTGTAATCAAAATCTCCCTCCAAGTGATCCATTCGTCCCTCCCTCCCTCCCTCCGTCCCTCCCTTCCTTCCTTCTTCCTTCCTTCCTTCCTCTTTCTTTTCCAGTTTGACCTTGAACTTTCAATCTTCCTGCTTCATCCTCCTGAGTGCTAGGATTATAAATGTACACCATCACATCCAGCGCCACGTAATCTAAAAGCTCTTTCCAGTCAGCCCAGAAAATTCTGAGCAAAATGATCACATGCCACCCACAATTTAGGATTCTAGCACTGGATTAGCACAAGACCACTTGGTTAGCTGGAGACCACCTAAGAGAAACAGACTTTAAGCAGAGCAAGACTTGGGAGAGACGTACATGTCAGCAGAAAAAGCGAGGAAAATCTCCCGTGACTCCACGGATTTAGAGTGGGGAAAGCAAGGGTGGCCCACATGGGCAAGGACCTGGCAACGGGTGGTCTCAAGCCATCCCCACCCACTACTGCTGCTGGTGGACGGCCACTCCACTTGCCAGGCTTTTGTTTTGTTTGAAGAGAGCGTAAAAACCAACTTTATAACACATTGGCAACAAGTTATTTTTAACTACTGTGTGGGCCCAAACAGTATAAGCTAAAAGAAATGTCTGTACACCCCACTTAGCTACCAGGAGGATTCTGCCCAGGGCCATATGTGCTTCCAGGGGTGACTGAAACTTTGTTTTTCCAATTTTAATGCCAAACATTGACATATCAAGCAGACCATTCAGCCAAGTTCAATACTGTCATCAACCTCCCCACACCTCAAACCACCATCCTTTTTCTTTTTTCATATTGGTTTGTTTGTTCATTTAGATTTTTGAGGCAGGGTCTTACTTTGTAGGCCAGGCTAACCCTGAACTCCAGGCAATCTCTCAGCCTTCCCAGTGCTGAGATTACAGGTGTTAGCTATCAAATGCAGCATCGACCCCAATTTTAACCCCAAAGACAATTTAATCCATTCCTTACTCTTTGTCCTTCTTTAGCTCAAAAGAAGAAATTGCGAAGCTACCACAGGCCAGTGTAGGAGAGGCCCTACTGGACTTACTAGGAGAGACCTTTGTCTACTGGTCATTAGTTAAGAATGTTCTAGATAGATTCCAAAGACGCTCATGTTTTGAACTTACACAGAGGCTCTTAGACAAGCTTCTTATCTGATTCCGTTCTTTGCTCACTAAAAATCTTTTCCAGAGTGGAAAAAAGGCCAAAGTATCTGATCATTCCTCTCTCAGATATCTCACGTAGCTGTCTCTTTCATCTGTAAAATTAGTGTAGCAGGCCAACAGCCATTAAGGACAGAGATCTCTAACAGCCTTCTCTTTAGGCTCTTCCCTCAGTGAGACTATGAAGTAACCTCCAGCCAGGGTGTCATGTGGATTTCCAGATTTGTTTCCTTTCCATCTTTGGGTACCCGATGCTCTCTATCTGAACTTAGATTCACCAGGGACACCTCACTGAGTAAAAAAGGCAGATCGTTTCACTAAGTAATAGTCGGGAGATATATCCCAGCCCAAAGACTACTCCAAACATGTGAGCACCACTACTACCAAGACCACCCCATTGACTCATGCATTTCTCCGCTTCAATGTTCAGAGCGCTGTACTGTTGATTCTGGAGGCCACATCCAGGACTCTCCTGCTGAACGCACAGAGTGTTCAGTGTTGGGCTCTCTGCTCCTCCTGACTTGGAAGCAAGTTTATTTATTCAGTACAAAAGGAAGTATTTGAATTCACAGACTGTCATTCTCTGTGAGTTTTAAAAGCAGCAAGACTGGACAGACAACTTTCAGAGAGAGGAGACATATTTCTCTGTCCTGAATCTCATTCTCCTATCCTAAACAGAAAATCAGAGCCACATAGGAGCAGAGTGCCTAAACCAGACATATAGAGAGGCATGATATGACAAAAATGAGCCCTTTTCTCAAATTCTCTTCTGTTGTCTTCATGTGGCTATTTAATTGTTCTGTTTTGTGATAGGGTCTCCCTTTTTAGCCCAGACTGGGTTTCAAGTTGCAATTCTCCTGCCTCTGCTTCGAGACTTCTGGAATTACAGGAGTATGCTAGGATGCCCGAAGGATTATTTGATTTTTAAATTTTATCTTATTTTACTGTTATATTATGACTCAAACCCAGAGCCTTACACATACTGAGCAAGTTTTTGGTCACTGCGTGGCTTAACCTCTCAATCCCTTGGTTATGTGGAGTTTTTATTTGTTTATTTATTTGTTTGGTGATGCCAGGGCCCAATACAAGCTGGGCAAGGCCTCTGCAGCTGAGCTACATCCCTAGTCTAGTCATTTAGTCTTGATAACCATTTATTTTATTTTATTTATTTTTTATGTGTATGAATGTACTGTCTGCATGTAGGTTTGTGCACCCGTGTCATGCAATGCCTCGGAAGTCAGAAGAGGGTGTTGGATTCCCTTGGAACTGAAGTTAAAGATGGTTCTCAGCCGCCATGTGGGTGCTGGGGATTGAACCCAAGTCCTCTGCAAGAGCAGTCAGCACTCTTAATTGCTAGGCCATCTTTCCAGCACCCAATAACCGTTTTTAAAATGAAACTGATCACATAGTCTTTTCATGAGCATTTACAATATTGTTTAAATGTATAGAAATTGCCGGCGTGGTGGTACACGCTTGTAATCCTAGCACTTGGGAGGAAGAGGCAGTGGATCTTTGTGAGTTCAAGGCCAGCCTGGTCTACAGAGTGAGTTCCAGGACAGCTGGGGCTACAGGGAGACCCTGTCTTGAAAACACCAAAAAAAAAGAGAAGCCAATGCCAAATGCCAAGGAAGTCCAACCTCTTATCAGACTTGCGCTTCAGACCCAGGTTGTTCTAATTCTAGAANAAAAAAAAAAAGTATAGACTAGAATAACTTTCACCACTTAACGCTCATTAATTCATTAATTTGCCAAGGTTATTTATCTGTAGCTGCCATTTCAGAAACACTGGTCTGAATAAAAGATAGGGAAAGAACAAAATGAAAGTGTGAGCTGCTCTAGGCCTCAGACATTCCTTTTTATTTTTCTTTCAAGTTTCTTTTTTTTGGTCTTTTTGAGACAGGGTCTCCCTATAGCCCCAGCTGTCCTGGAACTCACTCTGTAGACCAGGCTGGCCTTGAACTCACAATGATCCACCTGCCTCTGCCTCCCAAGTGCTAGGATTAAAGGCGTGCACCACCACGCCCGGCTTTTTTTTTTTCCAAGTTTCTTTACACATAGGAAGAGTATCCCCCTAAAAGGAGGCATCAAGGAAATAACTGAATATGCAGAACTGTGCGATAGGGAAGTCCAGCAAGTGCTTAAAGAGCTGATGGCTGAAATGAGAGTCAATAGGAAGGCTGAAAACTGCCTGTAGACTGACCCCCAGCTGTCCTGGCCAGGCTCTGCACGGAGGGCACAGCAGGTCCTTCTTCCAGTCAAAATCAAGCTCTGTATGTTATAGTAGAAGTCCTTCTGGAAGATACTCTCTAGAGCAAAATTTCACCCTTGCAGCCAACATAGCTAGCTGCCCCTCCATCTGGGACCATTTAGCTCTCCCACTTCCTTACAAGGAATGTATGACACTCTATTCCATTCCTGGTTTCTTCTCTTCTCCCAAGCAAATAATCATTTTGACAACTGTTCTTTTGATGATTCAGAAGGACATGGCACAGTGAGTTGCGTCTATGTTTTCTTCTCTTTCAATACAGAGGACTGAACCCAGGGCCTCCTATGTGCTAAGTATGTGCTCTACCACTGAGTTCTATCTCCAACCCAAGCTTTCTTCTTCTAAATCAGTACGTGGAAGCCAGCCACATGTTATGACCTATGACAGTTTTTGTTGAAGATACATTTAGCTCAACAACACCAAGGACCTCCAGAATTTTCCTTTTTCTATTCCTAGTTGTAATGTGTCAGTCATCCTCCTTTTATTTATGCAGCTTGTGTTTTTCCTGACCCCTCTCCTTTTTCCAATTCCCCAGACAGTGGAGCTATTAGAATGTGTTGATGTAACTTTTGCCCCTGTCATACATAGTTCCTGGAGCTGGAGCCCATGAGTGTGATGTGCGGATACAACAAGGCTTGGCCCTAGCTAGATCTATCCTCACCATGTGGGCCTGGGTGTAAGGAGAAACTCCTGGGAAAGTCAGATCCAAATTTCATTTTGTTTCATAGGGTCATTTCTAGAAGCTGAGACGACTGGAACAACAGTCTTGCATTGGAAGCATTTGAGTGGCTTTCCAAGAGACTACACGGTATGTTTCCCGGTCACGTATGTCACAGTAGATTCTCTTTCCAGACTACACACTCATATTCCATGTTATTCTGCTACACCACAGCTCTACTCATTTCTGAGTAGGACACACTGTGATATTTTACAGATGTCGACCAAGGCTTAGCTTCCTTTTGCAACCAGATGTTGTTTGAGTGGATGCTCATCTGCCCCAAATGAAATGTTATTGGAATTTTCTTCCCCATCAGGGCCTGATGCTATTAAAAGCCTGGAAGAGACAAGAAATTAATATGAGAAACCCAGTTTGAGATAAGTTATGGAAGATTGACCAAGAAATCAATTTTGAAGAAAACTGAGATTGGAGTTAATCATCCATTGTTTTTAACAAATGCATTCAGAGTGCCTATGATAAACAATGAAACTGTAGAGCTGGTAAACCCAAAACTACAGGAGTTAATAAGAGCACCAAGTGGGGCTGAAGAGATGGCTCACTGGTTAAGAGTGTCTACTGCTTTTGCAAAAGACTCATATCAGGCAGCTCACAGCTCCAACTCCAGCCTCAGGGGGTCTTCTGGCCTCTACAGGCACCTGTACCCATGTACGCATACCTACATATCCACATGCATACATAGAATTTTGAAAACATAAACAAAAATCTTTTAAAAAGTACCAAGTCATGGACTGGAGAGATGGCCTAGAGGTTAAGAGCGCAGGACCCTGGTTCGATCCCCAGCCGAAACTCCAATTCTAGGAGAACTCCAGTTCCAGGGGAATCCAACACCCTCTTCTGACCTCCGCGGCATTGCACGACACAGATGCACAGACTTGCATGCAGGCAGTACATTCATACACATACAGAAATAAATAAAAATTAAAAAAAAAAGTGCCAAGTCATGGCAACACAAGAACTCTTTGGAGAAAATTGAAAATTGGAATTTTAGATATAACTCAAGCTGGAGTCTTCGCTTTTATTTATTCCACAAAAAAATTAATGTAGGCTGACAGAACATCATAGAAGAATCAATACCTTTTAGTGCAAGATTATAGGGAGGAGACATAGACAGTACGACTTCTCCATATCATGGGCTCTGGATCCTGGAGACCTTTCAAGAGACTGAATACACGCCTTTAATCCCAGCACTTGGGAGGCAGAGGCAGGTGGATTTCTGTGAGTTCAAGGCCAGTCTGGTCTACATAGCAAGCTCCAGGCCAGCTGCATGTAAAAGAGGGAGACCCTGTCCCAAAAATACCCCCCCCCAAAAAAAAGAAAAAAAGAAAAGTAGCCAGGTGTGGTGGCACATGCCTTTAATTTTAGCAGGTGGATCTCTGTGAGTTCAAGGCCAGCCTGGCCTACAGAGTGAGTTCCAGGCCAGCTGGGGCTATAGGGAGACCCTGTCTCAAAAAAGAAAAGAGAAAGAAAGAAAGAAAGAAAGAAAGAAAGAAAGAAAGAAAGAAAGAAAGAAAGAAAGAAAGAAGGAAGGAAGGAAGGAAGGAAGGAAGGAAGGAAGGAAGGAAAGAAAGGAAAGAAAGAAAGAAAGAAAGAAAGAAAGAAAGAAAGAAAGAAAGAAAGAAAGAAAGAGAAAGAAAGGAAAATTAAACATAAGTGCTATTCTAATATCTGACTTTTAGATTAATCCCTTCTTTGAGAATGTCTCACATGTACATAACATTCTGGTTGCACTCATCCCCCCTCCCTCCCATATCTAGCAACCTCCCATATTCCTTTCGGCAAGTCCCTATCCCACTCCATGTCTTATAGCTTTGTTTTGTGTTTGCTTTGTGACCCACAGAATTTAACCAGGGTTTCTCTGTGAGTAAGGATAAGTGTGAAGCTATCCACTGAAACATGAGTAACATCACTGGAAACAAGGATGCCTCTCCTCTGGCGGCTCTGAACTGCTAGTTCTCCTCGGCAGGGCAGAGTCCCATGAACTTCTTCCCCATCTGTGACTGAATGCTTCATGATTCAGTCTTGTGTGGACCCTATGCAGGCACCTGTAGCCGTTGTAAGTCACTGAATATTGTGCCATGTCATACCACGAGACAGTGTTTCATAGCCCTCCTCTTTTTTTTCTTTGCCAACCTTCTAGGTCAGGCCGTTCTCTTATCCTTTGGCTCTTACATTCCCTCCACCCATTCTTCTGCTGTGTTCCCTGAGCCTTGGAGGGGCTGATATGGGTGTCCTGTTTAATACTGAGCATTCAGTAGCCACTCGTTTTCAGCACTTGGACCAGCCATGAATCTTTGCATTAACTACCATTCCCTGAAATCAGAAACTGTTTATTAAGACTGAGGGGAGTACTAATCTGCAGGTATAAACATACACACACACACACACACACACACACACACACACACACACACACGAGTGAATCTACTTACTTTGTCTTGCTGATTGGACACGTTATAAAACTGCCTCTTAAATACATATTCATTCCTTGTGCCTACAGCCTCCCTAGCACAGGACCTTTTACCAGGTACATAGTACCAAGCATGAACTCTCTCCTATGGAGTGGGCCTCAGATCCAATCAGAAATCAATGTCACTCCAGTACCAGTCAGGTCACTATTGCACAGTAAGCACCTCTTGCCTGACTGATATCTAAGATCTTTGAGACAGGGTCTCACTTTGTAGGCCTGATTGGCCTGGAGTTCACTATGTAAGCCAGGCTGACCTTGAACTCATAGAGATCTGCCTGCTTCTGCCTCCAGAGTGCTAGGATTAAAGGTGTGGGCCACCATACCCTGCTAATATTTAAATTTTGAGGCCAACTACTATAAATCTGACCAAGACTATGAAACAGACTGGAATCAAATGTGAGATCATTTCTCTTGAAAATTCTATTATCACAGAAATAAGTAGGATGGACTAAGAAAAGTTAAAGTGATGCTAAAAACAGAATAAATCCAGAGAATCCATTTAAAAATTTAAAAACATTACATGTAAATTTGTTTACAAATAAATGAGTATAAAAACTTAGAAGTGAAATAAAAAAGAATTTAGATCATCAGGATTCGTGGGGGGTATGGAATGCTAGGAACATCTTCAATGATCCTGAAAAGGAATTTCATATAAATTGAGACCAGGTTTTCAAAATTTTTATACAAGGTTTTGTTGTGCACAAATCCTTTCTATAGCATTTCTAGCACAATGTCTTCTTCTTAAAGGAGCACCTCACACAATTTCAATGAAGTGCTATTTTAAGCCTCAAGTCTATACTAATTAACAGATTTTTCCAAGACTATATAACTCTACAAACTCAGAACTTAGTTCACCACTCTGTGTGTGGGGTTTGTATGTGTGTGTGTGTGTGTGTGTTTTCCTGAGGATCAAAGCTAAGGCCTTGGCAACCACTTGAGCTGCACTTCTAGCTCCAATTCACTACATAAGGGTTTGCTAATAAATTGCTAAAGACTAATTTATTTTGTTTAAATTTCCTCCCCATGTCTGCAGTTCTTTCAGGAGTTTGTAGACTTTACATTTAAAGTGAACACAGTTTGCATTTATTTTAACATAACTTCAATAAGGACTGTGAGAAAACCCATAGCACTTTGAGTGGGAAGTAAGGGTATTTGTGAAATCAAAATAAACATAAATAAAATGGCAAAACCTTGAACAATTTCTTCTGATAATTGAGGTGCCTCCCCACCCTTGCTCAGTCTTGGGGCAGATCAGAGGGAAGATCCCTTTCTATACCACTACCACCCTTGCTCAGTGTCTGTGTTATTTTTCATGTTAAAGTCTCTTGTGAAAACATAGAACATATATCATAGTAAAATAAAAACTCTGACATCTGTCCAATATGGTTGAAATACAGACATCTTAGCAAAATAAAAACAGTCTTTTCAAGCCAACTGTTTTTACAGACCTGCCTAGGAAGTAGTAGAGATCAAATGATAATCTTTATATGTGGTAGGCAGATACTTCCTGTTGATGTCATCAGTTGCCAGTGCCCATGTTGATCTCTACTATGATTATAAAATCTTTATTGAGTGACTGCTGTATGCTGCATGAAGTTCAAATTCTACTCCATAAAAATCTCTCAATTTTTAAGTTTTCAAAATCTCTACAAAAATCAGGGCACCGGTGGTTTGTACCTTTAATCTCAGTATTCAGGAGGCTGAGGCAGGAGGTTTGCTTTAAGTTTGAGGCCAACCTGGGCTATCATAGGGGACTCCGCCTGAAAAGAGGAAAAACAAACTAAAAAATCTCCAAGAAGGAAATACCAGTTTTAAATTATCCTATGGAAGATCAACAAGCTCTTAACAGACACAGCTTCTACACTGCTGTCTCAGACCTGTTCATGCTCCTTCTGTTGTTTACTGTTGTGAGAAGGCTGACTACTCAAGATACCAACTTTTTTTTTTTTTACTGATCAAAGGAACAATGGAAACACAAATAGAAACCAAGATGGCATCTACTAAAGTCTCCAAGAAGAATAGCAATGAAAATATTTGATACAGGAATTCACAGAAGAAAGTAAAACAAATTTGGAAAAAGAGAAAAACACCACAGGCATAGCTAGAGCAGTCCAGCTTTGAGGAGGTTTGAATCAGAGCAATAGTATTACTGGTGATGGCTGAAGACAAGCAGAAAGAAGAGACAATCGCACAAGACAGCAGTGCTCAGAAACATGGGTCTTAGAGATGGGCTGCTGGATTCTAAGGAATGAACAGGATTGAGGTTTTGAATTTAAACAACTAAAAATGTTTGTATCAATAGTATCTGTAAACCAGACTCAGTTGATGGAGAGAGAGGTGGACTTGGATGACTCTGACTCATTTACTTCTGACAAAAAGCAGCCATTGCTGGTGTTAGTGTCCCTTGTGGAGAAAGCCCCGGTGTACCACTGGCTTTCACAAATGGCCCTGGGCTGACTAGATCCAGATGTAAAGTTAATTCCTAAACAACAACTGAGCATTAGCAGCTGGTTAACTATAAAAATCCCCAGGAAGGCTTTGCAATGAAAGGGGGCTTTGTGGAAGTATTGTGATTTCTGTTTAGACAACAGAGCAGCCATATGGCCCATCTCCCACCATTTATAAAGTGAAGAGCTAATCTCTTGTTGAGTCCTTAGAGGAATACCAGAAGTTACCAACCAATACTCATAATGGAGAAGTTGATCCTCAGGATATGGGCCCCAGCAGCCCTTTAAAGAATAGCTGAGTTTGGGGGTAGAAAATACAACTGCAATCGATAATAAGAATCTTTCTACACAGATATATGCGACTACATATCTCCATTGCCACTATCACCATTGTTTATTTCAATGGGGTCTCGTTTTGAAATAATATAGATTTGTCTTGAGGAAATAGAAACACATATGAACCAAAAAAATGGATAAACCAACAAACTATGATATCATTTCTATCTTAAATACATTATCAAAATAGTTGTTTCTTTAAAAAAATGTTTTGAAAGCTGGGTGTGGTGAAACACACCTTTAATCTTAGCACTCGGGAGGCAGAGGCAGGTGGATCTTTGTAAATTCAAGGCCAGCCTGGTCTACAGAGTGAGTTCCAGGACAGCTGGGGCTACAGGGAGACCCTGTCTCAAAAAGGCCAAAGAAAAAATGTTTTGAAAAACATTCCAAACAGAGGAAAATATAGAGACAACAGCAAGTTCCTTTGTATATAAGTTGCTTTTCTCATTGTCGTGACAGAATACGCGATGAAAGCAACTGAAGGCAGGAAATGTGGCTCACAGACCATCAGGTGAGAGAAGGCACGGTGGCCCAGGTGCTTGCAGGACCACGTGCTATCCACAAGCCAGGAAGCAGAGAGGCAGGGGGAGCTCAATGCTGGTGCTCTCATTCATTCTCGTCTTCTCTCTCTCTCTCATTTGGGGTTCCAGACCATAAGATGGCACCACCCACATTCAGGGTTGCTCTCCCCTGCTCTGTTACATTTCTCAAGAAATACCCAGACACACATGCTCAGAAACCTGTCTCCTAGATGCTTCCAAATCCAGTAAAGTTGACCATAAAGATTAGCTGTCATACTATGGGTGAGCCACCTGGATACAGGGCTTATTGGCTTCAAGGTTTTTTTTTTTAATTCAAGAGGATGGGGGTAAAGTCCAATGGCATTTACCTAGCATGTTGAGTTTGAACCCCAGTACCATAGAAGGGGGGATGAGAGAGGGAGGGAGGGAGGGAGGGAGGGAGGGAGGGAGGGAAGGGGAAGAAGAAAAGAAAAGGGAATAAAGAAAATAAAATCTAAGAGTAGTGGTTCACATTTGTAATATCAGGACTCAGAAGGTTGAAGCAGGAGGATTGTCATGTGTTTGAGGGCAACCTGTTCCACAAAGGGAGGACCTGTCTCAAAAAAAGAAAGAAGAAAGAAAGAAAGAAAGAAAGAAAGAAAGAAAGAAAGAAAGGAAGGAAGGAAGGAAGGAAGGAAGGAAGGAAGGAAGGAAGGAAGGAAGGAAGGAAGGAAGGAAGGAAGGAAGGAAGGAAGGAGGCAATAAAACAATACAGATTTGATGTCCTCCTCCACCTTTTCTTTTTTTTTTTCTAGACCTGTGTCTCCCCCATCCCCCCACCCCACCACTCCTCCACCTTTTCATCTTCCATTTCCTTCCCCAATTTCTCAGAGGTTATTGCTACTTCAAAATTGATAATTTTTTCTGCCTGTGTCTTTTATACTTTTACTACACACCTAACCTCAATATATATTATGCAATATAATTTTGTGTGTTTATAATTATAGACAAATGGCATCGCAGTGTTTGTCAATGCTATATACCACAATATATTTATCCACTCTGCGAGGGCAGGACACTGGCTGTTTCCAGTTTTCCGATGGAAACTGGCTATCCTTGCATGTATGATCTTTCATGTGGCAGCTTTGCTAGGTCTTTAGTAGGCATGGAATTGTTGGATATCAGAAATGACCTTAGAGATCGCCAACTTGAAATGCTTTCTCCAAGTACCTAAATACATGGAGGAGTACATTCTGAGTACTGTTCAGATTTTATTCCATTAATATATAAATAAAAGGCCAAGAAGAAGCTGAAGAGATTATCCTTAAAATTATGAGAACTAGTGCCTAGACCCAAACTGGACCCTAGCGTCCTAGTTGTTTGTGATGACAACTAAGTGCTGGTGGTTTAGGGGAAGGGGAAGGGAGGCTGTGTTTAGTAGAAGGTGACCACATTGAAAGTGGTCAATCAATTTATCAGTCTGTGGACTAAGTGATGGGCTTCTGTGGTAGGGAAATGTGCCATGGGGTGGTGGGTAGTTTAACGCATGCAGAATGATGAATGAAATTGGAGAACTGGTTCAAGGTAACAGGGATAAATAATTGAGGGCAGGGCTGGGCAGCTCAGTGGAAGAGTATGTAGCTGGCAATCAGTGCTGTTTTCTCTCCCTGTTTATCCTCAGGCTACCCTGGGGATTAGCTTCTAAGAGTTACTTTGATTCTAACTTTCTTAAACAATGTATTTATCCACTCTACCAGAACAGAACACTGGCTGTTTCCAATTTTTCCATGGAGTGAAATATATATAGATAGATATAGTTGCATATATATGCATGTATAGCATATATATATATATATATATATAAAGTTATTTTTGAACCCAATTTTAAAAAAATTGTTTATATTTTCCCATTGACTTTAACAGCAAGTAATCTTGGACTGATCAGTCTTTGGCAACAGCAGGGGGAAATAATCATGGCATTTTATGTGGTTTTATTTAATTTACTAAAATGAAAGTTTAAGTTGTTTGATTTGTTTGGAATTTTAACCTTAAAGCAGTGAGGAAAAAAAAATCTGATTTAATGGTTACAAAATACTTGAAATTTGTCCAAAATTATAAGTTTCAGTGAGGGGCCAAAAGATTTCATAAAAACCATAATGCATATGTAAACAAACAAACATATATATATATATATATATATATATATATGACACAAAGTAATGGGCAGAGGTGCTGAGGAGGCTGGGAGTGCAGCTAGGCTCTTATTTAGCTATTGCAGTCTTGCACCCACCATACCTCACTTTCCCTGTCTGTAAAATAATACTAAGGAAAATCCAGTTCTGCCACTTTCTCTCTTCTGATAGTTCAACTCCTACTTTTGTTTTTGAGAATAGAAATATTCATTGTTGGGGCCCGGACAGATGGCTCAGCAGTTAAGAGTACTATCTGTTCTTGCAGAGGACCCAGGTTTGGTTCCCAGCACCCACATGGTGGCTAACAACCATCTTTAACTCTGGGGGCATTGCACAACACAGGTGCACTTACATATATGCAAGCAATATGCTCATACACATAAAATAAAAATAATAAAATATTTTTAAAGCTGTGAAATCTTTAATTAAAAAATTTTTACTTAGTATTTTTACTTTGTGTGTATGAGTGTATTGTTGCCTTCATGTGTGTAAATGCAACCATGTCATGCAGCGCCTACAGAGGTCAGAAAAAGGTGATGGATTCCCCTGGAACTGGAGTTACAGATGGTTGTTAGCTACATGTGGGGGCTGGAAATCAACCCAGGTCCTCTGCAAGAACAGCCAGTGCTTTTAACCATTCAGCCACTGAGCCATATCTCCAGCCCCATAAAATATTTTTTAAAAAAGAAATATTGATTATTTTCTTCATTTCTGATGTGATGTTGTTTTGATGTAATATTGGACTGCAACAATTTCCTATTTACATACAGGGGTCTCCTTTGCAATAAAGTTTAGTTCTGGTCCCTTCTCAGCTTCTCCTTTCTGGAATAGGGGACAAATTAGGAAAATTTTACAACGCAAAGCCTCCTTGTTCTTTGAGAAAGCCTACAGTAAGTTCTCTCACTTATCTCTTCTCACTCGATGGTACTTTCAAAGGTATTGGCTACTATAAAATGATCAGTAACGCTATGTACCTCCCAGGGTTCACAGCTGGGTAAGTCTTTGCAGAGTTCTGCCAACAGCCTAGGTAGTACTTTTCTACTTCTATGAAAGCTAGCCAGGAGGGAGGGAGCTCCCTGGTCAATACCAACTTGATTTCTTCATATCCTATGGCCAAAGCGTGTGGTGTCTTTAGTAATAGAGTCTTGCCATGAATTTCTGGGGGGCAAAGAGGAGCAATGGGAATAACCTGTCTTTTTTAGGGTCTCCTGGACAAGTTTAAAAAAACAACTCTAGAGGAGGTATTCCACACCTGACACTACACTTTATTTCGCCACCTATGTGGATTAGTTACTTTTCTGTTGCTGTAATTAAATACCACAGGCAGATGCAACTTAAGAAAGAAAGTTTATTTAGGCTGATGGCTCCAGGTAGCTAGAGTCCATAAGTGGTGGGGAAGGCGTGGCAGTAGGCTGCTGGAGCAAGAACTTGGCTGATCATATTTTGCTTGCACACCAGGAAACAGAGAAAGCTGGAAGTGGGGCAAGGCTTACCCCCAGGGACAGGCTACCTCCAGTAAGGCTGCATTTCCTAAGGGTTCTATAACCTCTTCAAACCACCACCAGCAGGGAACCATGAGCCTATAGGGGACATATCTCACTCAAACCACCACACTGTGGTTTCTGGGGAAGGAAGCATTATACCCTGCTTAGGATGACTCCAATTAAACTTTTTTATAAGAATATGTGTATATATTTAGGAAGCTTAAAAAATAGTAGGTGTCCATAAAGCTTTTTTGTTAGTAATGCATCTCCTAGCCCCATCTTCTGCCTACAACTCTCAGACCTCATCAGAGAAGTTTCTTTGCACAGCGGATGAGGGTTAACAGAGAAACTCACAACCTGTCAAAGTGCAGAGAGTAAGTGTCCAGGTAGTGTTCAGCTATAAATAGGACACTATATCATCCCTCCCCAAGGTTCAGAGACCATCAAGGAAGGACGAAGGGGAGGACAGAGAGAATGTAAGAGCCAGAGGTGGAGGAGACCAGAGTGACAGTGTCTTCTGGATGTGACAGGACCATTGCACACATGCTCACAGCAGCTGCAGTTAGCTGCACTAAGACCTGAACAAGCAAGCACCCACCCTTAACTGAGGAAAGGAGAGTCAGTTTTCCTTAAGGGTGTGTCCCCTGGTAGGTCAACCATGCCCTAGTGGATGGGCCCACGCCCAGGAGTACGTGGACAGCACAAATTGGACTCCATGAGTTATTAAAGAAAATGAGAGGGTGGGGGACACAGGTCTAGCTTTGATAATCTTGTACAAAAATATATATAATTAAAAAAAGAAAAAAAATGAGAACACAAAGCTGAACTGCGTTGAAGAGGTAGTGGTGGATCTGTGGGGAGTCAGGGAGAGAGAAGGGTTGAATATGATCAAAATACATTGTGTGAGATTCTCAAAGAATAACAATATTATAAAAATCAATAATGCAATCTTATTTGCTAAATCAGATCATTTTAAAGGCAAATGGATGTTAAAGTTAAAACTGTGTTAATATTTTTACTGAAGCATACATTTTTTATTTCTTTTTGGTGCTTCTAATGCATACTAATTTTTTTTGAAGTTGCAACTTTTCATTGGCTGGGAGAGAGGATGGTGAATTTGAGACTAGCCTGAGGTATCTAATCGATCCTGTAAAAAATAAAAAATAAATAATAAAAATAAACAAATTAACAAAAAACCCTAGTGAGCATAAGTTTATAATCTCAGACGTCATATAAGAGTTGCCCCTTCTCCACATCCTCACCAGCATTTGTCATCGATTTTTGGATCTTAGCTTTTCTGAGTGGGACAAGATGAAATATCAAAGTAGTATTAATTTGCATTTCCCAGGGCTAACTATGCTAAACATCTAAAAAAATATTTTTTCAGTTCTTTGAATTTTATCTTTAGAGAATTCCCTGTCCAGCACCTTGCCCCTATTTTAATAGTTACTTTTTTTTGTTTTTAGTTCTTTGTATATTCTATATACTAACACTATGTCATAGGTATTGCTGGCAACAAATTTTTTTTTTTTCCATTCCATGGGCTGCCCCTTCACCCAAATGATGGTGTCCTTTGCAGTACAGAAGCTTTAAGTTTCATGATGTCTCATTTGTAAACTGGTAGGGTTTTTTGTTTTGTTTTGTTTTGTTTTGTTTTTGTTTTTGTTTGTATTTTGAGACAGGGTCTCCCTTTAGTCCCAGCTGGCCTGGAACTCACTCTGTAGACCAGGCTGGCCTTGAACTCACAGAGATCTGCCTGCCTCTGCCTTCAAGTGCTGGGATCAAAGGTGTGCACCACCACGTCTGACTCTAAATTGGTAGTTTGAATGCTTGTACTATAGGAGTCTAGTTCAGAAAGTCCTTTCTTATGCTGTATTCCTGACTTTGTCCTCTATCTGACTCTGGACCTCAGGTCTTATGTTGAAGTCCTTGATCCATTTGGAGTTGAGTATTGTGCATGAGGAGATATAGGAGTCTAGTTTCATTCTTCTACAGGCCACCATTCAGGTGGACCAGTACCATTAGCTGAACTCACTTTCTTTTCTCATGTGTATTTGTGGCTCCTTTGTCAAAAAACAGCTGGTTGTAGATGTGTGGGTTTAAATCTATGGAAACAAGTATGGAGATTGCTCAAAAAGCTAGAAGTTGATCTACTATATGATCCAGTTATACCACTCTTGGACATACACCCAAAAGACTCTATACTCTACTACTGAAATACCTGTTGATCTATACTCATTGCTTCCCTTTTCATATTAGCCAAGATGTCCATCAACTGATGAATGGATAATGAAGATATGGTACATATATACAATGGAATATTATTTGGCTCTTTAAAAATGATGAACTATGCAGGTAAATCTATGGGACTGGAAACAGTCATCTTGAATGAGGTAACCCGGACCCAGAAAGACAAACATCACATGTTCTCTCTCTTTTTTTTTTTTTTAAATTTTATTTATTTCTGTATGTGTATGAATGTACTGTCTGCATGTAGGTTTGTGCACCTGTGTCGTGCAATGCCACAGAGGTCAGAAGAGGGTCTCAGATTCCCCTGAAACTGGAGTTCTCCTGGAATTGGAGTTACAGACGGTTCTCAGCCGCCATGTGGGTGCTGGGGATCGAACCCGGGTCCTCTGCAAGAGCAATCGGTGCTCTTAACCGCTAGGCTATCTCTCCAGCCCCACATGTTCTCTCTTATAGCTGGATGCTAGCTTTTAAATCCTAGATATCCATGTTTTAATCTGAAAATTCAGAGATGTCAGGAAACTAATAAATGGCCATGGAAGATCAGAGAGATTTCCTGAAAGGAAGGTAGAAATCAGTGCTATAAAGGGAGAAGGGGAACAATAAATTAGGAAAGGTTAAATGGAGCAGGAGCGGGGGGACAGGGCAGAGGAGGGAGTATAGGGAGAGATAACCAATGCTCAAGGCTTTTAGAAAAAAAAAAACATGTGGAAACCTGCCACTGTACAAGATTCTTTTTTTTTTTTTTATTTCTGTATGTGTATGAATGTACTGTCTGCATGCAAATCTGTGCACCCGTGTTGTGCAATGCCGCGGAGGTCAGAAGAGGGTGTCGGATTCCCCTGGAACTGGAGTTCTCCTGGAATTGGAGCCCCAGACAGTTCTTGGCCGCCATGTGGGTGCTGGGGATCGAACCTGGGTCCTCTGTAAGAGTGGTCGGCACTCTTAACCACTAGGCCATCTCTCCAGCCCTGTACAAGATTCTTAAAGTATGTACATGTACACTCTAAAAAGAGAGTGGGAGTCACCTTATGTGGTGGTTTGAATGAGTGTCCCCCCATAGGCTTTAAGTATTCAGACATTTGTCTCCAGTTGGTGGCACTGTTCTTGGAGGTCTTAGAAGGTGTGGCCATGCTAGAGGAAGTACGTTATTGGGGGCAGGCTTAGTGAGTTTAACAAGCCTTTTGGTCTCCAGTCGCTCTCTCTGCTTCCTGTGCTCATTGCGAGATGTGACCCTCGGCTTGCTGTTCCAGCTCCAGCTGCCATGCCTCCTGCCACAATGGACTCTAATTCCCTGGAACCGTCAATCGTAAGCTCAAATAAACTCTTCCTTTTATAAGTTCCTTGGTCATGGTGTTTTATCACAGCAACAAAAAAGTGACTAATACACCTTATAACAGGGGGACATTGCCCCTACTAGATATCATGGGCTAACAAAATAAAACTCCATTGCCAGAAATGGACTCCCTTCTTAAAGCCGTTGACCAAGGGTCCCATAGACCTTCAAACAATACTGGTTTTTGGTTACCCACCAGAACGTCACAGTAGAACTCTGGTTCTAAACATACTACATACATAAGCTGTAGAACAAACAAGGAGAAATCAAGCTGGTGCTGACGTCAAAGCCTCATCTCTACTGGCTAGCTTTCATAGTGCTGGAAGATGTTATGCATGCTAACTGAAAAGAAAATTAAACATTAACCTTACCCATTGTGAATCCTAACGGCGACAATAGCCCCTCTGTCAAGATATCCCCACAAGTACAATGGTGGCATGAATATTGTGGGATAATCAGCCACTTTCTAACGGGTTTGAGGTTTGCTTCATAGGGTGGAGCCCAGACCTGACATTGATATCAGGTATAGAAACCTGAGACTGTACAGGTCACAGGACAATAGGGGAGAGCCTAATGCTAGTTTTCTGCTAGTATTAAATTGATTCCTAATGCAATCTCTCAACTCTCAGCAGATAAATTTCCTTATGGACCAGACAGTGATTAACACAGAAACTCGCAACTGTTCAATACGCAGAGAACCAGAGGCTGCAGACTGCTTATCCCTGAATAGGACACCTATATCAAGCTTATGCTTTCCAAGGTTCAGGGTTCATTGGGGAAGAACGTGCAGAAATATTGTAAGAGCCAGAGGTGGCCTGTCAGTTCTTCCACATAAACTCACAGGAACAGTGACAGCCTGCACAACTTCCATGCAAGCTCAAACCAGACAAAATCTGAGCATAGACTTTTGGGAAGTGATTAAGAGACCACCCCTCTAACCCTACCTGAGGAACTACTGAGAACCAATGGCTTCTGGGAAGGGGAGAGTCAGTCTTTTCAAGGGTTTGACTCTTGGTAGGTTAATGAGCCTCCAGTGGATAGACTAGTACTAAGGAACATCTAGGGACCCAAATTAGACTCAACAGGCCTTATTTTATATATAATATAGTATAATACATATTACATTAAATTGGGTGGGGGATAGTTAGGGAATGCACATAGGGGAGGAGATCTAAATACTATCAAAATATAGTGTATGAAAATTGCAAAAATTCAATTAAAAAGATATAAAACAAATCTCAGCTGTCTGAATTTTCAAAGACAGACTGGAAAACTTAGTGAGACCTTTTCACAAAATAAAAAGAATGCTAGAATACTGTTGTGTGTAGAGTGCTTAGCTTATGTGAGCAACCAAGTTCTATCCCCAGCAACACAATTTTTTAAAAGCTTGCAATTTTTCCAAACACTTTCATTCACATTTCAACTTGCTTAGAGAAGAGAGTCTTTTTTTTTTTTTTGAGAAAAGAGTCTTAAAAAGTTTTTAAACACAATATTGAGAAAAAAATGCAAAAAGAAACCCACAATGTTGGTTTTCTAAAAATTGTTTGGAGTTGGCACTAGCGGCACATACCTATAGTCCCAGCATTGGAAGCCAACCTGAACTATATAGCAAGATCTTGTCAAAGACAAAACAACAGAAAACAATAATGGTTAGCATGTCTAGTACTTTCGTGATGCTACATTAAAGAAAAAACTTTCTTTTTTTTAAGATATTTTTAAATTTTTATTTTATTTTATTTATTTCTGTGTATGAATGTATTGTCTGCATGTAGGTTTGTGCACCCGTGTCGTGCAATGCTGCGGAGGTCAGAAGAGGGTCTCGGATTCCCCTGGAACTGAAGTTTTCCTGGAATTGGAGTTACAGACAGTTCAGTCGCCATGTGGGTGCTGGAGATCGAACCCGGGTCCTCTGCAACAGCAGTCGGCGCTCTTAACTGCTAGGCCATCTCTCCAGCCCCAGAAAAAAACTTTTTTAATTTTTTGGTCTTTTTCGAGACAGGGTCTCCCTGTAGCCCCAGCTGTCCTGGAACTAACTTACTTTGTAGACCAGGCTGGCCTTGAATTCACAAAGATCCACCTGCCTCTCCCTCCCAAGTGCTAGGATTAAAGGCGTGCGCCACCACGCCTGGCTCAGAAAAATCTTTCTTAACTTATTAAAAAAGTATTTGGAGACGGGCAGGGAGATGTCTCAGTGGGCATAGGAACTTGCCACCAAGACTGATGACCTGGGTTTGATCTCTGGATCCAGAATAGTAGAAGGAAAGAACAGACTTTCGGTTGTCCTCTGACTTCCGCATGTGTGCTATGACATTTGGTGTACCCATTATATACAGACACACTAAGTACATGAATGTAAAAGAAAAATAAAAAGAACAACAACAAAAAGCATTTTTCACAAGCTGGCCTCAATTTTCTTTCTAATATTCTCAGAAGCAGTCAGATGGCGCAGAACCTGGCCATTGCTGCTTATTCATTTGAACCACTGTCTGATGGCAGAACCTAAGAGCAAGTAGGCCAGCCCTCTTAGCAGTCAGTTCTTGTAGTGGCTTTAGCTATCACAGAGCCTTGAAACCTCCCCAGATCCTCCAAAGAGCTGAGCAGCTAGCAGCTGGTGAACTTAGAACTATGGTCTTCCCACTCACTGTGCAATCTTTACTTTCTACCAGGAATGGATTTCACTCCATTCAGCCCAGCCATGAGCAGGTCTGATCACTCTGCAGACTCACCTGTATGAAAACAGCACCTTTATCCTGCTTCCTGAGGTCAACCTCAATTTCTGCCATAGCCTCTTCCATGGGATGTTGGCATCTCCAGCTTACTAGGTCCCATATATCTTGCAATCTACTTCAAAATTCACTTCTCAACTCCCAAACATTCTGTGACTCCCATGGTCAAAACCAAGAGGGTCTAGGTAGTTGTGGTTTCCCTTACATTTAATTCCAGCAGTTCTGAGGTCAAGGCAGAAGCATCAAAAATAGGCCAGCGTGGGCTCCAGAGCAAGATCCTATCTCAAAAATCAATCTGTCCATCCATCCATCCATCCATCCACCCATCCATGCATGCATGCATGCATGCATGCATGCATCCACCCACCCTGGCAAAACTTTAGAAGCTCTCAATGTTCCTGTGGTCATATTCAGTCCACTGGGCTGACATTCAAAGATCTCTATGATTTGGTAATGGCTTCTCAGTTCCTACCCAGCACAACCTCATGTCCCATCCAATTGTTTCCTGCCCCTGCTTGTCTCCTAGGAAAGGTCATTCTCCATCCAACACTTCAAATTCTTCAAGCTCTGCCTTAAGCCACATTTTCAAATCTTACCCCATTCTGTAGCTGCTTTGATTTACAGTGACTTCTCCCCACCACCTACTTTTGGGGGCCATTAATCCTATGCCCATACTAAAAACTGATGTGTGAGGAGTTAGTTTTTGATATATGTAGTTAATGAGACAGAACAGACTTCAGATATCAACACGGCATCTCTTGAGACATAGAAAAAGCCCCTTTACACCCCCCCCCCCAATGATGAACAGGATTGATAGAGTTCTTGGCTTCAAAATGTGTCCTCTTCATTTCTGGGTTGGCCTTGCAATCAGAAGGATTTACTTCCCCTCATCTTATTCCAACCAAGCGAGAAACTAACGTCTCCAGGAATCTCATCTGCTCCCATCCAGATGAGATTTCCAAATCCAATTTAAACTTTGTGTCCATCTTTCTACTCACAGAGCTGCTCAGCCTCAGACTCACGTGGTAAACTGTCAGAAAGTCAAATTCGAGTCCCAATCCAGATCAACCGAATAAAAAACTGAGGTTGGGGCCCAAGACTGTGAGCCGTATCTTCTGGAAAGCAGTTAGTTACCCTCTGTGTCTTCTTAACTAAAGGTGACTAATGCCCGCCACCTTTTCTTCAACTAAATCATATCTTATAACCCTCCTTCGATTGATGAGCTTTTCCGAGTCTTGCAAACTACCCCCACATTCCCACATTTGTGGAGACGCCAGGGCCCTGGTATAGTATGGCCCCACATTCCTCCAGATCGCATCAGGCTAAGGCACAAAGAGAAAAAACGGCTCCAGTGACCACACAAAATCCCTGGTCTCAAAACAGCCACTTGCAGTTTATTTCCTTAAACTCTGAGCCGGAAAGGGGTTTTGTGGTTGTGCGACCCCAGCTGGGCCTGAGCGACAGTCCTGCACATTGGGGAGGGGGGAGGGCAGAGGTGCTGGGAGAATGACTGGCAGTTGTGTTCTGAGCGTTGTTTGGAGGGTGTTTATCTTGCCCCTTCAGCATGCGCAGGCGCGCACTCAAGAACCGTTTCTTGTCTAGAAAGGGGAATCCTGTGTTTTGCTGACAAAAAGTCATAAGCGACTTTCGTTGAAATCCCCAAACGGAAAAGGGGCAGAGGGAGGTGGTATCAAAGTGCGACCTCCCTAGAGGAAAAGGAGGCGAGCTGTTCACTGAGCAACACCCAGGCGACTGGGGTGCCTGTGGTCTTCTGCGGTTTTTCTGGCTCTTCCTGGCATTGGTTCACTTCCACCCTCCGACCGTTCCAGGGGTGAACGACCAGGTGGGGCGGTCTCCAGGTCCAGGAAACCAGCGGTGCCCCGGGCCCCAGCTGCCGGGTCCCCGGGTGCTGCCCTGCTCCTTCCTCCCGCCGGGGGCGGGTCCTGGCGGCTCGGCGCTGCACCTGGTGTCCGGTAGGGGTCGCTGCTCGTCGGCGCGCTCTCCGCGCGGAGAATAACGGGGCCGGGCGGGAGGAGAAAGGAAACCTGCTGGGGGAGGCGGCCGCGGCGGCGGCGGCAGGCGGGCGAGGGAGGGAGGAGAGAGTTCACTTTTGCACGGTGTCAGCGCGCGGCGGCCGCGGCGGGCGCTGACTAGGGAGCACGGAGAGAGAGGCTCGCCCAGCTCGGAGCGGCCGGCGGAGGGCAGCGAGAGGCGGGATCGGAGCGCGCCGCTGGGGCGCGGAGCCCGCGAGCCTGGCCAGCGAGGGGAGCCGCGGGGGGCGCACCCCGGGAGGGCCCCCGGAGCCCCGCAGGATGCCGCACGAAGAGCTGCCGGCGCTGCAGAGACCGCGCTACGGCTGTAAGTGCGCCCGGCGCCCGCCAATCTTGGGGTTCACGCTCCCCGGGACCGTCTGGGGAGGCCTGAGGAACCGAGGGGGGGGGACCCGGAGGGCAGTGGCTGACGAAGTTGGGAGCTGAGGCTGCAAAGGAGCAGAGAGCGCCTCTCCGCTTCTTTTTCTCCCAAGCCCCAATCCCAGCTGGGAGCTGAGTCTCGCCAGTCCTCCAGCTCGGCGACGCGGGACCAGAGCTCCGGGCAGACTAGGTTGGGGTTTTAGGGGTATCAGGTGAGGAGCCCGCGGTGCTGCTGCGGGCTTGGGCCAGGCGGTGGCGTAGGGGACTCGATGCTTCCCAGCCAGAAGGGGCGGGAAGTTTGTTTGCTGTGGCTACAGGTGGGCGCCTCAAGTAGTGAGCCAGTGCGCTCAAGGGCACTTTCCTGGAAGGCCAGGCGTCTCCCATCCAGCTCTGGCCGGCCTCACCTGAGCAGCTAGAGCCAGTTCGGGCCCCACAGGTGCGAGGCTTTTCCTGCCAAAGCCTACCCGGACACGGCCCGCCCCCCGCCGCTCTCCAGGCGGTTCTCCCCGTCCCCGATCCCCTGCGCGGGAGGACTGCGGTGAGGAGAGGACTCCCAGCCTGTCTGCCTGGGAGGCTTTGGTATTGGTTAACCAGCCCGGGGCTGCCCACTGAAAGATGTGGCTTTGATCCGCCGAGTGGAGGGAGCCAGATTAGCACCAACCACGTGGCCTCATGTACAGAGTTCAGAGTCCTAAACATGTGCCAGGAAGTATTTCCTTTAAACCAAACAGAAAGCTGGCTCCAGGGTTGTCCCTGTCAGTGAACCCGTGGCCGCTGACCATAGGTTAATCTTTTGCTTGGGCTGGCCTTGGGGGCAGAAGGGACCACATTTGAGTTAAGGTGTGATGCCAGATGGAGGATTAGTGTGTTTATGTGGTTTGGGGTGTTTGGTAGGGCCACAGATTTAATTTTTCAAGAGTGTCTAAAACTTGCATTAAGTCCTTCCTTCCTCTCAGCCTTGGAGTGGAGAGTCGGAGGTGGGAGGTTCAATTTTTTCTTGTGTCTCTTTATGATGACAGTGAGGAGGAGCCAGCGGCAGCCCTCTGTAAGGTGAAAAAATGCAAGCAGCAGTCCACCCTAACCCAGTGTTTTGCAGCCTCAGCCAGTTTGCAGTTGGTAAACCACAGAGAGCTCCGGGAGCTGGAGGAGGAGGAGCTGTGGGTTCATCTAATGATTGAGGTGTCAACTTCGGGTCTGTGAAGTAGTTTCACATGACAAGCACTGGGAACCTTAACTGTATTGAGCTGTAGGATGACTATAAAGTCTGCAAACTAGGTGAATATACATTACAATATGCTTTGACTAATGGTCTTTGTGTCCAATGCCCATTAACAATGCATAGTGCAAAATTGCAATGCAGGTGGCACAGGAATGCAGCCTGCATGTGCATCTGAGATGATGTCTGATTTCCATTGAATCAGCCTGTGGCTTCAGCAGGCCTTAGAAAAGTAATCAAAGAGATCTGGCAAGCCTGAAGCCTGCTCCATGGAGCCACTACTTTCCTTGGAGATCTTCCTGCAATTTTCCATGCTAATCTGCTCTCATCAGGTGGAGTGTCATTGTTGGAATCACTTACCTTACTTGGGCTTGTCAACTACTGTCATCCATTAACCTTACCTTAACATGGTCATAGATGGAGACTATGTGCCTATGTATTCTTCACACTGAAATATGAAGGCTTTAATTCAATAGACGGTTATATAATTAAACTGAGTATTTTATAGTACTTGTAAATGATGTCTAAGAGGTAAAAGTGCTTGCTGCCAAGCCTGGTGATCTGAGTTCAGTATCTCCAGGTCCCACAAATTGCCCTCTGACCTCCACACATAGCATGTAACATGTACACACATACACATGAGTTATATCTTGCAGAATAAACCTTAGTGTTAATAAACACTACTTACTTTGAATATTCACTACCGAGAGGGGTAGTTTGGCATGTGAATAAACTTTCTAGTTGTTGGCTTTCTGGGCCTCTTGTCAATACAAGGCTGAAAACAGTGCTGGGACTTGTCAAGAAGGTGAAGGAAAGACAGCAGGCTTTTCCTCTCTTTATGATGTTATATGGTATGCTTCTTGCTTACTGGTGTGGTAAGAAAATATAGGTCCAGGAAAGCCTCCAGCTATACCACTCAGGTTTGATCTCCAATGTTTTAAAAAGTGAAACACCGGGCTGGAGAGATGACCTAGTGGTTAAGAGCGCCGACTGCTCTTGCAGAGGACCTGGGTTCGATTCCCAGCACTCACATGGCGGGAGAACTGTCTTTAACTCCAGTTCCGGGGGACTGAAGAGGAAGACGCCCTCTTCTGACCTCCGTGGCATTGCACAACACGGGTGCACAAACCTACATGCAGACAGGACATTCATACACATAAAAATAAATAAAATTGAGTGCCGGGCGTGGTGGCACACGCCTTTAATCCTAGCACTCAGGAGGCAGAGGCAGGCGGATCTTTGTGAGTTCAAGGCCAGCCTGGTCTACAGAGTGAGTTTCAGGACAGCTGGGGCTATTTATTTATTTATTTATTTAGTCTTTTCGAGACAGGGTCTCTCGAAAAGACTAAATAAATAAATAAGTAAATTTTAAAAAATATTATAAAAAAAAGTGAAACACCAATAGTTTGCTGTAATTTCAGGTCAGGTGCTGCAATTCTAAGTCTTTGAGACTCTTTTATTTATTTTATTTATTTTTTATTTTATTTTTAGACAGAGTCTCCCTTTAGTCCCAGCTGGCCTGGAGCTCGCTATGTGTAGACCTGGCCGGCCTTGAACTCACAGAAAGATCCGCCTGCCTCTGCCTCCCAAGTGCTGGGATTAAAAGTGTGTGCCACCACACCCTACCTAAAATGGTTCTTAGCCACTGTGTGGGTTCTGGGAAATGAACGTGGGTCCTAGGCAAGAACAGTCGGCACTCTTAACTCCTGAGCCATCTCTCTAACTGTTTTAAAAACTGTTTAGCTGGTCTACATAGTGAGCTCCAGGACAGCTGGGACTAAAGAGAGAACCCATGTCAAAAATACCAAGAACAAACAAACAAACAAAAAAACCCCCTGCGTTTAAGTTGGGTGTGGTGGTGCACACCTTTTAGTCCCAACACTCAAGAGGCAGAGGCTGGCTGAGCTCTGTGATATCAAGGCCAGCCTGGTCTCCATAGCAAGTTCCCAGCCAGCTGGGGCTATTGGGAGACCCTGTCTCAAAAGAAAAAAACCAAAATACTCAGTTTTTAAAAACAACTTTTTGCTGGTTTGAATTATTAAGCTGTTTTTCTTTCAGGTATAGGCTTTTCTACCATCTCTTCTACTCACCCACCCACCCCTAACATTATATTCAATAATTCTTACCCACTGTAACTAAATTGATTTGGCTCAAGGCAGTTATAGTCTTCCTCTTCTCCACAGGATGAATGTCAAAAAATACCACATCCTAAGTTGTACTTGAAGGATTTGTCAATGGGTTCTCCATGGAGGCGACAGGCTTCTCAGATTTCTGTCAGATGCAAGATTTTGGAGGGCATCCTGATTTGGACACGGGAGTGTCTTATGTTAAAATTACATAGACTACTTTGCATTTAATTCCTGATGTTCCTTGCTGTATTTTCCTGCAGTTTGAGAAGTTATGTGGTGTGATATTAACACACAACAATGCTGAACTATCATCTCAGTAATGTAATGCTCAGGAAAGACATGCAAGAAAGAAGAGATGGTAGCCGTAGGTGTAAGCATAGTCATAGGTAGAGATACAAATTTAAATAACACGGGTGATTAGGTATGATTTATGAGTAACTTTTGTGTTGTAATAAAGTGTGATGTATTTGCTAAGTTAATTCAGAAAATATGTTACCACCCTGGTCTGTCAAAAGTTCTTTTCCAATTACTTGAGAGTTTAAAAGTCTAGTGAAGGGGCTAGAGAAATGGCTTAGTGGTTGAGTGCCAACTGCTCTTGCAGAGGACCCAGGTTCGATTCTCAGCATCCACATGGTGGCTGAGAACCATCTTTAAGCCTGGTGTGGTACGGTGCATGCCTTTAATCTTAGCACTCTGGAGGCAGAGACGGGCGGATCTCTGTGAGTTCAAGGCCAGCCTGGTCTACAGAGTGAGTTCCGGGCCAGCCTGGGGCTACAGGGAAACCCTGTCTCATAAATAAATAAATAAATAAATAAATAAATAAATAAATAAATAAAAGTCTAGTGAAAGCAAAAGAGAGGCTTTTTGCTAATATATAGGTTCATTGATTACTGGCAATCCCATCCAATCAACATTAAAAAGCCACTGTGGGTCACTACTGTGTATATGAGGAGACTGGACTTCCACTCTGAAAAAAATGGAAGTCCTTCTCATGAGCTACATAGTAAAAATGACAATGATCCCTGTTTCCTTGTGTCCTTCCTTTAGAAAGTGAAACAAAGGTATGGAGGCACAAGCATGTATTCCCAGTAGCCAGGACCCAAGGCAGGATGATTCTGAGTTCCAGGCCAGCTTCCGGGGCTGGAGAGATGGCCTAGGCGCTCTTGCAGAGGACCCAGGTTCGATCCCCAGCACCTACATGGCGGCTGAGAACCATCTTTAACTCCAGTTCCAGGGGAATCTGACACCCTCTTCTGACCTCTGTGGCATTGCATGACATTGGTGCACAAACCTACATGCAGACAGTACATTCATACACATAAAAAAGAAATAAAATTTAAAAAATGATATATAGAGAGTTCAAGGCCAGTCTGCACTACAGAGCAAGATCTTGTCTTTAAAAAAAAAACTGGCATGGTGGCACATGCCTTTAATCCCAGCACTCAGGAGGCAGTGGCAGGCAAATCTCTGAATTTAAGGCCAACCTGATCTATATAGTGAATTACAGGACAACTGGAGCTACAGGGAGAACCTGTCTCACAAAGACAAAAAAAAAAAAAAAGAAAGAAAAGAAAAGAAAGAAAGAAATATGTCAGTAAATTGCTTGCCTTGAAAGCACGAGGACCTGAGTTTGATCTGCAGAATGCATGTAAAAGAAAACAACAACTGGACATGGTGGTGTGTGCCTATAATCAGTCATTGTGCAGGGGAGGCAGAGGCAAGTGGATCTTTGCGCTCAATGGCTAGCTAGCCCAGCCTAATCAGCAAGCCCCAGGTCCCAGTGAGAGACATGTCTGAAAATATAAGGTGGGGACTGGAGAGAAGGCTCAGTGGATAAAAGCATTTCCTGCTCTTGTGGGGTACCTGAATTCCAGTTCCAGCACCCATATCAGTGGCTCACAACTACCTTTAACTCTAGCTCCAAGACATCCAACACCTCTGGCCACTGAGGGTACTTGTATAGCACACACATGTATTAAAAATAATAAAAATAAATCTTGGGGTTGGAAGGATGGCTCAATGGTTAAAAGTTCTGACTGTTCTTACAGAAGACCTGGATTTGAATCTCAGCACCCACGTGATAGCTAACAACTATCTATAACTCCAGTTCCAGGGATCCAATGCTCTCTTCTGTCCTTCACAGACACTGCACGACATGGGTGTGCTTACATACATGCAGGTATAACATTCATACACATAATTTAAAAAATTATTTAAAATAATGTTAATAATAATAAAAAATCTTTTTAAAAACAAGATGGATGGCTTCTGAGGATCCATACCTGGTTGACCTCTGATCTCCAAATGAATACATGTGCATCTGCAAGCACACTGGCACATACACACACAAAAGGGTGACATAAATTGTGTGTGTCTGTATGTGCATGTGTGTCTGTGTGTATTTGTTGTGGAGGTCTCTGGATGATGCTATTGGTTTAAATTTTTTGATTGATTTATTTTTTTTTAATTTTTTAAAAATTTTATTTATTTCCGTATGTGTATGAATGTACTGTCTGCATGCAAGTCTTCTGTGCACCCGTGATGTGCAACGCCACGGAGGTCAGAAGAGGGTGTCGGACTCCCCTGGAACTGGAGTTCTCCTGGAATTGGAGTCTCAGACGGCTCTCGGCCGCCATGTGGGTGCTGGGGATCGAACCCGGGTCCTCTGCAAGAGCGGTTGACGCTCTTAACCGCTAGACCATCTCTCCAGCCCCAATTGATTTATTTTTATTTTATGCGTATGAGTGGTATGCCTGCATGTTAAGTGCACCTGTGTCATGCAGTGCCTGCAGAGGACAGAAGAGGGTGTTGGATCACCTGGAACTAGAGTTATAGTTATTAGCTGCCATGTGGGTGCTGGGGATTCGAACCCAGGTCTTTTGCAAGAACAGCCAGTGTTCTTTACTGCTAAGTCATCTCTCTAGCCTCACTATTGGTTTTTGAACAATATTCTTTTCTGAATGGTGAGATTTTTTTAAGGCTCCTGGGAACTGAACTATTGAGGTAGTCAACACAATCTTTCCACTACCAATCAATGTGGAATAACTGAAGCTCTGCAGGAGAGCAGCTCTGTTAACGAGTAGGGACTGCGTGTGCATTCTAACACCCTCTGCTTCGTTGGAGAGATGGGGGATGTGTGCAGTGTTCCCCCATTGTGAATCTCTCTCCCATCAACAGAAAATCAAGCTACTCCTCCATGTGCTGGTTTCTTGGTTGAGTTCCTGAAGGTCAACAGCTAAAGCATTATTTTAGTATGCTTTTAACTTTAATTACACATGCCAAAATGACTTGTTTGGGAGAGTTTAAGCTTGTAATACTAAGTTTGCTTTAAAATTTAGTGTTATTTAGGGTGTTAGCTAACCCCCATTCTCTGGGGAACTGTTGATTTGCTGTTGCCCTTACTCTCATATTTCACAAGCTTCTTTTGTCTGCCTGGTGCTGGGAACCAAACCCTAGGCCTTGTACAAGCTTAGTAAGTGCTCTCCACTGAACTATACCCCAGCCTTCCACAAGCTTTAGAACAGCTCCTTTGAGTTAAGGCTCCTATGCAAACAGATCTAGTGCTTGCTCAGTCTTCAGGGCAATCAAAGGAGAATCAAAGGTCACTAAACTCCTAAGCAGGCACCTAACATGGGGTGCAGAATTAAGGTTTATGACCTAAAGCCTGGGTGCTTTTCATGTGTCATTGGTACCATCTACTCATTATTACTTTGGGGGAAGGGGAAGGCAGTAGGTTTACCAATTGACAGAGGAGCTGAAATCCATGTTACTGTATCAAGCCATGCAGCTAGCTGGTGGCAGGGGCAACTTTAAGCAGCATGACTACATCTCAAATTATTTATCTACTATTGGCAGGGTACCTCACCGAAGGGGGGGGTTGCCCCTTTTTTCTGTCTCTTGCCTGTTTGTTATTTTATCAAAGTCCAGAAATCTGTAGCCATTTGGATGGGGGTACTGTTAAAAGTAGATGCACTATATTCTTTAAGGTTGATTTTAATGTTTTATTTTTTCCTATGAAAAAAGCACAGGTTAATGCATAGACATATTTATGGAGGATGTTCATGCCTGTCAAGGGATTCTGTGTAGAGATAAAGGCATCCCAGTGTTCTGTGGCTCTGGTGGAAAAGGAAGGCTTTTCCATAATAATGCAGTGGCACGCACCAATGATTCCAAATAGGAGAATTTGTAAAATGCATTTTATTGCATATACCAGCCATCCCTTGAAGTCTGGGTTTGATGAGAAATTGGGCAGAAACATGAAAGGGGGTGACTGACCAGTGAGCTGCTACTCTCGAATTTTTTTTTTTTTTTTTTTTTTTTTTTTTTTTTTTGTCTTTTTCAAGGCAGGCTCTCCCTGAAGCCCCAGCTGTCCTGGAACTCACTCTGTAGACCAGGCTGGCCTTGAACTCACAAAGATCTGCCTGCCTCTGCCTCCCAAGTGCTAGGATTAAAGGTGTGTGCCACCACACCAGACTACTCTCGAATAATAAAATTCTACTTTATCTTTCCCTCTTCAGAGGCAGTCTGGTGTCAAAGAAATGGCAAAAGCTCTAGAGTTGAATAAATTTCAGTTTGAATTCTGATTCCACCCGCGCCTGGGTAATGTCAGTGTCTCCTGCACCTTGAGAGGTTACGTTCTGCATACACCTCTGGGGCTCGAGAGATGTCTTGTTGGTTAAGAGCGCCAACTGCTCTTGCAGAAAACCTGGGTTTGATTCCCAGCACCCACATGGTGGTAAGGAACCATCTTTAAGCCGGGCGTGATGGAGCTCGCCTTTGATCCTAGTGCTCTCGCCCTCGAAAGAGGCAGAGGCAGGCAGATCTCTGTGAGTTCAAGGCCAGCCTGGTCTACAGAGTGAGTTCTAGAACAGCTGGGGCTATAGGGAGACCCTGTCTCAGAGAGAGAGAGAGAGAGAGAGAGAGAGAGAGAGAGAGAGAGAGAGAAAGAGAGGTGTATTTTAACTATACAGCCATGGAGCTCACTCAGGTGGTTCCTGAGTCACAGTGCTAAGCAAATGGGAGTTATTTCAATCAGTTGAGCACATCATCCATCTAAAGCATTGTGGATGAAGGAAACATAGCTAGCTATAATAACTTATAAGAAACCTTGGCACCTGGGGATGTAGTAGCTCAGTTGGTAGAACTCCTAGATGCATACCGGGGGCCTGATCCTCAGCACTGCATGAAACAGGTACGATAGTGCATTCCTGTAATTGCATCAGTTGGAACGTGGAGGTGGGAGGATCAGAAGTTCGTCCTTGGCTATATTGTGAGTTCAAGGCCCGCCTGAGATACATGAGACCAGAAAAAAAAAACAAAAAAGGAAAACTTAGAAAACAAGGAATAATGCTTTTACTAGTGCTTTTTTCAAGCCCTGTGGAAGTGATAATGTGAAAGCAATGGGTTTGGACTTTGTGAAGACTCTGAATTTGAACATGACCTTCAGGAAGGAAAGTCTAAAAGATATCCTAAGCCGGGCATGGTGGCGCATGCCTTTAATCCTAGCACTCAGGAGGCAGAGGCAGGTGGATCTTTGTAAGTTCAAGGCCAGCCTGGTCTACAGAGTGAGTTCCAGAAGAGCTGGGGCTACAGGGAGACCCTGACTTGAAAAGTCCAAAATAAATAAATAAATAAATAAATAAATAAATAAATAAATAAATAAAATCCTAATGCATTTATTGTGGGGTTTGTTGAGGTTGATGTTTATTGTGATGGATGGATGCTGAGGAATGAAGGTGTAACTGGAAGGCAACACACTGACCTCCTTTATGTACAGGCAGTGAAAGCCAGTTTGAGCTATCTTATGAGTTGCTTGGGCAATGCAAATTCTTCTTGATCCTTGAGATACTTAAATATTTTAATTAGGTCTTCTTAGGTGAGTGGCCTAGTGAAATGAGGAGTGGGTCAAGGCCAGGTTGGATGGGGGTTGGGGATATGCACACTAGATATTCTCTATTCCCATACTTTGGGAGCATCTTTAGGATGGGCAGCACAGCTAGATGATTTTCTAAAAAATTTTCTAAAGCTGATGTCTTTGAAAACGTGTAAGGGAAACTAATACAGTTTGATCAAGACAAGGATCTTGATAACTAAATTATCAGGAATAAGGTTTATTTCTTTTTTTCCTCTCATTCTCTCCATTATTTGTGGCAATTTTCACCTCTCACATTTCACTGGTGATCAGTGCCTTTGAGGACCAACATCCTGGTTTGGTTGAAGGATGACTAAAGCTGTGATTCCGGTTTATTAAAGTTGGCTGGAGATCTTTCCAGTAGCTATATTGTCTTGAGCATGTAGATACGCTGTCGCAACTGAGACACTGACTTCTGTACAGGTTTGTGTTATTGTATAGATGGACTTTGATGTTTGAGGTTGCTTTGCTCACTTGTAGGAAACAAAAATGACATGGAAAGAAACTCTAAACTCTGTATGGACTGGGGGTGTATTAGTCACTTTTCTGTTGCTGTGATAAATCCACCATGAGCAAGGGAACTTATAAAAGGAAGAGTTTATTTGAGCTTATGATTGACGGTTTCAGGGAATTAGAGTCCATTGTGGTGGGAGGCATGGCGGCCGGGGCTGGAGCAGCAAGCCGAGGGTCACATCTCGCAATGAGCACTGGAAGCAGAGAGAGGGAGAGGCTGAAGACCACAGGCTTGTTAAACTCACTAAGCCTGCCCCCAGTAACGTACTTCCTCCAGCACCGCCACACCTTCTAAGACCTCCAAGAACAGTGCCACCAACTGGAGACAAAATGTCTGAATACTTAAAGCCTATGGGGGACACTCATTCAAACCACCACAGGGGGTAAGTGAGGTTCGGTGCCTAAGGGATTTATGGGAGAGGTACTGCTACAGCCAATGGGCAGCCTGGTGAGATAGGGGACCTGGTTTAGCAGGAGGCCAATGCCTGGCCTAATCTCTGGGTGTGGGACTAGAGGGTAGACAGTGGTAAGGATTAGACTTTGTTGGATTTCTCCTCCTGGATGAATCTCAATTTTCAGCCATTTAGTTGAAATTTTAAGAAAATTCCAGTATATTAGCAGAGATACTTTTGATAGACATAAGGATTAAAATATACCCAAGTCTTCTCTACCTTACAGAGAAACAACAGATGCATTTATTTTGCTATTGATGATAGACAGGAGGGCATTCTACGATTTTTACTTGGGATTTCAGTGTGTTCCCTTCCAGTTACATCCTCATTCCTCAGGATCTGTCTGTACACAATAAACATCAACCTCAGCAACAAACTCTGCAACAAATGCATTAGGGTACCTTTTCATGTCTCGTCTGACCTTCCTGAAGGTCATATTCAAATGAGAGAAAATACTTTCTTTTTTTCTTTTAGATAGGGTCTTACTATGCAGACTCAGCTGGAGAGGAAACTGTATTTTTATGGGTAGGTAGGGACTCGCTGTGCAGCCCAAGCTGGCCTGGGACTTATTATTCTACTTCTTCAGCCACCTGAGTTCTGGGCTTACAGGCATAAACCACTGCACTTGACTGATAAAACTTTTTTTTTGGTCTTTTTGAGATAGGGTCTCCCTGTAGCCCCAGCTAGCCTGGAACTCACTCTGTAGACCAGGCTGGCCTTGAACTCACAGAGATCTGACTGCCTCTGCCTCTGGAGTGCTAAGATTTTTTTTTTAACCCCTCAGAGCCCAAACGAGTCACTTCCTTCCCCAAGCTCCATCAAGAACTGGTTTACCAATTGAGAAAATTTTAAATGTCCTCATTTTTTTCCCCATTTCTACTGAATTTTTGAAGATAGACATTTTTACATAATTTTATTTATTATTTATTTATTTATTTATTTATTTATTTATTTATTTATTTATTTATTTTTTGGTCTTTTTGAGCTAGGGTTTTACATAATTTTTTAAAAGTTCCAGGCCAGCTGGGGCTATAGGGAGACCCTGTCAAAAAAAAAAAAAAAAAAGAGTTAGGTGTTGTGTCTTACACCTTAGTACTTGAGAAAGTGAAGCAGGCAGATTGCCAGGAGCCTGAGTCCTGCGTGGCGTACACAGTGAGAGTCTATGTGGAAAAAAAATGAAGCAAAACCACAAAAATTAGGTGAGTGTAGTAGTGTACAGTTGTAATCCAAGCTATTTAGGAGGCTAAGGTGGAAGGATCACTTGAGCCCAGGAGTTTGGGACCAGCCTGGGCAAGATCAGGGAACTCTGTCACAATATGAATTCAATTAAGGATGGGGTGTAGCTCAGTAGTAGGGAGCAGGCTTAGTCTATGTATGGGGTCTTCATTTCAGTCTTCAAAACACTTAAAAATAAAGTACGCTGGAGAGATGGGTCATGGATTAAGAGTACTGGCTGCTCTTTGAAGACCTGGGTTCAGTTCCTAGCACCCACATGATGGCTAGTAACCATCGTAACTCCAGTTCCAGGAGATCCAACTCCCTCTTCTGATCTCCACTGGCATTGCATGAAACATGTGCACTTACATACATGCAGGCAGTACACTCATATACATAAAATAAAAATAATAAATAAAATATTGGGGCTGGAGAGATTGGTCATGGATTAAGAACAGTGGCTGCTCTTGCAGAGGACCTGAGTTGGGTTCCCAGCACCTACATAGTGGCTAACAACTCTCCGTAACTCCAGTTCAGATCGATGTCCTCTTCTGACCTCTGCAGGCACTGCACAACCTGGGCATTACATATGTGCAGAGAATACACTTATATACATAAAAATAAATAATAAATAAAATTTTAAAATCTTTAAAAGCAGCTTAGTTCCTGATAAGCTGCTTTTTGTTTCCATTCACATATTTCTCTTTTTTCCATTCTACTATTTTTTAATAAATTTTTTATTGAATTTATGTGTTTCATATATAATTTTTATTTTTATTAATTAATTAATTAATTAATTAATTAATTAATTTTTGGTCTTTTCAAGACAGGGTCTCCCTGTAGCCTCAGCTGTCATGGAACTCACTCTGTAGACCAGGCTGGCCTTGAACTCACAAAGATCTGCCTGCCTCTGCCTCCCAAATGCTAGGATTAAAGGTGTGCGCCACCACGCCTGCCTATTTTTAAATCAGTCTTAATTGCCTTTATATCCACTTCTCCATTGGCTCACTTCCTCAGCCTTTCCCCAACCCTGGAATTCATACATTATGTCATTTGTGTTAGGATCATTGTGTCAAACTACCCCCCCCCAACTCCTCAGTGCCAGCTCATCCCCTGAGCTCTAATCAGCCTAACCAGAGTCCCTTTCTTCTGCACCCAACCACCATCAGCTGCCAATATTTCTTCAGCCAAGGTTGGGCTCTGCTACCTACTTCTGCAGTTCTGTGCTGAGTTTTTGTCTGGCTGAGTTTGCATTGGGCTTGTGCATGCTGATACCAATGCTGTAGGTTCCTATGTAGGATTCATTTCCATATGGTCTTGAACCACCTCTCTGGCTCTTACAGTCCTTCTGGACCCTCTTCCACAATGTTCCCTGAGCCCTGGGTGGGTGAAACTGAATAATAGTTCATTGACAGTGTGGATTCAATCTTAAATGAGTCTACATATGTCCTGCCATTAGCTCTAGGGGAGTCAACTTGATTTGCACTGATTCTTTATTTCAAATACTTAGGTATCTCACCAGTACCCTGGGACTTCTGCACCTGGAAGATACTCAGTAAATATTTGCTATTATAGTTTTTTGCCAAATATATCTTTATTCTACTTTTTGTCTAATTTAGAAACATATTTATATTACCAGTCAAATTAATCTGAAGAGTTTTAAGTGCATTTTCAAATGCAAATTCTTTTTTTTTTGTTTTGTTTTGTTTTGTTTTGTTTTATCCGTGCTGAGAGAATGCTGGATGCCAGTTTATTGAAGAGACAGGGGTCCTTATATACAGGCTTACAGCACAAGTGAAAAAACCAAGGTCAGAGGTTCATGCCCCCAGGCACAGGCAGTTCTCTGGCGTGGGTGGGTCAGGCCTTCTCGGAAGGAGGGTAACAAGATGTTCCAGCAAGAGAAGTGCTTGGTTAACAAGCTGGTCAGCAGATCCCCTGGGAGCCAGGACCCAACAGATCCCCCTTCTTTATATATAAATGAGTATCAGCAAATGCAAATTCTTTTTTTTTTAATTTTATTTATTTTTTATGTGTATGAATGTACTGTCTGCATGCAGGTCTATGCACCCATGTCGTGCAATGCCGCGGAGGTCAGAAGAGGGTGCTGGATTCCCCTGGAATTGGAGTTACAGACTGTTCTCAGCCGCCATGTGGGTGCTGGGGATCGAACCCGGGTCCTCTGCAGGAGCAGTCAGTGCTCTTAACCACTAGGCTATCTCTCCAGCCCCTGCAAATGCAAATTCTTAAGTTCCTTTCATGTTGAGCTTTCTCCTGTGGAACTCAAGCAAGCTATTTTAATTTTCGTGTGCTCTCATTTGCCAATGAGAAAGTGCTTACCCAAAAATGTTAAATGACATAATATAGAGATGTGTACCCTGTACAGAATGTACCATGGGAGGGGCATCCCTGTAACAGCGGGTAGTGTGGATGGCATCACCTTCATCACCATATGTGGCTCTCCACCTCCCAGCTTTCTTTCTTCTTCAATGCAAAATAGATTTAAAACCATAGTCTCCTTTGAGAATATGAAAACTCTTTAGTTATTTTGAAGGAAATCATGTTCCATGTATATCAATTTGGGTATGCACCAAATTAATCCTTATCTGCATACACTTACCCTCATGTATTCTATCAGTGTTTCCAAATAAGGCCAGGAAGGGTTTGGGTTACTGTGCAGCATCTTCTGTCATGTCACAGTGATCTTGGAGTCGTCACCAGCATATCTGAGCAAGGAGTCATCATTCTGAAGTTATCCAGCATTTCCCCATCTCATTTAGGCTTCCAAAGTTAAACTGGTCCTTGCTGCTGCTAATCTGAATGGTTTTTCATGCCAACTTGATGAGAAAGAGCTACTGGAAATGCGTCTTAATGTTTCATGCCTGGCTTCCTTTGGAGAGTTTACTACCAGAATCAGCCAGCCTTCTGGTCAGTCAGCCATCCTGTGGACGGTTGGAAGGGAGGTGAGGAGGAGGAGGAGGAGGAAGTACACTGGGTTCTTCAGACATCCTTCAGACATCACTGCTTCCAGAATGTTTGCCAAGTTTCAAGTTCATGGCCCAATGAAGCTAAACCATGGGGTAATTAGAATGTTGGAGAAATTGGGGGGCTTGTTAGCAGAGCTCTTGCTTAGCATGCTTGAGATCCTGGGCTTGAGTCCCAGCACTTCCCCCAAAGAAATAAAGAATCTCATCTACTCACTTTCAGATTATTCATTTATTCTGTTACCTTCTCCTTTTTACCTTTCTCCCCTTTTAAAATTCTAGCGAGTTTCTGTATTGGTTACTTTTACATTGTCACCACAATATCTGCCAGAAATAACTTACAAGAGGAAAGATTTATTTTGGCTCCTGATTTCAGAGAATGACAGAGATAGCATGATGAAGCAATGCAGTTTATGGCAGTGGGAGAGTGTGGCAGAGGCTCCTCACTTCATAGCAGACCAGGAAGTAGGGAGAGAGGCAAGAACTAGGAGCTGAGTATAACCTTTAACCTAGTGACCTACCTTTGTCAGAGAGGTCTCATCTTTTAAAGGTTCTACAGTTTCCCCAAATAGCACCCTTGGCTGGAGAACAAATGTTTAAAACGTGAACCTGTGGGAAACATTTTAGATTCAAAGCATGCATTTTATAGAATCATTTATCAGTCCTCTACACCTCTCTTCTCCCAAGAGTAGCCATTGCCATCAGCCAGACTTAGCAGGTTATCAGCTGGGAACCTAGGTAGATGGTGTTCTCATTCTTTGCCTCGGCCTTGGGCTGACTGAGTGGTCTTTTAAGGGTTACACTGAGGGGCTGGCAAGGGGTCAATAACATAGCCTCATGGAAAGAGTTCTCCACTCACCACCCCCTATGCTGTGGTTCCCATGTGAGTTCTAGTAAGGCAGCTTTCTGGAGCCTTGTTGCATATTAAATTCTTGGAAAGTTTGTCCAAGAAATGATCATTACAGAGCGAATACAAACATGTGTTTGCTTTTGTTCTGCACTTACTAATGAGTTTTATTTTCCAAATGAAAGACATTCATTTTTAAAAAGCATATATAAAGACAGAGTTTTCTCTCCATGAAAGCCAGGTCCATGCTTTGTTGCTTGTTCTGGGGATACTCCCTAAGTTTCTTCTTTGAGTCCCCAGCATAGTGCTCCCTATCGTTAGTTTGAATTGGTTAGTAATTTGGAGGACTGAACTCATCTAATCCTCTCCAATATAGACTCTGGCTGTAGCTTTACATTTTTGATTAAGTAAACTCTGAGAAAGAAATGAAATTTCTATGTGCTTTTTTACATAGTAGTTTTGAAAACTGTACAAATATACATTTGACCTGTTAAGTAATATGAACAAAATATAGTAACCAAAGAGCTGGAGAAGTGGCTCAATGGTTAAGAGCACTGGCTGCTCTTGCAAAGGACCTGGGTTCAGTTCCCAGCACCCCCATGGCAGCTAACAACTGTCTATAACTCCAGTTCCAGGAGATATGATGCCCTTTTCTGACCTCCATAGGCACTGCACGACACAGGTGCACTTACATACAGTCATGTAAGGCAATACACTCATACACGTAAAAATAATAAAAATTTTAAAATGCTTAAAAATCTATTAACCGGGATCAGAGAAAGGGCTCAGTGTCTAAAAGCATAGGCTCTTCTTCCAGAGGATCGGGGTTCAATTCCCAACACCCACATGGCAGTTAACAACTATCTGTAACTCCAGTTCCAAGAGATATGATGCCCTTTTCTGACCTCCGTAGGCATTGCATGATACAGGTGCACTTAAATACAGACATTCAGGCAATACACTCATACACATAAAAATAATAAAAATTTTTAAATGTTTAAAAATCTAGTAACTGGGGTCAGAGAGAGGGCTCAATGGCTAAAAGCATAGGCTCTTGTTCCAGAGGCTCAGGGTTCAATTCCCAACACCCACATGGCAGCTAACAACTGTAACTCCAGTTTCAGGGGATCCAATGCCCTCTTCTGACCTCTGCAGGCATTATACAACATGGATGCACTTATAAACATGCAGACAATATACTCATACACATAAAATAAAAATATTAAATACAGTACTTTTTTTTTTTTTTTGGTCTTTTCGAGACAGGGTCTCCTTGTAGCTCCAGCTGTCCTGGAACTCACTCTGTAGACCAGGCTGGCCTTGAACTCACAAAGATCCGCCTGCCTCTGCCTCCCAAGTGCTAGGATTAAAGGCGTGCACCACCACGCCCAGCTATAAAGTACTTTTTAATCTAGTAACCAAATAGGGAATGATATATTTAACCCGTTTGTGTGAATGATTCTAGAGAGTTAGGTAAAATTGTTTAGAAGTTGCCTTTGTTTTGTATTTTTTTTTAATTAATTAATTTATATATATATATTTTATCAAATCTAGACCCATGTCCCCCCATCCCCCACCCCACCAGAGCTCATGCATTCTGCCAAACATGCTTTTCATCTCTTCCTCAGTCTTTCTCAATATTCTCCATGTGGAAGTTGACTGTTTTGAGCAGAAGTTCACTATTTCAGTCAGTTCTTTGATGCAGCCCTTTCTGTTGTTGTTGTTGTTTTTGTTGTTTCCAATATGCATCACTCCCAACTGCTTTGGACAAAACTCAAGGGGCCATGCACAGGAAAGACTTACAACTAGGTAATTGGCACTAGCAACCACAGGTGAGGGATACCATTCGTTGTTTGTTTTTCTGGGACTGTGTTACTTCACTCAGCATGATATCTTCTAGCTCCAGCTATTTTCCTGCAAAGCTCATAATGTCGTCTTTTTTTACTGCTGCATGGAACTCCATTGTGTAGATGTACCACATTTTCTCTATCCACTCATCAGCTGAGGGGAATTTGGGTTGATTCCAGCTCCTTGCTATTGTGAAGAGAGCTGAAATAAACATGGCTGTGCATGTATCTCTGCAGTAGGGTGAATCTTGAGGGTACATGCCTAGGAGTGGTATGGCTGGGTCGGGTGGCAAGTTCATTCCAAGTCTTCCAAGGGTTCTCCACACTGCTTTCCATAGTGGCTGTACGAGTTTACATTCCCACCAGCAGTGGATGAGTGTTCCCCTTTCCCCACAACCTCTCCAGCACTTGGTATCATTTGTTTTCTTGATCCTAGCCAGTCTTATTGGAGTAAGATGGTATCTTAAAGTGGTTTTGATTTGCATTTCCTTAATGATTAGTGATGTGACCATTTCTTAAGGTGTTTCTCAGTCATCTCTAATTCCTCAGTTGTGAAGTCTCTGTTCAGGTCTTTGCTCCATCTATTGAGTGGATCATTTGTTTTCTTTCTTCTTTGTTTTTTGAGTAGTTTATAAATTCTGGAAATCAATGTTTTGTCAGATGTTTCTGTGTTGAAGGTTTCCTCCCACTCTGTGGGATTTCTCTTCACTTCATTGTTGCTTTTGATGTACAGAAGCTTTTGAGTTAAATGAGGTCCCATTTGTCAATTGTGGACCTTAATTCTTGCGCAGCTGCTGTCTGATTTAGGAAGTCTTTTCCTACACCTATGTCTTGTAATATGCTGCCAACTTTTTCTTCTATTGCCTTCAGAGTTTGGAGTTTCACGTTGAGGTCTTTGATCCATCTGGAGTTGACTTTTGTACAGGGCGAGAAGTAGGGGTTTAATTTCACTCTTCTACAAGTGGTGATCCAGTTTTGCCAACACCACTTGCTGAAGATGCTGTCTTTTCTCCATTGTGTCTTCTTGGCCCCCTTGTCTAATATGAGATGGCTGAAATTGTATGTGTTCAGGTTTGGATCTTCGGTTTTGTTCCATTGGTCAACAGGTCTGTTTTTGTGCCAGTACCAGGCTGGTTTTTTTTTTGTTGTTTTTTTTTTAATTTTTTTTATTTTATTTTATTATTTTTGTATGTGTATGAATGTACATGCAGGTCTGTGCACCAGTGTAGTGCAATGCCGCGGAGGTCAGAAGAGGGTCTCGGATTCCCCTGGAACTGGAGTTCTCTTGGAGTTGGAGTTACAGACGGTTCTTAGCCGTCATGTGGGTGCTGGGGATCGAACCCGGGTCCTCTGCAAGAGCAGTCGGTGCTCTTAAGCGCTAGGCTATCTCTCTAGCCCCACCAGGCTGTTTTTAGGACTATAGCCCTGTAGTATAGTTTGAAGTCTGGTGTAGAGATCCCCCCTCCCTGTGTAGCTCTTTTCGCTCAGGGTTGTTTTGGCTATTCGGGGTCTTTTGTTTTTCCAAATGAATTTAAGAACTTTTGTTTCCAAGCCTGTGAAGAAACTCTTGGGGATTTTGATTGGAATTGTGTTAAATCTATACAAGAGTTTCGGTAGAATGGACATTTTTACAACGTTAATTTTCCCAATCCATGAGCATGGGAGGTTTTTCCATCTTCTGATGTCTTCTTCAATTTCTTTCTTTAAAGGTTTGAAATTTTTGTTGTAGAGATGTTTGGTGTCTTTGGTTAGGTTTGTTCCTAGGTATTTTATTGTTTTTGAGGCTATTGTGAGTGGGAAGGTCTCTTTGAATTCTTTCTCCAGTTGCTTGTTGTTGGTGTAAAGAAAGGCCATTGATTTTTTTTAAGGTTAATTTTGTATCCTGCCACTTTGCTGAAGCTGTTAATCGTTTCTAGGAGTTTTCTGGTGGAGTTTTTAGCATCCCTTAAGTAAACAATCATATCATCAGCAAATAGGGATAGTTTGACTTCCTCTTTTCCAATTAGTACTCCTTTAATATCCTTTTCTTGCCTTATTGCTCTAGCAAGTGTTTCAAGCACTATATTGAAGAGGAGTGGTGATAGGGGGCAGCCTTGCCGAGTTCCTACCTTTAAAGGGAATGTTTCCGTCATTTCCCCATTTAGGATGATATTGGCTGTGGGTTTCCTGTATATGGCTTTGATTACATTGAGGAATGATCCCTCCAATCCAATTCCTTCTAGGACTTTAAGCATGAAGGGATGCTGGATTTTGTCAAAGGCTTTTTCAGCATCAATTGCGATGATGGTGTGGTTTTTGTCTTTGATTCCGTTTATGTGTTTGATGATGTTTATTGATTTTCGTATGTTGAACCATCCCTGCATCTCTGGTATGAATCCAACTTGGTCATGATGGATGATCTTCTTGATGTGGGTCTGTATGCGATTTGCCAGTATTCTGTTTAGAATTTTGGCATCTGTGTTCATGAGGGAGATGGGTCTATAATTCTCCTTTTTGGTTGTATCTTTGCCTGGTTTTGGTAATAGAGTGATGTTGGCTTCATAGAAGGAATTTGGGAGAGTTCCCTCTGATTGTATACTTCTAAACAGTTTCAGAAATAATGGTTGTAGGTCTTTTTGAAATGTTTTATAGAATTCTGCTGTGAAACCGTCTGGGCCTGGGCTTTTTTTAGTTGGGAGGCTTCTTACTACATCCTCTATTTCTTCATATGTTATGGGTCTGTTTAAGCTGCTGGTCTCCTCTTGGCCAAGCTTTGGTGATTCCCAAGATTTCAGATATTCATCCATTTCTTCTAGATTTTCAAACTTGGTAGAATATAGGTTCTTGTAATATTCCCATATAATTTTCTTGATCTTTTCCTTGTCCGTTGTGATATTTCCCTTTTCATCACAGATTGTATTGATTTGGAGTTGTTCCTTCTTTCTTTTTGTTAACTGGGCTAGAGGTCTGTCTATCTTGTTTATTCTTTCAAAGAACCAACTTTTGGCTTCATTGATTTTTTGTATTGTTTTCTTTGTTTCTATTTCATTGATTTCTGCTCTGATTTTTGTTATTTCTTCCTGTCTGTTGCGTTTAGGGTTCATCTGTTGTTGCCTCTCAAGTGCTTTTAGCTGTAGTGTTAGATCATTCACTTGTGCTCTTTCTGTTTTTCTAATGTAGGCACCCAGGGCTATAAATTTCCCTCTTAGGACTGCTTTTAAGGTATCCCATAAGTTTTGTTGTGTTGTATTGTCATTGTCATTCAGTTCCAGGAATGTTTTTATTTCTTTCTTTATCTCTTCCTTGACCCATTCATTATTCAAGAGTGTGTTGTTTAGTCTCCATGTGTTCTTGTAGGCAGGAGGGCTTGTCCTGGTGTTGATGTTGAGCTTCATTGCACTGTGGTCTGACAGGATGCATGAAATTATTTCAATCTTTTTGTATTTGTAGAGGTTTCTTCTGTGTCCCAGGATGTGGTCGATTTTGGAGAATGTTCCGTGGGGTGCTGAGTAGAAAGTGTATTCTCTGGTATTAGGATGGAATGTTCGGTAGAGGTCTATGAGGTCCATTTGGTGTATCATATCGTTCAGTTCAGATGTCTCTCTGTTTATTTTTTGTCCTGTTGACCTATCCAAAGGACTCAGTGGGGTATTGAAATCTCCCACTATGAGTGTGCTGGGGTTAGTCTGTGACTTGTGGTCCTGGAGAATTGTCTTTATAAAGTTTGGTGCACCAGAATTTGGGGCATATATATTCATAATTGTGAAATCTTCTTGGTGGATTGTTCCTTTGATGAAAATGTAATGGCCTTCTTTGTCTCTTCTGATTTCTTTTACTTTGAAGTCTATTTTATCCGATATTAAAATAGCAACACCTGCTTTCTTTTTGGTACCATTTGCTTGGAATATTTTTTTCCATCCCTTCACTTTAAGGTGGTGCCTGTCCTTGAAGGTAAGATGTGTTTCTTGTAGACAGCATATCGATGGAATCTGTTTCCTAATCCAGTCTCCCAGTCTATGTCTTTTGATTGGGGAATTTAGTCCATTAATATTTAAGGTTATGACTGATAGGTTTGTGTTGCTTCCTTTTGCCTTATTATCCATTTGTGGTTTGGGTTTAGGTTTCTACTTCTGTAGTTATGCTTTTATTGATTTCTCTTTCTAGGTGCCTGGGGTTGGTTGCTCCTTTCTTCTGTCTTTTGAATTGCTTCAAGTACTCTCTGAAGGGTTGGTTTTCTGGACATGTATTCTTTCAACTTGTTTATGTCATGGAAGGTTTTTCTCTCTCCTTCAACTATAATTGACATTTTTGCTGGTTATAGTAACCTGGGTTGGCCTGTATTGTCCTTTAACACTGGGAATGCTTTGCTCCACATTCTTCTTGCTTTCATAGTTTGCATTGAGAAGTCAGTTGTAATTATGATAGGTTTCCCCTTATAGGTTACTTGTTGTTTTTCTCTTGTGACTTTAAGGATTTTGTCTTTGTTTTGGGTGTCTAGCATTTTAACTATGATGTGGCGTGGAGAGTTTCTTTTCTGATCTTGTCTGTTTGGAGTTCTATGTGCTTCTTGTATTTGTATTGGTTTGCCTTTATTTAGTTTGGGGAAGTTTTCATCTATTATTCTGTTGAAGATCTGATCAATACCATTCTCTTGGGATTCTTCTCCTTCCTCTATTCCTATGATGCGGAGGTTTGGTCTTTTGGTAGTGTCCCACAGTTCCTGGTTTTTCCACTTTTGTTTATTTTTAAATTTTTCATAATCTTTACTTGAGGTTTTTAGTTGTTCTGTGTTATCTTCCAGGTCTGATATTCTTTGTTCTGCTTCCTCCATTCTGCTTCTGAGGCTTTTTCCATTCCTTTCCTCTTGATTGGATGAGTGTTTGCTTCCCTTTTTCATTTCTTCTTCTGATTTCTTTAGTATTTCTACTTCTTTTTGGAGCTTTTCAATCTCTTCTTGTAGCTCTTTGCTTCGCTGTTTGGTTTCCTTATCTTTTTCAGCATGGGATCTTTTCAGTGTTTCTACTTCCTTTTAGAGTTTGTCATTCTCTCTCTCTCTAGGTCCTTCTTGAGTTCTTCATTCTCTTTTCTTTGTTCTTTGATTTGCTCTTTATAATCTTGTAGTTCTTTGAATATGTTCCCAATTTTGTTTCTGATATCTGTGTCCTGGGGCATCCCCAGAGGGATCCCACTGTAGGAATCTTCCATAGGGTTGGTAGAGCTTGGTGCGGGATTATCCTTCCCCTTTCCTTTGTTGTCTCTTCTTCGTGTTCCTGCCATATGGGCTTCTCCTTGCCTGTATTCCAATGTGAGTCCTAAATGCCTCTTCACTGTGTTGAAGGCTTGCTTTGCTTGCCTCCTTCAGATACCTTTGTAATCCCAGTTGGCGGGGGTGGGGGAATGGGGGGAGGGAGGCCCTCCAGTACCTGTGCTTCCACTGGTCTCAGGAGATCTCAGATCTCAGGACTCACACAACCCTACCTGTGGCTGGGAGGATAACTCCGCCCCCACAGCCACAGAAGCCAATTAAGCCAAAGACAACTCGATTAATGGATTAGCTAGGTTAAGTCAATCTACAATCAGCCTTGCTGAAGCACCCAGTTCCTACCTGCCTTCCTGCCTTCTGCTGGTCTAAGGAGATCTCCTAGAATTTGCCTTTGAAGAGAAGGACTGGGAGCAGGTCAAGGATAGATATATTATTTGAAATGTTTCTTTACCATATTTTGCTTTTCAAAAACTAAACCAAATATATATTTAAAAATATTATACTACATTGATTACTCTAAGAATAATGTATATAAAATAGAGCATAATAAAATATACGAATGGCAGGAATATGCCTTTTGGTCAATGCTATATTCCCAGCATCTGGTTCATAGGTCATGTCACATCTTTCTACATTTAATCTTAGTCAAAATATAGAGAAATCGATGGCTCAGAAATGGATGGCCTTGTTTGCTCTTGCAGAGGACCCAGGTTTGGTTCCCAGCAACTACAGGATGGCTGACAACTATCTGTAACTTCAGTTCCAGGGGATCTGATGCCCTCTTCTGGTCTCCTCCAACATTGTCAACATGGGTACCCTTACGTACATGCAGGCAAAACACTCATACATGTTAAATAAAAATAAGCCCATTAAAACATTTTTTTAAAAAGCAGAGAAATGATCCTTTCAGCTCTTTCTGTGTAATGGGCTAATGGATGAATTAAAATTTTTTACTATGCATGTTTCTATAGTTAGAAAAGCTAATGCACTTATCTTTTGTTTCTTAAGAATCATCCACCTGTGCCCCTTTTCTAAGCCTAGGGAACAATCTGCGGAAGAGGGGGCGCGGTAGAATGTAAGGGCTGCGATTAGGGTGAATGGTGAAACTACAACAATATAGACTGGACACTCATTTGATCAACTTGATTGAACATACAAGCCCCCCCTGCTGGATGGTGGGACCCATGAGCTGTGTGGGTTTGGGCACAACTGCTCGCAAATTGGTTTTACATGAAGGATGCTTGTACTCACAAATTATCACTTATTGTTAAAAAAAATGAAAACAAAACAAAACAAAAAAACAGAAAGATGCAGAAAAGTTACGGCAGAATGCATGATCTGGGATGGGTAGGGGTGGGGTGGGGGGAAGGGAAGGGGATATATGCCTGAACTGAATTGGAAAATGATGTATGAAATACACAAAGCATCAATAAAAAAAAAATAAAATAAAAATAAATAAAAAATAATTGAAAAAAAAGATACAAAGTTCTTTTCAGCCTCCAACTCTTTGAGAAAATTAGAGCCTGTAAAACATGTCCATTATTATTGGAAGGATTCAATGAAGATTTGATTTTCTGAGTGTGTACATGTATATGAGACTGACAGTGTCGAGAGATTCTGGGACTCTGTTGAGCTGTTGTGTTTGAGATGGAGATCATGAAAGCTGAATTAAAGACATAAAGTTCAGCAAAGCAAACATAGCAATGGTGATAGGGCAAAATTCATGTAGGCAGTAGTTACTCAACATTTTAAGATTTTCTAATGGGGAAGTATGTAAGAAATTGATTTTAAAAAGATAACAGTAAACCAAGTAGTATCTCCAATAAAATAAAGATTGCTAACATAATCTAGGGGACTGTTCTTTTGACTTAAAAGGAGAACTTTCCAGAACCTGGAAGAAGGTGGACCACTCGTGGTCATTCCCTCAATTCAACAAGATATGTCTGTGTACCATGGCATTTGTCAGGGCTCAGAGATCAGGTATTCTAACCTGATAGTATATTTTCTATCTTTGCCAGGATGCAGAGGAAAACATTTGTGACTGGCATATAGGTTTAGAAGCTGCCCTTGCCCCTTGCACAGTGTTGTAGAACTCATTGCAAGTGTTATCAACCTGGAGTGGTGGGAGATGTGAGACACTGTGATGCCATGAGCAACGTCTGGCACCTGAGGATATGGATTGAGTGAGAGTGTATTGGGATTTTTCTGCTACTGTGACAAAATACCATGACCAGTGCAAAATATAGAAGAGAGTTTATTTTGGCTTATGGTTCCAGAGGGATAAATGTCCATCATGACAGGGGGGCACGGCAGCAGCAGGCAGGCATGGTGGCAGGTGGGGCAAGGCTATGAACTCTAAAAGCTCACCCCTAGTGGCATGCTTTTTCTAGCAAAGCTGCACCTCCTAAAGATCATATGACCTCCCAAGCAGTGCCACCAACTGGGAACAAAATGCTCAGTTGTTTGGGAGGGGGAGGCATTTATCATTTAAACCACAATAGGCACTTACTGTGTGAGATGGGGTGTGATTTCTCTGTTGCAATTTCTACACCTGGAAAACGGGTTCACATTTACTTCAGCTCCAAAGGGAGATGAGTTAACAGAGTGCTCTGGAAGCTGTTTCAGAGTGTGTATGTGGTGGTGGGAGATAAGGTTGCCCCTTCTTTGAATAATTAGTTCTTTGGCCTTCTTTGCATTGAAAAGGACATACCCTCTTATGGTCTGTCTCATAGCCAGTTACCACTTTAGTTCTGTGGTATACACTCTTTTGGGACTTGTGTTTGAAATGAGCTTTTTCTTTTCTTCCAATTTAAAAGGTAAAGTTTTGTTTTCTGGTACCAACATCTTTGAGATGCAAATATAAATTCTTTGACCGGATTCTTCCCTCTCCATTGGACCACTTCTCTTGGTAGAAAGCATAAATATTGAAACTATAAATTGATGGTAAGAATCTAAAAACTGGAACACCTTCCCCAGAGTAGTTTCTTTGATCTTGTGTTGTTGAAAAAAATGTCTCCTGAAGGGAGACATCCTGTGAGACAGGGGTGATGTCTGGTTTTGACAGTGGGGGATGAGAAGCTTGGGAAGGTAATTCTGTCCCCTTTTCTGTTGGCAGAAACCATTTCTTTCTGAAGATAAGATGCTGCCACTTGTTCTCTGGAAAATAAGGATGAGGGGTAGAAGCTTGGACAGCTTGAGATGCAGAAGATCTCCCAGGGCTGAGCACGGGGGTGCTGACGCCTGGCCAGCATCTAGGTTGATTACATGTTCTTCCCTATTGTCCATACCAGTGCAATGTCACATCTTGTTGTAGAGATCTAATTCATAGTTGTCAACTTGGCTGCCCATTAAAACCTCTTGAAGGTTTTACAAAGAAAAAGCTGGTTCTCAAGATGTGATTTCCCAATAAATATAGAAGTTCCTCCCAAAATAAAATGTAGAACTTTCATATGATCCAGCCATACCACTCTTGAGTATATACTCCAAAGAATTAGGGATAATTTACTTGAGAGAGACTGCCCACCCATGTTTATCATAGCATTGTTCACCATAGCTGAGTTGTGAAATCAGCCTAGCTGCCCATAAGTAAAGGAATAAACGAAATCTCTCTCTCTCTCTCTCTCTCTCTCTCTCTCTCACACACACACACACACACACACACACACACACGCGCGCGCGCGCGCAAACAATATGGAGTTTTACTCAGTCATAAAGAATGAAATTATGTCATATTTTTTCCAAGGAATACAACGAGAATTCTTTTCACTTAGCCTCTCCAAATGTTAACATAGCACTGCCCACCTATTTGCAGACTCTGGGAAAACTCGTTACTAAACCCTTTAGCGCACACTCAGCTACCAAGAATGAGACATTCTCCTCCATGGCTAAGTCCCCTGAACCACTCACTAGTGCTTTCAGTTCTTTCCCCAGCTGTATTTAGAGCCATCTTTCAGGGTCCAGTCAAGTTTCTCGGTTGTCTTTGGCTGCTGTGCTTCCCTTCCCTGGCTGGAACAACTCCTGCCTCCCCAACAGTTAAATGATACTGGATTCTAGGAGGAGCTCAGGCCAACTTCCTGGTGTGCATGCCTCCTGAATGACCCTGTTTCCTCCAGGTGCATCTTGTTGGGGGCCATGGTGTCCCACCTCCCACTCCCAGTAATAAGTAGTTTTTTTAAAAAGCCTCGCTGAAGATTCCAGTACACAACCAAGGCTCAAAACTCATCACAGTAGTTAAAACCTGACACACATAGCATAAAATTACCACGGTCTTGCATCATCAGAAGTGCATTCAAAGGGAGAAGGAGAACAAGGTAGTGATGTGGGGATGCAACAAAATATTGCATCTCTTCTCTCATGTGCAAACTGCAGATTTAAAATACATGTGTCAGACCAAAAAAAAAAAAAAAAAAAGCTGGGTGTGGTGGTTTGCACGCCTTTAATCCTAGCACTTGGGAGGCAGAGGCAGGCGGATCTTTGTGAGTTCAAGGCCAGCCTGGTCTACAGAGTGAGTTCCAGGACAGCTGGGGCTACAGGGAGACCCTGTCTCGAAAAGACCAAAATAAAATAAAATACGTGTGTGTGTGTGTGTGTGTGTGTGTGTGTGTGGCATGAAAGCAGAAGGGACACCATTTGGGAGGAGGAATGGGACCAGTGGTTGGGGAAGGGGGCAGATTTGAACAAGATATAATGATAGATATATGTGAATATTTCATAATGAAACTCATTATTTTGTGCTAACTGAAATTAATTTTGGAATTGTGTGATCATCCTCAACATCCATCTCCAGAACCTTTTCACCCTCTAAAACTGAAAATATGATCTTATTAATGAAAACCCCCATTCCCTCCTCCACCCAATCCTTGTACCTACCAATGTCCTTTTGTTCCATCAACTGGTGGCTGTAAACGCCTAACGTATGTGGTACGATATAATTAGTACTGGACCTCCTGGACAGGGCTTGTCTCACTTAGAATGTCTTCAGCATTCATCCAGGTCATAACCTATGTCAATGTTTCCTTCCTTTTATATAAAACTGAATAATATCCCATTAAAAATATTTTTGTTATTTTATGTGTATGTGTATATTGCCTGGATCCTTGTAAGTGTACCATGTCCTACAGTGCCTGCAGAGGTAGGAAGAGGCCATCACATTCCCCTGGAACTGGAATTACAGATGGTTGTTAGCCTCCACATGGATTCTGGGACTCAAACCCAGATCCTCTGCAAGAACAGCCGGTGCTCTTAACCACTGAGCCCTCTCCCGAGCCCCACTATTCCATTTTGTGAACACCATGTAGCTTATCTGTTGATATATTGAAAGACTCTTGAGTTGCTTTCACCTTTTGGTTCTTGTGAGCATTACTCCTGTGAACAGGGTGGACACTTCTTTTGCATATATACCAAGAAGTGGGATTGGTAGGTCTCATGGCAACTCTGTGTTTAATCTTTTGATCCTATGTACCCCTCATTTTTTATTTTATTTATTTGTTTATTTATTTATTTATTTGGTCTTTTCGAGACAGGGTCTCCCTGTAGTCCCAGCTGTCCTGGAACTTACTCTGTAGACCAGGCTGGCCTTGAACTCACAAAGATCCTCCTGCCTGTGCCTCCCAAGTGCTAGGATTAAAGGCGTGTGCCACCATGCCCGGCGTACTCCTCATTTTTAACGGAGCAAATGAAGGGTGAAGTTCCTTTGTATTCAGGGAAGATCTGATTAATATCGCAGGCCTTTAGGTCATTACCCCTGAGTAGTTACTTCTCGGTAACCTCAAGCGATATGCAGGACAGGACTAGTTTTTCATTTGCATTATAGATGAGTTTTAAATCATTAGTTTTTGTTTGATAGATAGGAATGGTGCATGGATAACAGATATCTTTGACCTCTGAAAGTAGTGGAATGTGAAGTAAAGACTGTTTTTCTGGGTCATATGGGACTTTCAAAATAGAGTATTATTCTGGCATACTAACCCAGCTCCTTCAAATGTCAGCAATGTGACGTTAGGCAAGGCGGTAAGTTCTTTGTAAAGGCTCATGTTCTTTGTAAAATGGGGGTAATAATCATAAGTGGATTTGGACAAATTATCTCTATGAAGTGTTTGGTACATGGAAGGCACTCATCCAGTATAAGCTATTAAGAGTCATATAATGTACTTATATCCAGTGGGTAGTCCCGCTCAGTTTTCTACCATCTATTCCCTCAATATGGAACATAATCGAATCAACAAAATCCCTTTTGGAATTTTCTCCAGAACAAAAGTGTTAAGTAAGCTGAATATGAAGGACAATCAGTTAACATCACTTCCTTTGGATTTTGGAACCTGGACCAGTATGGTAGAATTGAATTTAGCCACTAATCAGCTCACCAAGGTCCCAGAGGATATATCTGGTCTGTTTCTCTTGAGGTTCTAATACTATCAAACAATCTTCTAAAGAAGCTTCTTCCATGGTCTTGGAAACCTTAGAAAGTTAAGGGAGTTGGATCTGGAGTAGAACAAATTAGAATCCTTGCCAAATGAAATTGCTCATCTCAAGGATTTACAGAAATTAGTTCTGACCAACCACCAGCTGACCACTCCTCCCAGAGGTATTGGTCACCTTAGCAATCTCCACATCTTGATTCTTGGAGAGAACCTTCTTACTCATCTTCCTGAGGAAACTGGTACACTGGAGAACCTCGAAGAGCTGTATTTGAATGACAACCCCAACCTGCATAGCCTTCCCTTTGAGCTGGCTCTCTACAGCAAGCTTTCAATCATGACTATTGAGAATTGCCCACTCAGTCACCTTCCACCTCAAATTGTTGCTGGAAGGCTATCTTTCATCATTCAGTTCTTAAAGATGCAGGGTCCATATCACACCATGGTCTGATACAAGCTGCTAGTCCCACACATTGTTCAAAAATAGACTGCCATTGTTTCATATCTATATCTGTATGTGGATATTGATATATGGCAGATTTATAAAGACTTGCATTATGTGTTTCTGCTAATAGAGGAATCATAGCCATTTAGATTTTTTTTTAATAAATTTTATTTATTTTTTTAATGTGTATGAATGTACTGTCTGCATGTAGGTCTGTGCACCCGTGTCGTGCAGCCATTTAGATTTTTAATTCTCTAAAAAAAGCTTATATAAGTTTTCTTTGCTACATTTGATGAATATTTTCTGTTATGTAATCTGATATGCCAGGTTGCTTAAAAATTTGCCAACAAATTATGAAGTTACTAATTTTTTTTTCTTTGGTCTTTTCAAGACAGGGTCTCCGTGTAGCCCCGACTGACCTGGAACTCACTGTATAGACCAGGCTGGCCTTGAACTCACAAAGATCCACCTGCCTCTGCCTCCCGAGTGCAAAGTTACTAAATTTAAGGGACAAAAGTCATATAGTTAAATATTATGTTTCTTTTAGAAAAATAGTCTCAGAGATCATAATTTTGATCCATATATGATGGTTATATAGGCATATGTTGGAGCAATAATACAAGGGGAGAGAATAACAACAACATAAAGATCTGCCCCAAACAACAAGCCTGCAGGGAAAAACTTTGGAAAGACTGAGAGAAAGATGCAAGAGATGTATGGCAGAAGGCATGAACAGGGGTGGGATGGGGGCAGGGAGAGGGGAATGTGTCTAAATTGGACTGAAAGATAATGAATGAAATATATAATTCATCAATAAAAGTATTTTAAAAAGAAAAATATGGGCCAAAAAATTTGTTGCAACTTTTCATATATATTTTCCCCTTATCAATTGTCAGATCTTTATAATATCAAATTCTGAAGGTAGAATTTTTCTTTAACTTATTTTGAAATTTAAATTTCATATATTGTTTATAGTCTGGAGTAAATCACTGGATTTTTAAAATTTTGATTTTCCCTGTTTTAATCAGTCAAATCTAGAGTTTATACCCTGTTAAAGAATTTGCATCAGCTTAAGTATTAAGATGCTTGTCTGTTGAAACTAGCCAACTGATGAATATATATATATAATTAAAATTCCATTAATTTTACTTCTCTAATGCACTGTAAAGCAAAATTTGTAAAGTGATTCTTTGGGTTGGTGGATATTGAGATCTTTCTTAGTATAAATATGTTTCTTAACTTCAGGGGAACAAAAACTTGTAGTGAAAAAGTTTTTCCTTTTTCTTTTTCTGTCTTGTTTTGTTTTCTTTTCCCATTCCTGAAAGTTGCAGATCCACAAAAACCTAACTTAACAGAGAAATTTGGCAAATAAATTATACTTAAACACATATTCCATATGTATATACAATGCTATATAGATATGTATTTATTATATCGTAAACTACAATAGGTAACTTTAAAGATTTCGCCCTATCCTTGTACAATGCAATGAATGTCTTTCTTTGAAGACTGCAGTCTATGTGTGTTTTACGGGTATTTAACAGTGTGCTGTTTTCTTTTTTTTAAATTTTATTTATTTATTTTTTATGTGTATGAATGTACTGTCTGCATGCAGGTTTGTGCACCCGTGTCGTGCAATGCCGCGGAGGTCAGAAGAGGGTCTCGGATTCCCCTGGAACTGGAGTTCTCCTGGAATTGGAGTTACAGACAGTTCTCAGCCGTCATGTGGGTGCTGGGGATCGAACCTGGGTCCTCTGCAAGAGCAGTCGGCGCTCTTAACTGCTAGGCCATCTCTCCAGCCCTAGTGTGCTGTTTTCTATCTTGCCTTGCCTTGCCCTTCGTCCTGTTCTGGAGTATCTCTGTCTTCACACTGTGAATATCTTCACACTGTGCTATATTGCTGCTGAACTAAATGCACTTTTCCTGTATTTGGGGCACTGGCTTCAGACAATTCAGTTCAGTACCACTACTTCTAATCTCATCTTTCCTTGTTGGTAGGTGGTTATACAGTTATGGAAAAAGGGCACATTGCATAGAAGCCATTGGTAGTTCCGTGGAAGTTATGTAAAATGTGCATGTACTATATAGTATTTTATTTTGCTTTACTGCCTTTATAAGAGTAGCAAAATTGTAAATGTGTGCCCTTTTAGTGCTCTTATTTTGGTAGTGTTGGTCTAAGTCAGTTTAATTATTGAGGAGACTCATAGGACAAGAGCATCCTAGATACCATCCCCAAAACACTTCCCATATAAATTAATAACTTTCATATATAGTTACATATTGCTACTTGTCCCCTCCCCCCCATTTTGTTGAGCATTGTGTTTTAAAAGAACTATTTTTTAATTTTAACTATAATGTTAAGATAAAAATTTGGACCTTTTTTTGGTATTTTTGAGGCAGGGTCTCCCTTTAGTCCTAGCTAGCCTGGAGCTTGCTATGTAGACCAGGCTAGCCTTGAACTCACAGACATCCCCCTGCCTCTGCCTCCTGAGTGCTAGGATTAAAGGTGTGGGCCACCACACACGGCAAAAATTTGGACTTTTGCTTTTCCTGGCACTCAAATTCAAGGCTGGGTTTGAGGTCAAATCTGCGTTTATAATTGGCAAATTTATAAGGAACAACTAAGAAACGAAAGCTTAAATGTGCTGTGAAACTATTGTTGATGTTCACTGGATCTTACCAAGTATTAGCCTTTCTCCTTTTTCAATCTACTATGGCTTTTTGGTTAAAGTTTGTTTATAAAAGGAATTTGTTTATTATGGCTCTACCTAGAAAAAAAAAAGAATATAATGCACTTGAAAGAAGCTTAGATAGTCTCAGAAACTGGTATTTTTAAATGCCTTATTACTTATTCTATTGGACTTGGCTTTTCTATTCAGCTGCTTGGGACTGGCCTCTTGAATGATGGATCTTAGCTCAAGAAGTGGTGAGAGCAGTGAGAGCCAGGGCTCTAAATAACTTCAAGCATGAGAGAACTGCTTCTTGGGTGAGCAAGGAAAGATTTCATGTATTGCTGAGGCTGTGAGGTAAAGATCAAGCACATGTTTGAGGGATTCAGGCTTTTTATGCTTTAGCTAAAGTGGATCCAGGACCAGGCAGCCTGCAGATTTTGAAGGCTACTTATTCTTCCATTCTCTGGCTAGCCAAGAGCCAAGAATTAAAACAACAGCCTAATTCCATGCCATCAAGTTGCTTCTTTGGTTTGGTTTGGTTTATTTGAGGCAGGGTCTCATGTATTCTAAGCTGTCCTTGAATTAGCTCTGTAGCTGAGGATGACCTTGAACTCCTGGTCCTTCTGTCTCTACCTCCCAGGTGCTGGGATTACCTGTGCACATGTACTACCACACCCTGTTCCTCAGTTGTTGTCTTTTAATGATTACTTTGGAGATTGTGATAAGTACGCTGTGTGGAGTTCCCAGGGTTATTTAACAAGAAAAACTGTTGGCTTTGCAGAATAACCTAGTGTGTTTTGAAATTCAGACAAAACCTACTTCAGCAGAAAGCCTCTATCTTCTGCTTGGGAGTTGGATCTGTCTTTGGCTCCCCTGGACAGCCTGGCAAGAACTCGCTTCCCCTCTGTAGGAGGTGACAGGATGAGAAGTGGCATTACGTACATAGCTGAAGCAAGGGGCACTGGCATCTGGCCTTCTCTACCAGTTTTATTCTGATGATACTGATAGCAATAGAGGTATCCAAATGTGACTGATGCTATTCTAGGCTATTTATTTAGGTTTTTGGAGATAGGGCTAGCCTCAAGCTCATGATGTAGCCAACAATGGCCTTGAACTCCTGATCCTCCTGTCTCCACGTCCCAAATGCTGGGATTACAGGCATATACCACCACTCCCACTTTTTAAGGAGGCAGAAGCAGCAGGTAGAAATGTAAGGGTGTGGAAAGATCCTTAGACAAATGAAGCCAGGGTGGGTCCCAACCTCTGGACAGAGAAGAGAACAGGAACACGTAGGCATGCATTCCCAGAACAGCACCAGGGTAGAGAAACAAGTAACTCACCATGGCTTCAACCCTCTCCCAGTGCCGATAGCACATTCTGAGTGAAGGAGCTGGGGAGTGTATGGTCCTTTTCAGAACAGCTTCTGTCACGTTTGCACTGCAGCGCCTGCAGGTTTAGCCAATAGTTCAGCAGAAAATAGACTCATATAGAAGCCCTTTGATCAGACTAGATGGCTGAGACAGACATTGTTTCCAACAGAATTTCTATAGCAACAGGGCTTTCCGAAATAAGTCCATAACTCATGTTTATGAATATCCACTTTCTGTATTTTGCTTTGGCTGATAGAAAGCCATAGCCAAATTTGGAACTTAACTATAGAATTTATGAAGGGCTTGAACAGTTGTTGGTGTATTTATATCCCCTCTGCCTTTATTGTTCTTCATTTATTTTCCTTTTACTCCATTCCTTCATTTCCATTTATAAATTTTTCTATTAACTAGATCTCTGTCTTTTATAAGCCTCATCAAAACTTTGTAGGAAAGAGGTGAGGTATTAGACAGTGGTCTTTGGACAAACCAGTGTTTGGGCTGCCCTGTGTCTCCAGGGGACTAATGTTCCCCCCTGGGGCATGGAGGTGGTGGCTGAAACCCTGCTGTTAGTTACTACCACTCAGCTCTGCCTTTCTCTCTGTGCACTGAAGTGGTGAAGTCACAGTGTTACTGGACTTTGTAGGATCAAAGCTTGGGCCAATAAGTTAGGCTAAGCCCCCCATCCCCTATACCCTTATATACCAGTAAAAGTAACAATAGCGAAAAGCAGATCAAGGTGACTTGTTCAATGTGGCTACCTTAGGAAGAAGAAGAAATAAAGAGGTGCGTGGACCTAAATACTGTAGCCCTAAATTGATCTCCCAAGGTCTTTTTTTTTTTTTTTTTTTTAACATTTATTCTTTAAGCAGTAGGGAGGGAACTTGCATGCCAGGCACATGTGTGGAAGTCAGAGGACAACTGGGGACATGAGGGGACATCTTGGAGAGTTGGTTCTCTGCTTCTGCTTCTACTGTGTGGGTTCCAAGCATCAAACTCAGGCCCTTAGGCTTGGCAGGAAGTGCCTTTACCTCCCCCCCCCCAGCCACCTTGCTGGCCCCTTCAGGGGGTCTTAACATGAGATTTATGTTTAAGTAGAGGGCAAGAGGGGTATATAACTAAGCAGTCCTGGTCAGGGTGTGGCTCCACCTGAATCGACCTATCATTGTCTTGGCTCCTGTCTGTCCTGTAATGTGGTCCAGGAAGTTGTCAGATCTATATGAAATGTCTTCCTAGGAAGCAAGTTCCTCCTCTGGTGGGCTCTAGGGCTTCGGCCTTGCCTTTCTTCCAGCATGGGATTCTTGGAGTCATTATCATTCCTTGGAGTCCTGATACCTAAAGGGTATGAAGAAGATGAATGAGGGGCAAAGTGTCCAGAAGGGGGACCTTGCCTGCCTCCAAGGGCAAGGGTTCCGCCCACCCTGAGCACATGTTCTGCTTTCTGCTCAGCATTCCTTCTTACATGGTGATGGAGCCCATCCTCCTTCACCGTTCCCTTCCCTGCATTTGTGTGACTAGCTGCCACCTGAGCGGGCTGCGCTGCACCAGAGGGCTGGCATCTTTACTGTCGAGGAGGGTAGAGGACTCGGCACTCACTACACTGGAACAACAGATTCTTCGTTAAAATTTTACTGCTTGGTTTTCTTTTTCATCATCTTTATTTACTACCTTCTGCTGTACAAAACTTTTGAAGTCTGAATAGCAAACAGCTGTTAATGTTGCTGTTAGAGAACCAAAGACATGACTTAAACAGATTTGTTCTATCATGATATGGAGAAATGCTCCTATGGTAAAGTGAACAAGCAGGACACACTGGGGGGAGTATGGGGCATGCCTGGAAGGAAAGGCATCAAATTGTTAACAGTTGTTTTAAACACAATGATGCTTCCTGTTCTACAGGCTTTGTTTTTCCCAGAGAGACCTGTCATCATATTAAAAGTAAAAAAAACATCTATTGGTTTTCATGTGATTCCTTCTGGTTGGGAGAGGCCTTCTCCTGTCTGAACTTGGCATTGCTCCAGCTTCCAGTCTCCGTGGAACTCAGCGGTGGGATGCAGCACCTCACTGACTCAGCTTGCTGACCCTGCGCCCCCACTGCCCTCACCTCTACCCATGAGATGTGGCATCATTTGTATCTCCTGGCTTAGCTCACACATATCTCACAGGGACAGGAGTTTTTGTGCACTGCTGGGGCCTCCAGTTAGAGGATAGAATGAGTTTGGATAAAAAATCCTTGGGTAACTTCATAGATCTGGTTTAGAGTAGGTTTTCCCATAGTCTTTGCCAATATCCTCCTCCCTCTTGATGCCCTCAAGTCACAAGATTAGAGTATGTTTGCTCAACCCTGGGTTCCCTTCATCAGCGTCCAGTCATTTTCATGAGTGCAGAATTTCGGTCAGTGGGCACATCACCAGCAAGGGCCAAATTAGACATAATTACACATGAGTTTAACTTTAAGGTCTGCGACTTAAAATGCTCTACAAAAGCATGCCAGGCCTGCAGCTTTGTTCTCCCTGGGAACAGTGTGCCCCAGAAGAAAGGTTATAGCTCATTTTCCAAACCAAGACACCTAGGGAAAGGGAGCTGTGATTAATGGTGCTAAGTAGTACTGTGAACTGGGCCTGTTCTGGCCAAACCAGGACGCATAGCCATCCTGCTGCCGAGGTCCAGCCTTTCTCTGTTCTGTAAAATGAGATTGACTTTCCTAGACAGCATCCTCACAGTAATCCTGGGAGAAGAGAAGCCAAAATACTGGGAGATAATGCCGGAGGGTGCATTCCAGACCGGGAGAGTGGGGTTCCTTTTCAGGAAAGTGGCGCTAAAGCTAGAAGCACCATTCAACAGTTGTTTGCACTTTCAAAAGCAGGGGCTTGTGCCATTATCCCTTTGCTCTGTTTCCTTGCGTGCCCCCATTCCTTCTCCTCTGTCATAAAGGAGAGGGTCTGTGTGCCAGACCTGCCAGGATGCGGTCCCTTTCAGACTGAAGGGAGCAGCCTGGAGTAGCACTACGGCTCTCACGGCACATGCATAACTATAATAGGTAACCGGGGCCTGAGCTGCATCGGTAATGAGGATGGGGCAAGCTGGCCGGCCCTTCCTTCTGTAAGGACAGGGCCCCCTCTCTGTCCCTGCCTGTCACACACTCAATGGCAGGCACTTCTCAGAGCCAAGCAGGGAAGCCTTGGAGGGAGGGGAGTGTCAGGCCATTGCTGGCGTAGTTTGGTGCTGTGATGGCATGCTGAAAGAGGTGGGAGGGGGAGAGAATGGTCCAGTGACTCCTGGGGGCCAGGCGTGCTCTGTCTCGGCACCGTGGATCTTTCACACCTGACAGTTCTTGGCTGGCTGGGTGGAACTGACCCCTCGTTCTAGGATCCTGATCACCTGCTGCTAGTTGGGCCCTCTCGTTTCTGACAACTCTGCCAGATGTCCCCAGTAAGGAATCAATACCATAGGTAAAGGGACAAAATCAGTTGCTGGACATTTCATTTTGTGTGGCTGGGTTTCCTCTGGCCAGGTTCCCACCCAAAGCTTTCATGACACTGTGTGCTAGACCAATTAGCGTTCATAATACTGTGGGCTAGACCAATTAGCATTCGTGACAGTGGGCGGTGATTTCAGATGAAATATTCTCACCTTCACACCCTTGGACTTGGCTTTGAAATAAAGTAATCTGGGCTCCCTTCACCCCTGTAAAGAGTGCCTGAATAATGAGCTCTTTCTACCAGAAAGGGGATTATGCTTTTTTCTCATCCTTTAAAAACATTTCAAAATGTCTACGAAGACTAGTGTCTTGGGCTTTATTTTCCAGACATACCACATGAGGGTTCTCTAGAGCAGTGCTGGCCGTACTCAGATGCGTGCATGTGTCATGTGAAGATTATTTCAACTGCAGATTCTGTTCCAGTGAGGCTGGGCTGGGGGCAGGACTCACTCCTGGGGGAGGGTCACACTCAGTCCAAAAGTTGCACTTGGACTAGTGAGGCTCCAGTAGACATCACCTCTTGACAGCTAAATAAAAATTGGCATGTGTGTCTAGGCAGATAGGGTCAGCGTGAGGTGTTGTATAGTCTATGTGGGGAGCTGATCACAGACCCTTTCATGCACATGGGCTGGAAGTACCCAGTTTATCCTGTAGCCATGAGATCTGTCAGGTGCTGGGAAGACCAATGTTCACAGAGATATACCTGGCACTCTGAGAAGCACTTTAATAGGACAACTTTGAACAGATGGCTATACCACCTGAATAGGCTGGAGGGGGCAGGGCAGACCCCAAAAGGCAGTGGGGTGGACTGCCCAAGATCTGATTTGTTTGCTGAGTCCCTACATTTGCTTAAGTAGTGATCACATGGAAGCTTCCCTTCAGAAGGGCTTTGACCTACCTGTAGTAGTTCCACTCTGAGGGGTGATGGGTACCCAGTAACTTCCCCATTAGCTTGATAAGGATCCCACAGTTTTGGTGACATGAAAAGCAATTGTGATGCTCTCTGTCCCTGAGCCTTTGTCTCTGTGTAATGGGTACCAGCGAAGTAGGAAGGAGAGGATTGATGTGGAGTGCTGTGTGAAAGGAGTGAAACATTTAACTCTGGAGATGCGAACAGAGGGGTGGGGTCCAGTGCCGCTCTGTGCTAGAAACCGGCTTTTGTCATGAACTTGCAGCTGGAGTACAATGTTCTCATTGCTCGGTAAAGCAGCTTACTATAAAACAAAGAAACATGGAAGACTTTGGAAATAACAAACTCATCCAAGAAAAAATGTAGAAATGAAAAATTATAAATAAGCTTCACTCTTATTTGTTAACTATAATTGTTATGCACCTTTAAACATATTTCTTTCTTGTTTTATTCCTTTTTTTTTTTTTTTGAGACAGGGTCTCCCTATAGCCCCAGTTCTCCTGGAACTCACTCTGTAGGCCAGGTTGGCCTTGAACTCACAGAGATCTGCCTGCCTCTGCCTCCCGAGTACTAGGATTAAAGGCATGTGTCACCATGCCTGGCTTAAAGATTTTTTTTAGCTGCCATGTGGGTGTTGGGAATTGAACCTGGGTCCTCTGCAAGAGCAATCAGTGCTCTTAACTGCTGAGCTATCTCTCCAGTCCCTGTTTTATTCCTTTCTGAATTTGCTTCTATTTCTATTTTTTCACAGGTTTAAAATTTATTAGCATTCCTATCACTGTCGTTGAGAGTTTTAAAGTAAATTTCTGTGAATCATAATTTGTTGAAATCAGAAGAATATCAATCTATGGAAGTCACTGTGGGAGATTCAACTCCAGACAGCCTGACTAGATATTAAACCCCAGGTTCACTATCAATTTACCTTTAAATATCTTTGCTCTGACTGAATGGAAAGAAAGAACACACACACACACACACACACACACACACACACACAGAGAGAGAGAGAGAGAAAGAAAGAGAGAGAGAGTTTGTACAGAGTTTTAGCACACTTCTCAGTTCTCACATCATCTCTATGCTATAGGTAAGGAAAATGTATATCTCTAGCTAAAAGCTGAGGCCAGGAGAGTTAACATGGTTTAAAGACTAATTGGAGGTCCTAATTCAGATCACAAAGCCTTGGGTCTTGTCTTTATACCTAGAAGTAATAAAATTTCAGATAAGAGAAATATTAATGACCCTGAGTTAGGCAGGTAAACATATGTACTATATTCAGTTATATATGGTTGCATAATAAGTTACCTCAAACATAATGAAATAAAAGTACTACCACCTTATGCTTACAGTCTTTCCAGACAGAGAATTCAGACAGGACTCTGGGGGGGGTGCCTTGTTTCTGCTCTATTTACTGGACTAATTAATGAGCCTCAGCTGGAAAGACTCAAGCTGCTAGATGTTGGAATCTGGACACTTCTACATTTATGTCCTGGTACCTGTGGCTAGGGTAACTTCAAGGCTGGTCCCAACTGACCTGTTCACCTATATGTCTCCCAGCATGATAGCTGGCTTCCAAGAGGACTCTGTTCAAGGCTGCTAATGTACCAAGGGCTGTGTGGAGGAGACATGGCTCTTATAACTAGACTTTGGAAGTCACATGATATTACTTCTGCCACCCTCAATTAGAGTCATTGCAAGACTGACAAATGTAAGAAGTATGGGCCCAATTCTCTTTGGAAGGAACTAAAGAACTTGCAACCACAAAACAGCACATTATCTATTAAGCTTATTTTTATTGAATTTTTGTGTATTTCATACATAACATCTCAGTCTTAATTGCCTTTATACCCCTTCTCCATTGGCACCTTCCCACTGCCCCCCCCTTTGGAGTTCATACATTCTGTCATTTGTCTTAGGGCCTATTGTGCCAAATTAATCTCCCCAGCCATCCCATCCACTGAGTTCTAGTCAGCCTATCCAGAGTCCCTCGCTTAAAGAAGGCCAGTTCTTCCTCACCTAACCATAATCAGCTGCCAATATTTATCAGCTAAGATTGGGCTCTGTTACCCATTTCTGCAGTTCTGTGCCATTTTTTAAATCTGGTTGAGTTTGCATGGGTCTTGTGCATGCTGACACCAATGCTGAAGGTTCCCAGAGCAGAGTCCCAGAACCTTGCAGGATTCTCTTTCCATATGGTCTCGCACCACCTTCCTGGCTCTTACAATCTTCCTGCCTCCTCTTCTGCAATGTTCCCTGAGCTCTGGGTGACTGAAGCTGAATATAGGTGATCTGTCCATGGACCCACACTCTGCAGACTCCTAATCTCCACAGTTCGGCCCCCTGTTGCATGAGGGAGCTTCCTTAATGAGAGTTAAGAGGTTAATTAGTGTCCTCTTGGCCCCTTGTTTTATGTTACGTGAGCCTTAGGTGGAGAGGTTTTATTATAAATGTGTCCCTTAGGCTTGAGCAATTCACAATGTATGGAACTCTAATATTCTTCATCTGGTGCAAGAGAAGCTTCTTTACTGAGTTGTGTCTGAGATATTTGTCTGTAAATATAAGGATACTTACTCTATAGTTAGTAAGATGTTACCTTAGCCTAGGCATGTGACAACCTTGGGAATTTCTCTAATATCTATGACTTCTCCAGCCGTGTGTATTTGACTATGTTTGCATGGCTATGTACCACATGTGAGTTGCCTCCCATTCTGTGGGATTTAACTGGGACTGGTTCAATAGAAAATCAGCTTGAGTAGAGGTCATGCTGTATCAAGAGTGAGTTAATTGGGGCTGGAGAGATGGCCTAGCGGTTGAGAGTGCCGACTGCTCTTGCAGAGGACCTGGGTTTGATCCCCAGCACCCACATGGCGGCTGAAAACCGTCTTTAACTCCAGTCCCAGGGGAATTCGACGCCCTCTTCTGACGTCCGTGGCATTGCACGACATGGGTGCACAGACCTGCATGCAGACAGTACATTCACAAACATACGAAAATAAATAAAATTAAAAAAAAAAATTAAAAAAAAGAGTGAGTTAATTGTAAATGGAGGAAAAAATAAAGAGCTGTGAATATTGAGGCTAGAGAGAGGACTCAGCAGTTAAGAGCTATTCTTGCCACGGACCTGGGTTTGGTTTCCAGGACCCATATGGAGGCTCCAATTCCTGGGGATCTGATACCCTCTTTTGGCCTCTGTGGGCATAGCACACATGCTTGAACTTACATACATGTAGGTAAAACACTCATACACATAAATTTCTTTTAGTTAATTTAAAACAGAACTAGAACTATTGTGAAGAATTCATGAAAAATTGAAGTGTGTAGAAAATTTGGTGCTAACTTAAATGCCTAGTAGTTGGAGAATGGCTTAAATAAATTATCAAATATTTATCTAAGGTATAATATGCAACCTTGTGAAAACAGAGTAAAATAGCTTTAAGTCTTATATGGAAATCTATCTTAAAAAGTAAGTGAAAAGGATTTATAGAAAAACATGTATGCAATGGTCCTTGTATTTCATATAACATGTATTTGTATGTAAAAAATTCTTTGATTTATATTTTTATTTTTTGTATGAGTATCATGTCGGTATGTAAATGCACCCATGTTGTGCAATGCCCTTGGAGGCCAGAAGAGGATGCCCTGCAACTGGAGTTATGGACAGTTGTTAGCTGCCATGTGCTGGGATTTGAACCTGGGCCTTTTGCAAGAACAGCCATATCTCTAGTCCCTGTATGTGTATATATATGTATATATATATATATATATATATATATATCTATATGTATATATATATATATATGTTGTGTATGTGTGTATATGTTGTGTGTGTGTGTGCTTGGTAGCATGCATGTGGAAGTCAATAGGACAGCCTTTTGGACTCTCCTGCCTGGTTGAGACAGGGTCTCTCCTAGTTCTGCTGGGCTGCACACTGCAAACTGGCTTGCCCATGAGCTGCCAGCTGATTCTCTTGTCTCTACTTTCCATCTTACAGTAGGCATTCTGGGAATACAGATGTGCACCATTGCATCCAGTTTTTTTTTTTACATGTTCTTTTTTTCTGGTTTATTTTTCTTTTCATCATGTATAATTTAAATCCTGCATTAGTTTCTCACGTCTTCCAAGTGTCTGCAACAGAATGTTTGTCTCAGCTTATACTAAGTAGAAGTGAAATATAAAAGAAAATAAATAAGGGGAACTTGTGCAAGTTTTTTAAAGCATTGTTCTCAACTGTTTAATTTATTGAAAGGAGATGCTGCCACAGTCCTTGATTTAGCAGCTACTACTCTTTTGTTTACATAGAGTTCTGGTTTTATTTTTTGTTTTGTGCTGTACTGGAAACATAAATAAAGTTTTCTACATTATTTTCAGTCAGGAGTTATAGTATAGTTTCTTTGTAGTAGTATGTGCTAAGATCTGTCTCCTCACCATGGAGAAAAACATATCTTTTGGTTCTTTTCATGAGTGATTATTTTAAAAGTGAATATACTTAGAAGCCACCGTGTTTAAACAGGATGTAAATGAGGCCCATATACTTAGGCAACAGGTACTGCCTTCTGAGGTTCACAGAAGCAATCCTCCACCACTGAACTCCATTCTCTCAGGGCTCAATAAAGGCTAGACAATCTGGTGCATGTGTAGGCAGCAGTCCCATAGATTGGCACTTGTAAACAGCCAATGCCAGACCCATCAGGTTCCCAATGAGATAGACCAAAACCCGAAGAAATTTCTGACTTGAACTCTCTAGCATTGGCTGAAATGGCCATAAGTACTTGAACGGGTCGCCAGGCCATCATACATACCATCATGGGGGGAAGATGGAGATGGTATTGCCTGCCATGTACATGATGAAGAGGTTCATGGGAATCTGATGAGGGGACCCAAGGTGATGTCCTGGCAACACTTCTCCACCAAGATCCGGTCTGTCTCTTGCTCTCTGTATTGGGCACTTGCTTGTCCAAGTAACTGACTGCATAAAGTGAGTCTCCCTGTCCGCTGCCATGGTCACTTCGGCCCTTGCTGCCTCCTTCCAGCCCGCTCATCTCAATGACCCACTTGAACCGCCGGCCTCGGTTGGCCACTAGGCTCCCCTGGGCGGTCATGGCGGCAGCCGCTAGCTAGAGCAGCAGTGAACCTCCTGGGGCAGTGAAGGCCATTCGCTGGCGCCGCCGCACCGCCTGCGTTCCGACTTCTGAGCTCTACATCCAATTTTTTTATCTGGGTTCCAGGGATCTAGCTCAGAGTATCAGGCTTGCATGGCAAGTGCTTTTACCTACTGCTCCTCTCTCTGACCCTAGAAATAGTTGTGGGTTTGTTTGTTTGTTTGTTTGTTTGTTTGTTTTGGTCTTTTTGAGACGGGGTCTGGCTGTAGCTACAGCTGTCCTGGAACTCCTTATGTAGACCAGGCTGGCCTTGAACTCACAGAGATCCACCTCCCTCCTGAGCACTGGGATTAAAGGCATGCACCACCACGCCTGGCTAGAAATAGTCTTAAAGGCATTAGTGGAGATTTCTAAAGAGGACAAGAGTGAAATTTGGGTAGGCATGAAGAGAGAGTCATACCTTACTGAGTTGTTCTGTGATTTTAACTTTTAAAATGTATTAGTTTGGTTACTTTATAAACAAAAAGTTATAAGATCTCTCATATCTTGGGGCAGGAGAAGTGGCTCAGCATTTAAGAGTGGTTTCTTCTCTTCCAAAGGATCCCAGTTTAGTTCCTAGCACATACATTGGAGGTTCACAGTCACCTGTAACTCCAGCTCAGGGGATCTGATGCCCTCTTCTGGCCTCCAGGGGCACCTGCACAAATCGCGCACACAAAATAAAAATACCCCCCCCCCCCTTTTTTTTGTCTTTTGAGACAGGGTCTCCCTGTAGCCCCAGCTGTTCTGGAACTCACTCTGTAGACCAGGCTGGCCTTGAACTCACAAAGATCCTCCTGCCTCTGCCTCCCGAGTGCTAGGATTAAAGGTGTGTGCCACCACACCCAGCAAAAAAATAAACCTTTTAAAACTCTCTCATATCTCAAAATAAATTATTAGGTGTAGTGAAAGTGGTATTTACACATGTAACACCAATCAGTCTGGTGTCAGAGAGATTTCAGAAAATGGCCTTAGTTTTCTGTTTAGTTTGTTTTCAGGTACAGTCTCCCTATGTAGCCTAAACTGGTCTTGAACTTGTGCTCTTCCTGCCCCACACCGCCATGCCCTGTGGCCTTGCTGGCTGTTGGGCAATCTTTTCAGGGTCAGTGCCATGTCTGGAATGTGGAGTGATTCCAAATGGTCTTTTTAGAATGACTTCAGTAGAAATGAAGAATAGACATACTTATGTTGGGTTAAAACATTTACATTATCTTCCAAATGAAATTAACTGTATTCACATGATCAAATCAGGCAAATTCAATACCATTAGAAAAGATGTATAGCATCAATAAAAATCAAACCTCAGTATTTATAAATTAATATTCTGGGGTGGGTTCTAGGGAAAAGTGCATGCCCCTCCAGCTAAAGAAATGGATAGAAGTGGGGATAGGGACCCCTGTGTGCTTTAAAGATGCTGGTCCATGCTTATTTTCTGAACTGTACAGCAACCTGGTCATATCTCATTTTTCAAATAATTATGTTATTTAAAATAGTATAATATGAGCTTATAAGAGTCACTTCCCCCTTATAAGGAGCTGAGCTGGGTTCTGGCTGAGCAGTGAATTACTGATACTTCCTGCCCTTCCAGCATTTACCACTTAATAATATGGACATAAACATGAAATAACTGATAATGAGAAGATTAGCTCATGGAAACCTTAAGAGAGAGACCAAGCTGGTTATTCTGCTAGCTTCTCTGACCTTCTGTGCTCTGTGTTCTGAAAGGCAAACTACAGATGCTGTATGGGCTCTGCCCCTCGGTCTCTGAGATATGTTAATGTGTTTGTCCCTTGCTCACTTCCCCCAGGGGAGGGTCTGGTGCCTCTGTTGAAAGCCACAGCTCCTGTAGGGCCGCCTTCTCCTGCAGCGGTTGCTCCAGCTAAATTCTTACTAGCTTCTGGTCACCCTCCCTCATCCTGCTCCTTCAGCTCTAAGGAGGAGATGGCTGTCGGCTGTTTTGCCTTTCCCACAGTCCACAGTCCTTACTTAGGAACCTGTTCACTCCTTGTTAAATGGTTCTCTTGTAAACTCTGGTCACGCCCTTGGGAGGCTGCTACAGGATTGCTAGCCTGGGAGACTGCTACAGGAGGATTACTAGGCTGGGAGACTCAGTGAAACCCTGTCTCAAAAAAAAAAAAAAAAAGAGACAAAATTAACTCTTTTCACTTAGCCTCCTTGAGTATTGTTTCTTTCCTGCCTAGACCCTGCCTGGTAAGATGACATTCCCATTTTTCAAAAGAATAAGTTGAGGCTCAAAGACTGGAGCATACCATTTCTGGGATTCAAATCAGGGTATTTTATATCAAAGCCCCTTTCTCAAACTCAGAACTTTGCTATCTGCAAAGCATGCAGTGGCTCCTCTCAGTCATTTTCAAATTGAGGAGAAACTTGAAAAGAAAGTTTTCTTTTTCTTTTTTTTTTAAAATTTTTATTTATTTTTGTATGTGTATGAGTGTACTGTCTGCATGTAGGTCTGTGCACCCATGTCGTGCAATGCCGCGGAGGTCAGAAGAGGGCGTTGGATTCCCCTGGAACTGTAGTTCTCCTGGAATTGGAATTACAGATGGTTCTCAGCTGCCATGTGGGAAAGAAAGTTTTCTAAGAAGCTATGAGGCTAAAAACAAAAGCTAACAAGCAGCCTTCTCATCAAGCCCTGCAATTCTGAGATTGTTTGTTTCCTGGGTGCTTTCTTGTCAGGTTTGTGGCAGGGTCCCCTCGTCCAGGCTGGTCTCAAACTTGCTATCCTCTTGCCTTAGCCTCTTGAATGTTGAGATCACAGGCATGCTCCACCACACTTAGCTTTTTGTTCCTTCAAATTACCACCAAAATTTTCTGTCAGAGAGGACAAGATGAAAGCGATCAAACAACCAGTTTGTGGCCTTACTACATAGGGTTAGCTTAGGCTGACCATTGGCTGTTTGTAGACATCTATCTTTGATTGCCCAGCGTAAAGACATTTAAAAGAAACCCAAGTTAAGTTGAGGCACTCCAAAGAGTCATGCTCTCTAATGGATACCAAGCTGCAAGGCACACAGGACTGCTGGTGGCTATTTTAATAGACAGAATATTTGTTCCTCCATGTGATCTCTTGAGTTATAAACACCAGGACTTACTCATGTTACCTGTCTCACCTCAGTGCCTCCTGACTCCTATCCATTTCCTTGACCCACAGAGGAATCCAGAGTTCCCTTGGCAACTTGGTTCATGGTCAAGAGCTGGGTCTTGAAGTCAAACTGCAGAGGAGACCCTCCAAGTCCCACAAGTTATCACCCAGGGTCCCTGGCCTTTCTTTCATAGTTTCCTCATTTGACAAGTGGGAATAACAGCACCTCCCACACACAGGGTTTGTCAGGATTAACTGAGTCTTGTAAAGGACTTAACTAGCTCAGCTGTAGGTGCTCTGCAGGAGTTAGCATGTGGTTTTCATTACTTTCCTCATCAGCATCCCCACAGCTGGGACTCTGGTTGACCCTTCCTCCCTCTGAGTAATTATCTTACACTGTAAATCTCATCTGTCACATTTCAGTGGATGTTTTTTCATTCTTTGTGGAAAGAATTCAGAAACTTCCTGAAGTGGTTACCATTTGTTTGTTTGTTTGTTTATCTTTTGTGCTAGGGCTGGAAGCAAGGGCCTTATACAAGGCAAGTGCTCTTCCACGGACCTGCATCCTCAGCCTTGAAGCCTGTACCGTGCGTGCGTGTGCATGCAGGCATATATAAGTAGTCAGGTGTCTTTCTCAGCCATTCTCTACGTTAGTCTTTGAGACAGATCTCTCACTGAACCCGGACATCTTGGACTTGACTAGATTGGCTGTCCAAAAGCTCCCGGGATCCTCCCGTCTCCATCTTTCTAGTGCCGGGAACATAGACACTTAACTGCCAGATTTTTTACATGGGTGCTGGGTCTCAGACTCAGCTCCTCATGCTTGCCCAGCAACCACTTCACCAACTGAGCCATTTCCCTAGTCCTTGAAGTTTGTGCTTTTGAGGAGGTCGTGTCTGTCATGGATTATGAGAGTAAGGAATCAAAAGGGGAAGAGAGGACTAGGTCCTGGAGGGAATAGGCGAAGGCCGGTAGACTACAGAGCCAGCACTTCAGGTTCTTTGAAGCTCAAGCATGGCTTTGGTTGGTTTCTGCTTCGGGTTCAGTTGAGAATGTGCCAGGTGCCCTTTGCTATTAGCTTACAACTGTTGTGTCTCTGTGTCTTTAGTTGGCTGAGTACCACTCATACATCTGATTCTCTATCTTCCTGTTGGCTTGTGGACTGAACTGTGGCTGACAAGACTCTCTCTTGCATCAGATATGTGAAGATCAACTTTAAAGAAATGTTCTTTTCCTTAAGAAAATTAGAAACTCTTAGGGCTGGAGAGATGGCTCAGTGGTTAAGAGCACTGGACGCTCTTTCAGAGGACCTGGGTTCAGTTCCCAGCACCCACATGGCAGCTAATAACTGTCTGTAACTGCAGTTCCAGGGGATCTAATTCCTTCTTCTGACCTACATGGGTGTTGCATGACATGGGTGCATGTACGTATATGCAAACAACATACTCATACACATAAAAAATAAAACAATAAAATTTAAAAGAGAATTAGGGGGCCAGAGAGATGACTCAGCAGTTAACAGCACTGACTACTCTTTCAGAGGACCCAGATTAAATTCCCAGCACCCACATGGTGGCTTACAACCATCCTTAATTCCAGTTCCAGAGGATCTGATGCTCTCTTCTAACCTCCACTGGCATTGCACAACACAAGTACACTTATCTACATATAGGCTACAACTCATACATATACAGTAAGAAATATTTAAAAAATATTTTAGAAAACAAGAGACTTAGGAACTCCTGTATGCCATTGATGTAAGAGGCTAGGTGTGAGGATGAGCTGTCACAATCACATGCGGCATCAACAAGGGATGAAGGTGGGGTCTTTGCAGCACAGGAAACAGTACAGGGTCTCCCATATTGATGGCACAAGCCAGGAAGGGCTACTCTGTCCACCAAATGAGGGAAGGGGCAAAGAAAACCCTACTCACCATCTAGGAAGAAACCACTGGAGGAAGAAAAAGAAACTAAGGCTGAAAGCTTGAATCCCTGTAGGTGAGGTAAAGTATATAAAGCCCGCAGAGAAAGCTGAGCGACCGTACCAAGAGGCAAGAGGTCTCTATTGACAATGTCCCAACTTTCTTAATGGTAGGCTGTGTGTGTGTGTGCGTGTGTAAGAGAGAGACAGAGAGACAGAGACAGAGAGACACAGAGAGAAAGAGAATGGAAGATGTTCTAATTGTCTTCCTGCTGGCCTTCAAATTAAAAGGTAAACCTATGATATGATTTCTGAGAAGTCCTTTTAAACTCCCAGTAGGTTGTTCTCATGTCCTTGATTGGAAATATGATCATAGTCGTAAAGCTCCATTATGACATTTATAGTCTTCGTCACACTGCAGACCTAGGGATTGACTTAAACCCACTGAACAGAAGTCATAGTGAATATGCAAGCTGTGTGTGTAGTGGAGAGGGGAAGGCATGTGACTCCTGTATCACCCCAGGTGAACCACCCACATGCTACAGACCCAGACCCACAGGGCAGACATGAGACGTACCTGGCTCTTAGGTTGCCCTTGGGCTTTCACACTGAATGTCTATAGTGGGTAGTGCCTCATCCACCCGAGGCACTACTCACTATAGCCCCTTGTCTTTCTCTTTCTTTCTAAACTTGAAGTCAGCAAATAACATGACACCAGAAATAAAGGTCAAATTTATCCTGCTTGACTCTAAAGAGAAGTGGTGCAAAATCACGAGTAACCCATGTCCTGGTTGAAAACGGCTTCTGGAAAGGGCTGGAGCAATGGGAGTGCCTATTGCCCCACAGAAAGGGAAGTTCCGTGAGTTACCGAGAAGGCGTATACACATTAATCATCTGCAGGATTTAAAATCATATACTCATTATACAGCCTCATTTTGATACAGTAGTTATCAGGCATATAAAGTAGATGGAAGCAAAGGTTATGATGTATTTACAAACTTTAATGTTCAACTCTGTCCCGTTGTATATTTGTGGGAGGACAGAACTCAGAGGAAAAGAACACGGGCTTGTAGGATCCATACCCCTGACCTGGAGCTGTCTGACAGTGGGGCCTAAGACGAGTCCTCAGCTCTCTGAGATGTTCTCTGTACAGTACAACTATCTGTTTAGTGAAGTTGTTGGGAAGGTCAGTAGCTGTATGCCAGGCCAGGGGCACAGAGCCTAGAGAACTGATGACTGGCAGCCACCACGAGACAAGGCATCGTAGATCTGAAGTACATACAGGGTGTCGCCAAGGAGCAGGTGTTCGTTCAGCTATAGGTTTGTGGCAGAAGTTTATTGTGTTCGCCAATTACACTCTAGAACCCTTTTATGAGCTATTTATATCTAATTTTAACCCTTTCTTGTACTTTTTCCTACTTGAAAGTCATTTCGGTATATTTGTTCCTTAAAATTGGGATACATGTGGAAGACTGAATATAGAATACCCAGGTCCTGACTGACAACTACATGGAGGAGAAGGGAAGGCCACTTCTACAATAGTAGAAATGATAGAGTTAGAAAACCAATCAGTGTCAGCATTAGTGGATACAAGTTTCACGAGGAGGAAAAGGCTATTTGTATAGTTTCAAAGTGTCTTCCCTCAAGTGGAGAAACCTAGCATGTATCCCTGGAACCAACTGATTAAAGTTAGCATCATCCATATGTAGACAAACTGACATCATCCGATATGTGTGAAAGGAATACAACCCGTGTTTTGCACTGTGTGCTTATGGGCAAAAAGTGATTATTTCTCCCTCTGAGGGAACCTCAGACAGATTAAAATGAACAGATGTTCTATGATGCAATCACTGGTTGAAAATCTTCAAAAATATAAGGTGAAGGGCTAGAGAGATGGCTCAGCTGCTAAGAGCACTAACTGCTCTTGCAGAGGATCTAGCTTTGGTTCCCAGCACCCACATGGTAGCTAACAACCATCTGTAACTCTAGTTTCATGGGACCTGACACTTTCTTCTGACCTCCATGGGCATTGTATGACATGGGTGCACTTACATATATGCAGGCAAACACTCATACATAAATAAGTAAATAACTTAATAATAAATTAAAATAAACACATTAATAAGGCTAATAAAGTTAAAAGCTGACAGCCTTCCAGAATAGGGAGCCTAGAGATGCATGGCAGCCAAATTCAAAGTAACAAAAGGAAAGCTATGCAAGGGACCAAGGATGTAGCTCAGTGGTAGAGCGCTCACTTAGGGTGCCTGAGTCCCTGAGTTCAGTCCCCATTACCACAAAAAGAAACATAGAGCTACACAGGCATTTGCTGGGCAAGGGATAACAGCTAAGTACAAACTAGATCATATTGTTGTCTCAATATTAAGTTTACTGATTTGGATAATTGTACCAGGGTTACATAATAGATGCACTTTTTAAATGATACAGTAAAATAAAATGTACAGAAAAAGGCAGACAACTTGAAGCCCCAGTCAAGGGGGACTTACATTGCTAGTTATGCTCTTACTATCTGGCCTGCAGTATTCCTGATGTGGGAAGAGATGCATAGAATGTTGGCAATAAAGGAAAGGTATTTCACTTGAGCCAAAGTGAAATACTGAGTTGCACTGTGGCTACTATGACTGCCTTTTGGATAATTCAGTCAGTGTGTGATAGAGTGATTAGGCCTCAAGGAATGCTGGAGACTAGTATAATCATTGTTGAATTCTCTGTTAACTATCTTTTTTAGATCTTTTTATTTTATGTGTATATGTGTGTACACGTATGTGTGGAGTTGCACACAGAGGCTAAAGGTCAAAGTAAAGTGTGTTCCTTAATAGCCTCCAGTTTATTTTTTTTCAGTCAGGGTCTCTCGCTGAACTTGGAACTCACTAGTTGGCTACCCTGGCTGGCCAGAAAAGCCCAGGGATCTACCTGTCTTGTCTCTTGGAGCCAGGATTGCAGGTGCACACTGCAGTGGTCAGCTATTTCTGGATGCTGGGATCAGAATTCATGTCCTCATGTTAACCCAGCAAGCACTTTACCCACTGAACTGTCTTCTCAGTCCCTAGATCTCCCTTTCAACAACCTTCTTGGCTGTTGGAATTATGAGCACAGCATTTTAACTTTTTGACAGTGTTTAACTTTTTGACTGTACCTGTGAAGCTAATTTTAAGCTATTAGAATTTGGCAAGAAAACACAGAATAAATTTGTATTTATTTGGTAGGTAATGAAGGAAGGGACAGAGAACAGAACCCAGCCACTCAGTGTGGTTCCTGCAAGGTCTAGAACCTTCATCCTGGAGCCTCCTGAGATTGGAAGGTCTCCTTTTGTAGACCTTCCTATATACTTTTTCAATACATAAGATGCTGCATGGCTAGAGAGCTGGCTCAGTGGTTAAGAGCACCAGCTGTTCTTGCAGAGGATCTGGGTTCAATTCTCAGCACCTACAGGGGGGCTAGCAACCATCACTCTATAACTCCAGTTCCAGGGTATATGACTCCCTCTTCTTACCTCTGTGGGCACTGCATGACAGGAGTGCACTTACAATCAGGCAATACATTCATATACATAAAAGAAAAATGATAAATATATTAAAAAGATGCTGTTAATTATAAAACATAAGAATACAAACTGATATCTTCCTGTGTCACATAGCAATAGTTTTGTCTTAAAAAAAAAAAAAGAATTGGATCAGAGAGCTGCCATTTCTATTTTGAGGCCCTTCATGGTCCTGTGAAACTAAAGTGGCTGAATCCATCCTACCAAGAGTTGAGTGGGCTAGTGTCTTTGGGGCTCTCCTGACAGGGTAGGAGTGGTAGGATCTGTCGTTCTGATTCTATGTGACATGATTGGCGAGTCCCTCGGGCCTGGCAGTCTCACTCATGGAAGAGCTGCACAGCCCACAGGAACCTGCTGACGAAGCTGAGTTCCCCTGTCACACCTCAGCTCTGCTGCCTGCCAGCTGTGTGGCTCCAGGTGAGGGGCAGTGACGAGGATGATGATGATACAACACCTGACCTTGCTGATGAAAAGATCAAATGAATTAACGTTTGTGAAGAAGGTAGTGTCTGACACATAGGAAAAGCTACATAGGTATTTTTAAGTCGTGGTCCCAGTTTAGCCATGTTTAAGTGCCATTAGGTTGCACATGTTACAGTAATACTGATTCCTTTGTCTCTCCTTCCTCCCATCCCCTTGAAACATCTATTCTACTTTCAGTCTCTATGGATTTACCCTGCGTACCTCATGTAAGTGGATTATATAGCACTGGGCTTGGCTCGCTCATGATGTAGCATGAGTCCAGATTTCCTTCCTTACCCTGCTGTATGTGTGTTCTGCCTTGTATTTATCTGCTTGCTGGTGGACTTATGTTACTTCCTCTCTTTGGCTATTTTGGATATCACTGCTGCGAACGTGAGTATACAAAGGCCTGTTGGAGTCTCCACTTTCAATTATTTTTCGGTCTGTACTCAGAAGTGGGATTACTGGATATATAAAAAGTTCTGTGCTGGCAATTCCCACAAGGCTGCACCATTTACGTCCCTACCACATACACACAGAGGTCCAGTTTCTCTACATACTCACCAACACTTGCTGTTTTCTGTATTTTTTCAAATGTGTAAAAACATCAGAGGGGTTTAATAAACAACCAATAGTTTAATAATATTCAATGTCTACTAATTTGTTGTCAATATTTTAATTTTTTTTTAACTTTTATTTTTTTTATTTTATTTATTTTTGTATGTGTATGAATGTACTGTCTGCATGTAGGTCTGTGCACCTGTGTTGTGCAGTGCCACAGAGGTCAAAGAGGGCGTCGGATTCCCCTGGAACTGGAGTTAAAGATGGTTCTCAGCTGCCATGTGGGTGCTAGGGATCGAACCCGGGTTGTCTGTAAGAGCATTCGGCGCTCTTAACTGCTAAGCCATCTCTCCAGCCCAGTCTTAATATTAAAGAGAGGAAAGAGTAAAGCATTTTGACTAGCTATGATCTGGGAAATGTATAGCATGTCACATGCCAGTTAATTGATGTTTACCAGTGCTACTTGTGTTTTGTTTTGTTTTGTGGGGTTTTTTTTTGTGTGTGTGTATTGTTGAGACAGGGTCTCCCTTTAGTCCCAGCTGGCCTGGAGCTCACCCTGTAGACCAGACTGGCCTTGAACTCACAGAGATCAGCCTGCCTCTGCCTTCCAAGTGCTAGGATTTTATTTTTTCTTTGTCTTTTCAAGACAGGGTCTCCCTGTAGCCCCAGCTGTCCTGGAACTTGCTCTGTAGACCAGGCTGGCCTTGAACTCACAAAGATCCACCTGCCTCTGCCTCCCAAGTGCTAGGATTAAAGGGGTGCACTACCATGCCTGGCCTACCAGTGCTACTTGTACCAGAAGCCTTATTCTGTGGTTCGCTTAGCCTCTTCTGGAATTGACAGCTCCCAACCCCAACTCCACATCCAGTGCTCTGCTTTTGAGGAGAAAGATAACTTGCAAATAATAAGCTCATGATAAGAATGTAGGTAGAACAAGGGCTGGAGAGATAGACTAGCGGTTAAGAGCATTGACTGCTCTTGCAGAGGACCCGGGTTTGATTCCCAGCACCCACATGGTGGCTAAGAATCGTCTGTAACTCCAATTCCAGGAGAACTCCAGTTCCAGGGGAATCTGAGACCCTCTTCTGACCTCTGCAGCATTGCACAACATGGGTGCACAAACCTACATGCAGACAGTACACTCATACACATACAAAAATAAATAAAAATTAAAAAAAAAAGAATGTAGGTAGAACAAAAGAACTTTTGGGGTATAGGTTCTAGAGTGAATGGGTTTGTTCAGTTGTATCTACAAATTGGAGTAAACCTTTGCTGCTATTGGGGCTGGAGAGATGGCTCAGCAATTAAGACCATTGTCTACTCTTGCAGAGGACCCAGGTTTGGTTCCTATCTCCGCCTCCCCCACCCCCATGGTAGCTAACAACCACCTGTAATTTATGTTCCAGGAGATCCAGTGCCCTCTTCTGGCCTCCAAGGGCATGCACCTACATGGAGACCATATACACAGAAAGGTAGAACACTAATACATGTAAAATAAAAATAAAATAAATTTTAAAAGCCCTTTTGTTGCAAGTGCATTGTAAAACTCAAATGCAGAGCTCACACAGAGTAGCCAGCCTGAGAGGAGTTATGGGAATAACACCAGGTGTTTTGTTTTGTTTTTTTAAGATAAGGTCTCCCAGTAGACCAGCTGACCTCAATCTCATAGCAGTTCACCTGCCTCTGCCACCTGGGTGCTGGGATTAAAGGCGTGTTCCACCATTCCCTGCCTTCGTTGTAGAATTTTGTGAGTTACAAGTGGTAATTCCATTGCAGGAAAGTTGTGCATGGAAGGTGGGCTGGAGCAGGGAGAGGGGCTGGCTCTGGCTTTGTGGCTGTGTGTGAATGAAGGAGACCAAGCCTCACCTCCATGGCCACTGTCTTCACTCATTCCCATAGCAAGTCTTCTCTGCTGGGATTCGCAGTCTTTCTTTGCTTGTTGGAACTCTTCTCTTTGCCTTTCAGATCCCCCTAGATACCTCTGATTCCTTCTGACCTCATATCAAGAGGGAAAGGAGGCTGACTTGGGGGAGTGCCTGGAGAGACCCAAGTCAACTAGAGAGGAATCTAGCTCAGAAGGAGGTTGCACACAAATAAAAACATTGGGATGGCAGTACAAGGAGCACCGGGAGACAGAATGAGAGCTAAGCATTCTAAGAGCAGAGAAAGGAGCAGTCCCTTCAACCTCCAGCCCTATATCCCATGGCTGCAGCTCTAAATATGTTGCCAGGGAAAAGCAGATCCATGTACACTGTGAACTGTCCAAATAGGAGTTTGCCTTAAATATGTTTACATGTATTATTTTATTTATTTAGTGTGTATGTATTTGTGTGTGGTGTACGTATATGTCTGTGTATGTGGCAGGGGTTGTATGCCAGTTCATACACATGTGGATGCCAGAGGTTGATGTCAGGTGTATTCCTCTATTGCTACCCACCTTGGTTTTTATTTTATTTTATTTTTCTGTAAAAATAACAAAGTGAAATATTTATTAACTCAGGCTGCATCACAGAGACCAGTACAGGAAGATTAAGACAGGACGCAGTGCTCACTGGACCTCATTTGGTGACCATGGGAAGGGAAAACCCTGTGTGGAGCACAAGGGCAGAACTGATGGCCATTTGGGCTTGCCAAGGAGGAGCCCTCAAACATCTTTCAGCCTTGAAAAAGTATAACAAATCCTGAGGTCTGTGCTCCTAAGAGTCCAGCTCCTCAAACTGCAGGTATCAGTGAAGAAGTCCAACACCCAGTGTATTTGGAGCCTCTGTAGAATTCCTTACTCCGCACCAACTTGCTGCCCCAGTCTCTGATCTGCTTTGTTCATGTTGCTGAGCTCCTCTTCTTCCATATGCAGGTGCTCCTAGGGCTGCTGACAGGCCTCCTGCATAGCCAGCATTGCCCTGAGTGCTGCTAGAGAGTGGTAGTCACAGAAGGTTCCAGCAGACCCGCGTGCTCTGCTGCACGCATCTCCTCTCGTCATTGTTGTCCCCACTTCTCCATTTTTTTTTTTTGAAGCAGAGTCTTGCTGGATAGCCTTGACCATATGTAGTCCAGGCTGACTTCTAACTTACAGAATTTCCTCTGCCTTTGTCTCCTGAACGCTGGGATTATAGTCATGAGCCCTCGTACCTGGCTTCCAAGCATATTTCCCACCAACTTCCTTTCTCTTCCTCCTTCAAGCTTGACTTCAGACTTGATTCATCTAGGAAACCCGCTCAGATTAATCCCTTTATTGAACAGTCACTTGTTCCCCTCGCCTTTCCTGTTCTTTGTGCTGTAATTTGTCTGCACTTTTTCCAAAGAAGCTTTGGAACTTTCCTCCAATGTGCCTTCAACTACTGGATTGTAAACTAGTTCCTCACAGAATCCTCCCACTCCATTTCTTCTCTCCACCCCTGAAGTGCTTTCTGACTACCTAGCCATGAGTTAGAGACTGCAGTAAACCAAAGAAACACATTGTGTTTTATTTATTGGTGTTAATTATAAGGCATTTGGAATGAGTTTGAGGACTTTGAATCTCTGTAATTCTCTGCCAACATTTTGCACCTAGGAGACCATCAGTAAGAAGAAATTTCCATCCCTGCTTGGCTCTGTAATTGTGGATACTTCTGCTGCATAAGTGCTGGCAGGCTTGAGTGTCTGGAGGAGAAACAATGACTTAATTCTGAAATTGTGTTCAAATCCTCTAAGGAATAGTGGCTGATACACAGAGAGAGCTTGGCTGTCTCCTCTTGCCTGCAGTGAGGGGGATTTACATAGAGAACTGTGGTCCAGTCCTCAGCCAAGAAAGCAATGCCTAAAAAATCAGCTAAGTCTTCAGACTTCAGTCTGGGGCAGAACAGCACCAGCTATAGTTAAGGTGGTAGTGCCCTGTATATTGTATCGAAATCTCTGAGCTTTAACCAAAGCATCAGAATATCTGAAAGCCTTTGTGTCTGCCTTCTGAATGTAATGGTATTACACATTAGAATAGGAAGCATACAAGCCAAAACCTAAATCCTTGCAGCTTTGTAGACCTAGTGAGGTAATGCCTGTGCATGAGTGTTCTCCATTCATTTGTCTACTTTCCAAGTAGTTTACAAAATCAAGGTTTGTATACATTCTCTTGAGCCTGCAAACTCTGAGTGAGCCTCACCCTCTCTTACAAGTTCAGCTCCCCACATGAGCCATTCCATTTCTTCCTCCTGTTTCCCAGGCTGATGACTGAAAGGAATAAAAATGTTTGTTTTACTACAATAAGGTACCCACAAAACACAAAGACCACTGAAAAGTAAACAAAAGAAAAAACAGGAGGGGTTTGAAGAGCATGGCCAGCTTTGTAAACAGCTAGCCAAGGACATTGAACAAAACACCTACCCTGTTTCAGTCTTAGGCAAGTGGAGGCAGTGATGACTGCCGACCTATCTGAGGGCTGGTCTAGTGATACGAGATCACGTGTGGGGCAGCACTGTATAAACAGGACTTCTACGAAAGGAGAGAGCTTAGCATATTCGGTTCCAGCCCTGCTGCTTGATGATGGCCTGTCTACAGTGTATTATGACTTCTCACAAGCCCAGTCTCTGGAAGATCCTAATTGTGTAGATGGATGGTGACTTCCATGGCCAGCTTGAAGCCAGAAAGACTCCTTAGTGTTGAGAACTAGCCTGATGTGCAATGGTCCAGAATATAAGCATGTTGAAATATATATATTTTTGTTCCATGACTGTATTGTCAATACACCCCCATTTGCATAGTGTGACCCATGTGGGGGCTGATTTCTTGGCAATATTTTAAAAATCAACTGTCCTGAATTATGTGCTAATTCGCACTCACTAACAAACAGCATATGCTTGTGTTAATAGCACCCTTCTGTGCTCCATCAGTCTTCTAACTGCGTCTGTTATACTCAGCTTCTCTTCCAATGAAACTTTCAAGTTTTAGTCAGCTCCTTAGTATATCCTTAGAACAGTGGGTTGTATCTGTGTTTCTTCCTCTTAATTATACAAACTTGTCTTTATGCAAATTGGCACACTGAGCGTCTTGGTGCAGCGCCATGTGCAGTTTCCACCTCCACCATCTGAAGTCACAAAATGAGTTGGCTGTTGCCTGCCGGCTTCCTCTCTTCCCCCGGACCATGCTCTTCTTCATCCTGTCCCATCCTTTGCCACATCCTGCCCATTCAAAGCATCACCATGTTTTTCTTTCCTCTCAAATGTAGACTCCTAGGGTTTCCTGTGGCACAGGTTGGTTGCAGCCTTCTCTTCAGGCTCCAGCTTGGGTCCCCTTCCTTTCACTCCACTCCCTCATCCCTCCCCCACCCGCTTTCTCTCATGGGCTTACCACTCCAGGCTCTCCAGACGGATGGGCCTTCTAACTGAACATCGAAAGAACACCCGGTGTTAGTCATCTTGTGATCACGTCCCCTCTGCTGCCTTGAACTTCTGTGATTGCCTTCCATTGCACAGTAAAGCTGACTAAATAGACTTGTACATCTGCATGACTGAAATACTTCTCTACAAGTTCTGCCTGGAGGTGGTGGGAAAGTCATTCTTTGCACCAGACCTGGCTTTAAGTCTTCCTCTTCATTTTATTTTTCTGTAATTCAAGATTTTAACATTCAAATTTTCCATCCTAATATAGACATCTTAAAGGAATATCTGCCAGTGGTATAGAGGATTGGGAAGAGTCGAAACATAAAAGGAAAAAAATCCCGATCTGCCTTCTTGGAAGCATTCTACTTATACGTTGTTGTTGTTGTTTTTCTTAGCTTTCCACTTTAATTATGGTGCATGTAATACGTACTTCTTTTTTTGTTGTTTTTTTATTGTTTTTACATATATATGTTTTTGTACAAGATTATGTTACAAATCGAATCCAGACTCCCAACCCCCTCCCAACCCCCCACCCCACCAGATTTCACCCTTTCAGTCAGTTCTTTGATGCAGTCCCCTCTGTTGGTGGTGGTGGTGTTGTTCTTTCCAATATGCATCACTCCCAACAAGAAATATATGTACTTCTAATTAAAATATACACATAATATATTTGCAGTCCACCTGCTGAGAGGCAGAGGCACTGCAGGGTGGTGGGAAGACCACAAACTTTAGTATCAGAGTTGTTTCAAATTCCATCTCTGGATGGAATCCATAGATGGATTCTTTATGATCTTGGAATGATCTAAGCTTCTACTATCTGACCTCATTTAAGTTTAAGTTTATTTTCCATCAGGAAAATGGAGAATGCAATTTCTACCTTAAAGAGGGATGTAGAGACAAAAATGGTATATATGAAATAGCGCCTTACTAAGTGTTGTTTCTGCTTCTTTCATGTTATACATAATACAGTGCTATATGAATTTCAGACTATGAAATGTATATGGGGAAAACATCTGGTCAGAACCAAGTTACTTTCTTCTTTTGTGCTTACATTTGACCCATTTGTAATTGTTTTCTCTTCTCTTGCTATAAAGGAAAGCTAGGCTACAACTCAATGTCCTACTGTCCTCTAAATCTTTCAGCTTTGTAGAAATATTTTATGATAATGTACAATGGGTGGTAATTTTTGTTTGCTTGATTTTTGAGATGGGATCGTACCATATATCCCAGGCTCACCTGGAACTTGTTATGTAGCCTAGGCTAGTCTCAAACTCAAACTTCCTATCTCCCCACCTCCCAGATGGCAAGTGTCTACCACCACACTCAGCCTGTGTGGGGTAGTTTTTTTTGAGGATAGAAACCAGGTGTTACCAGAGACTGTTGCTATTTAACCTGCTAAATCTGTATAACAGTTGTAATTAGCATTCTTACAGGCACTAAAGTTTAGGTCAATCTTTGGGCCTTTGTTATTTATAGAGGACAGCAAGAATCATCTTAGGACTTGTTATTAATAATTTGGGCCCTTTTACACTGACCCTCATAAACATAATGAGTAGAGACATACTGACTTCTTTCCCATCTTTTAAAAGTAGATTTGAAAAGTACCTTCTGTCATTGGAATTTAAACTTTAAGATTAGTTTTGAAAACTTTATACTGTGTTCTTCCTTGGTGGTAGAGTGTGAGGGAGCAGGCAGTGGCCAGATGGACTGTTCCCTGGGCCTTCTTGGTGGTAAGAGGTAGATTGATCCTTAAGATATTTCTTGAAAATTACAATTACGTTTTTTAAAAAGCCTTCCAATGTAGGAATCATTGGCTTTAATTCTTCTAAACTGTCACAATTATTGTGTTCTTGATATAGTCTGACTTGGGAATCCTGAATATTATCTCAACATGTTTCCCTTTGTTGGACTATGTTTGAGGTTTCTGTATTTCTGAGAAATTGGCCTTTATTTTTACTTTCTGAAAATACTAGCATTTTACATAGCTTCTAGCAGGAGCAATAAAGGCACATGTACCTGTCTACTAGGACTCATTGGAATCAGCAATAAAGGCACATGTACCTGTCTACTAGGACTCATTGGAATCCGTTCTTCTTCTAGCAGGAGCAATAAAGGCACATGTACCTGTCTACTAGAACTCATGGGAATCAGCAATAAAGGCACATGTACCTGTCTACTAGGACTCATGGGAATCAGCAATAAAGGCACATGTACCTGTCTACTAGGACTCATGGGAATCAGCAGTAAAGGCACATGTACCTGTCTACTAGGACTCATGGGAATCAGCAGTAAAGGCACATGTGCCTGTCTACTAGGACTCATTGGAATCAGCAATAAAGGCACATGTACCTGTCTACTAGGACTCATGGGAATCAGCAGTAAAGGCACATGTACCTGTCTACTAGGACTCATGGGAATCAGCAATAAAGGCACATGTGCCTGTCTACTAGGACTCATTGGAATCAGCAGTAAAGGCACATGTACCTGTCTACTAGGACTCATGGGAATCAGCAGTAAAGGCACATGTACCTGTCTACTAGGACTCATGGGAATCAGCAATAAAGACACATGTACCTGTCTACTAGGACTCATGGGAATCAGCAGTAAAGGCACATGTACCTGTCTACTAGGACTCATGGGAATCAGCAATAAAGGCACATGTGCCTGTCTACTAGGACTCATTGGAATCAGCAGTAAAGGCACATGTACCTGTCTACTAGGACTCATGGGAATCAGCAGTAAAGGCACATGTGCCTGTCTACTAGGACTCATTGGAATCAGCAGTAAAGGCACTTGTGCCTGTCTACTAGGACTCATTGGAATCCGTTCTTCTCCCAAACCGAGCAAACTGCTAGGGTCCCCTTTGTCATCCCACTCTGCCATGGGCCTTAATGCCAACTGTGATCTGCTTTGGGTTTCTAAACTCCAAAACAATTAAGTATGCTTGTTTCAATTTGCAGTGGACACAATGAATTTTCCTTCGGCTTGTGAGACTTAACAATGAATTTCTACTCTGGAAAGGTGCCCTGGGTTTTGCCGTCTATGCATGGTAGAAACAGGCAGTAGCAGCTAAGTAATCAAGGGTGAGGTTTGCATTAAATACTGAGACCCAAGGACTCTCGTCTCCTCCCTTCCTTTCCTCTCTCTTCTTCTCCCTTCCACTTCCCTTCCCCCACCCTGCTCTGTATGCTTCACTTTATTTTTTTTTAAATTTTATTTATTTATGTATGTGTATCGATGTACTGTCTGCATGCAGGCTTGTGCACCCGTGTCGTGCAATGCCGCGGAGGTCAGAAGAGGGTGTCGGATTCCCCTGGAGCTGGAGTTCTCCTGGAATTGGAGTCCCAGACGGTTCTCGGCCGCCATGTGGGTGCTGGGGATCGAACCCTGGTCCTCTGTAAGAGCGGTCGGCGCTCTTAACCTCCAGGCCATCTCTCCAGCCCTGTATGTTTCACTTTAAAGACAGAGTCTCGCTGTGTAGCTGAAGCCAACCTTTAACCTCATTATGTAGCTCACCAGGGAACTTGAATTCCAGAGAATCTTCCTGCCTCAACCACCAGAGTGCTGGGATTGTAGGCATGCATTACCATGCCCCGCCTCCTGCATGGGCCTTAATGCCATGTACATTGGAAGCACAACTGCAGAAAAAAATTGTTGTCATAAGTCCTGGACTGTTTCCTCATTTTCCTATAAAGCTGTGACATTGAGCTGCTGGATTCTGAATCTCAGCGGCCCCGCACTGGAAGGAGGAGGGGCTGTAACACTGTTGCTAAGCCTGAAGCCTCGGTGTTGGTACTTAGCCTCACTGCCTGGTCTTATCCCATCTCAGAAATTCTCCTACTGCTAACATTGAAGATTTGGGAGTTTTTCTTATTAAAATAGGAGACCAGAGTCTTTTACAGCTTTGCCTAATCTAAATAACTCTGCTGTTGTGTGTTGATTTACAACTTCAGAAAGGTCTTAGAAATGTGTAATGGGGGGGAGAGAAATTCCAGGAATGGTGTGAAGGTGTGGGGGGTTGGGGGATAAAAAAGTTCACCTTCCCTCAGTACCTGGAAAAGATGACTGTGCTCTATCAGGTGACAGATTTGGTAGTACTAGGCTTAGAGGGACCTGAGCATCAGCCCTCATAGCACCTGCTGTTTCCTTGACCCCAGGGAAGGCGATAGTAGTGCCTGGGACTGGCTAGTAGTGCCTGGGACTGGCGGCTGAGTGCCCAGCATCTCTCTGACTGGATGGAGACTCCAGGCCTCAAACACCTAGTTGGCCACCGGCATTACTGCTCCATAGTGCTGAAACTATGTATTGGGTTGCTAACAACAACAAAATCAGCTTTGCCTATATTTTAAAATAAATTTAGTTTAGGGAAGTTTGATTGTAGGGTCCTTTAAAGTTCAAGTGGCCATGAAATGCTTCAGGGACTTGGTACAAAGCCAGGAGGAAGTTTGCTGAATGCTGAGTGTATCAGCTTTTTTTGTTTGTTGTTGTCGTTGTTTTATTTTATGAAACAGGGTCTTACAGTGTAGCCCTGGCTGACCAGGAACTACTTTGTAGATGGAGTGGCCTTGAACTCACTAAGATCTGCCTGCCTCTGCGTTTTGAGCTTTCCTGAAATCTTGGCCTTTTTGGTTCTGTCTTTTTATCCCATCCTCCTACCTTCGTCCGCAGTGTCATAGGATGAGTTCTTGTTCTTCTAGTGTCTCCCATCAACAGATGCCTTCTCCTGTGACTAGTCCCTCAGCTCTGAGAATGGGGACATAGCCACATAGGTATTCTCTCCCAGGAAAACCAGTTCCCAAGCCATAGATGTGGTTCCACACCCAACTGAGTGACATACCTGAAGATATTTAGGGTTCTTTGTATAAAATTTGAGTCACACAGAATAATAATGTGTACTTAAAATACTAAAGGGTGGGTGTATTTCTTGGAATTGATTATTCCTATCATAAATCTATCTGCTTTTTCCTTAAAGTAATATTCCCTAAATACTACCATTTTATGAAGCCAGCACTGATTTTGGTGACTCTTGCTACCATCCCTCCTTTTAGTATATTCCCCAAACTTAAGCACACTGTAATTATGACAACTTTCAATTGTTTTACTGTAATAAAAATTCCAGAAGAGACCTTGTGCGACATTCTGGCTACTTTGTGTCCGGCCCCTAGAACAGGCTGGCACTGAACAGCCACTCCAATATTTGTGAATCCAGAGGATATGGTGGCCTTGGCATCTGTGTGTGGAAAGCACAGGTAGAGGGTAGGGGAAGTTAAACAGTGACTGTGACCAGGCTGAATCAAAGTAGGTAGCTCTTGGGTTAGTTTTACATTGGGTCGTGTGAGTGTTCTTGGGAAATGGACTCGAGTTTCTTCTTTAACTTAAATTTCTATTTCCAAGTCTTGTCTACCAGCTCTTTTTTGTTCTGTTCCTTAAGCCTTTGAGTAAGCTCTATCATGTGATTTCCATAGAATGTTATTGTCTTAGCCTTTGAACCAGTGTCAGCTGATTTCCTTAATGGCATTTTGTTCTCATCAGCCCCGTGCTCTAACCAACTGAGGGAACTGACCGGTTGATATGAATGGACTTTTATGAACTGCTAATACTCCAGGAAGCTATCCTTCACAATGTCCTCATGTTTCTTAGAGAGTTCAAGGCAGCAAATAAAGATGCACCTCATGGGAAATTATAGATAATCAAGTTGTTTTAAAGTGAAAGGAATTTCGGGCTGGAGAGATGGCCTAGCAGTTAAGAGCACCGACTGCTCTTGCAGAGGACCCGGGTTCGATTCCCAGCACCCACATGGCAGCTGAGAACTGTCTTTAACTCCAGTTCCAGGGGAATCCGACACTCTCTTCTGACCTCTGTGGCATTGCATAACACGGGTGCACAAACCTACATGCAGACAGTACATTCATACACAAATAAAAGTGAAAGGAATTTCGAGGCCACTTGAATAGCGGCTCATTTCTAGGTTTGGTAGTGACAGCATTGGTTTGGTGACGAGTGCAGCATTTCTCTGTGGTGCTGAAGGACCATAGTGATCTGGTTGTGCCAGTGGCCCAGAGAATAACCAAGGCCAATCCCTTCCCCTCATTGCCCTTGGCTTCCCCAATGAGATCGGGCCCATCTGTTGGGTGACGGTAAGGACCACACAGTAGCATATGGGAAAGTACTTTGTAGGCTGTAAAGTCATGTCTGCCATGAATTATTAGCCCCATGATGACTCTTTAAATGGCAGGGTTATTATCCATGTGAACAGCTCTTATCAGAAGTCCCTTCTAAACAATGCTGAGTAATGCAAAAGGATTTGCAAGCAGTCCTGGGCTCCAGAAGCACCTGGGGAGATCTTCTCACCCTCGTAAACTTAGCGTACCTTACACTAAAAAAATTGAATTACACCAAAAAAAATTGAACATTATCAGAGTGAAGTCTACAAAATGGTACCATATTTACTCCATAACTTCATCTTAGTCAAAAATAAGGCAAAAATAAAATTGTCAAAAATAGGCAAAAATAAAATTGCTATATGCAGATACTTGGGACCCTTCTATTAGCATTTTCTGATGAGGTTATTTTCCACATATCTTCAGAGAACATATAATGTTATTATTAAAAGTATACTGGAAACCCCAAGGACACAAAGCAGGTCCTCTACAAGTTTACTATTGAAGTATAGGAGGTGTCAGGAGAAAGAGCAGTTTGAGCTGGCACAGTTACAAAACGCCTCTTGTGTTCAGACTGACACATGCGATTCCATCAGCAGGGGCAGCATGCTGCATCTGTACTTTAAAACTCTCTGCTTGTGTATTTGTATTCATACATTAAGTAATTTTTCCTAAACAGGGTGACATCAGTCTAGGAGCCCCTCAGCAGCTCTCCTATATTGGTAGAGTCTAGTGTGCTTGCAGAGGCAGTTGGGGCAGATTGAGAAGCAGGATGCTGCCGGGGCTCAGAGCTCCTCCTAGGAGGGGCAGTTAAGGCTAGGAGGCTTCTGCTCCTCTAGGTGGCTGGTTGAGGCTGGAAAGAGGGTGCTTCCCTTTGAATGGGACCCCAGTGTTCACAGGCACAAGTTAGGGCTGATAGAATGAACATGTGGACCCTCCCTAGGACTTTTATTCTGATTTCAAGCTTTAGTGTGTCTGAGGGTTGTATAAAATGTGCCGGGTGTGGTGGTGCACGCCTTTAATCTTAGCACTTGGGAGGCAGAGGCAGGCGGATCTTTGTGAGTTCAAGGCCAGCCTGGTCTACAGAGTGAGTTCCAGGACAGCTGGGGCTACAGGGAGACCCTGTCTCTAAAAGACCAAAAATATAAAAAAATAAAAATAAATAAAAATAAAATGAAATGACCCTATTAGAAACAGAAAACACCCTTCTCTTTCATCTGTTATTGAAACAAGAAATTAGAAGTCATGGAGTAGCTTGGGGTTAGCTGATAGGAACAGTAGAGATGAAGATTCGGTTATGGTATGTGTGCTGTATGCTAGGCTTTGGATCTGAATGCTCCCAAAGCCCCATGTGGTAGAAGCTTGGCCACCAGCTTGTGGTATTTTCTGGAGGAGGTAAAGCCCTTAAAGGGTGGAGCTTAGTGGAAAGAAATTAGGTCATCAGGAGCATGTCCTTGAAGGGCATCTTGGAATCTCAGTCCCTTCCTGTCGCTTTCTCATCTTCCATGAAGTGAACAGGCCTTCTCTGCCTGGGCTCTCATGTGATATAATTTACCACCATGGACCCAAAGTAAGGGGGCCAAGTGGTGGTAGACTGGAACCCTCAAAAACCATGGACCAAAATAAACTTTCCTTCTTTTTTTAAAAAGTGTGTGTGTGTGTGTGTGTGTGTGTGACACAGGGAGGGAGGGAGAGAGGGAGAGAGAGAGATTAGTTGGCCTGGAACTCATTATGTATGCCAGGCTAGCCTTGAACTCACAGAGATTTGCTTGCTTCTGCTTCCTGAGTGCTGGGATTCAAGTTATGCGCCACCATGCCTGGCTACACTTCCCTTTTTTGTCTTTTTGAGACAGGGTCTCCCTGTAGCCTCAGCTGTCCTGGAATTCACTCTGTAGATCAGGCTGGCCTGAACTCACAAAGATCCGCCTGCATCTGCCTCCCAAGTGCTAGGATTAAAGGGGTGCACCACCACGCCCGGCTAAATTTCCTTCTTGTTTGTTGGTTTGTTTCATGTATTTTGCTATAGGAATAGAAAATTGACTAACACAGCATGCCAAGGAATCTTTTAAGAAAAACCTAGATAAGAAAATCATAATTTGATTCATAGGATTATAGTTAACTCTCTTAGAATTCATTTGAAGTAATTTTTCACTAAATATTTCAGTGCTGTCTGTGTAAAGGGCCATCAAAGAGGTGAGAAAGATGGGAAAGTGAATCAAAACAGAGTCTTTTCTTCAAAGAAGTACCAATTTGGAGAGGGCGACGTAGCCGATTTATGGTGAGCTTCTCTGATGATTGCTGTAATAGTGATGTGGACTGAATCGTGGAAGTGAGGGATGGATTCAGAGTTGGGGATCCATGGGAGTTTGCCTGAACAGACACTGAAGGTGCCACTTGGGAGAACAGCTTCCCAGGCAATGAGAAGGAGGTAAGTGGAAACCCTCAGAAGGCATGAGGAGGCCCTGGAATAAGATGCATGGGTTCCATGTAAGGAGAAGAGATAATGTTCTAGAACCTTCTCTTGTAGGAAATAAAGAGTCGTCAAAGGCTTTGAGAGAGGGAATAACACCAGTGGGCCCATGTACTAGGAAGGTGCTCCTTGTGGCAGGGGGGTTGGGGGAGGAGTGGGCTGAGTGAGGACACCTGCTGTGAGAGGCAAGATGAGGACAGCCTGAGTACACAGGAAGGAGGGACACAGGAAGGAGGGACAGACGAAGGCTGCTGGAGAGCTTTTGTATTTTTGGCATGAGAGAGCTCTTTTAAAGTTTAGATCAAGGGCTGGGAATGTAGCTGAGTGGTGGACCACTTGCCTTGTATGCACAAAGCCTTGGTTTCAATCCCTAGCATTATTTAATCAATCAAACAGATACAACATTTAGATAAGATTAAGTTTATTAAAGAAAAATGCTTTTCACAAATATAAACCTTTGCTATCCCCTGCTGGTGTTGTTGGTCTGGGACAGGTTCTTATGAAGGATTGGAACCACGATGGAAATTTGGGAAGGAGAGAGGGGGAAAGGCTGAGCAGAGGTGTCCTAAGCGTCCGTGACGAGGCCCAGCCTCCACTGCCTGTCCCCCTCACCCCTTCCCTCTTTGGCCGCATCCCTTTCTTTCTCATCCACACAAACACCTCCCAAGTTCACATATATGTTACTGCATTCTGTCCCACTGTGTCTGGCCCCTTTGTTCCTATCCTTTGCTTGTATAAATGATGCCTTATCCTACGTGTCTAGTTGTTAAGTGGGCTGACAGAGTCACAAGACATAAATGGGGCAAAGATAGTGGTCAATAAGTAAGTTCCTAGTACACATTTATCTGCTTACAATGTGTTCTACTAAATCTTACACTATTCCAAATCTGATATCCCTTCTTTTGAGTTCTCTGAAGGGTCAGTGTTGGTTTTAGCTGTTAAGCACTTAGCCTTGTACTTGCCTTTTTGGCTGGGTGTGGTTGGCACATGCCTGTAACCCCAGAAGGCAGAAGGGAGGCTGTTGGAGAAAGACTGTCAGTTTGAGACCAGCCTGGGCCCTAGTGTGAAGTCTTGTTGGGGGGCCAGGGAGGAAATAGAGTTCAAATTCTTCTTGTCCATCAAGGTGCTGTTGTTGACACCTCATTGGTCAGGTCTGGCCTTAGCCTGGCCTTCTGAAAGTCCACAAGTATCCTTCAATCCTTAGGTCTTCTGCTGGTAACTAGAGATCCCATGTGTAAAAATGGCTGACTAGAGCTTCCGGGCTGAAAACGCAGTAGTGTGGTCATTTTTATGAGAAAGGAGCATTGCCATGCAAATAAGTAACCAAGCTTGGCTGACGTGACAGCTGGATGCTGCGGGCAGAAGTGCAGGCAGGAAATGGTGAAGCTGTGTTTGCCACAGAAAACCAAGGGCACTGTGTTGGGGTTGATCAACCTAGGCCTGGGATAGAGTGTGGGCTTAAAAACTCAACATACTTCCTGTCTCAATTAGTTTTGCCTTTTATCAGATACCTGTTGATCAGAAAGGTTATAAAGAGGTGAGAGGGAAGTTTTAATAAACCCCACTTAAGTGGGGTTTATTAGTGTTTGGGGTTAGATGAAAGATATTAATTCCCTTGGTGAATGAGAAGAGACAAGAGCTTTTAGATTCTTTGTTCACCCCAGAGTGTTTGGGATGTGTTATGAGGGCAGTTTTTCCAAGCTTTAGCCACTAGATGCCTTCTGGTCGTTTGAAGGATGATGTTGTTAGCAGGCCAGTCTCTAATTGATTTGAGGGTATCTAAATCCTGTGGCATTCACTCCATGAAACCTGATTGCTGGGCTCAGTCTATTATTAATTTTAGCCTTTCCATTTCAGTCTTGCCTTTATTGTGGCAAAAATAATACCATGTAGTATGGTAAATGGAAAGGCAAGTTTCCTTAGATGTTTGGTGCTTTTAAAAAATATTTTTTCCAGGCCAGCTAGGGCTACAGGGAGACCCTGTCTCGAAAAGACCAAAAAAAAATTATTTATTTTTATTTTATGTGTACATGCGGGTGCCTGAGTATGTGTTCCATGTGTATGCAGAAGGCCGGAAGAGGATGTCAGGTCCCTTGGAACTGGAGTTACAGGGGGTTGTGAGTCACCTGATGTATGTACTGCGAACTGAACTCAGGTCTTCTGCAAGAGCCTCATGTGTTCTTACACATCAAGCCATCTCTCTAGCCTCTGGTGATCTTTTTTTGCTTGCTTGTTTCTTTGTTTGTTTGGCACTTTGAAACAGGGTCTCCCTATAGCCCCAGCTGGCCTAGAACTCTATGTAGGCCAGGGTGTTCTTGATCTTAGAGAGCCACCTGCTTCTGCCTCCAGAGTGCTGTAAAAGCACGCATCACTATACCCTGCCTTGCTGTTTCTTTTTAATTCAAATTTCTTATTTAGGATTTTTTTTTTTTGGTGTGTGTGTGTGTGTGTGTGTGTGTGTGTGTGTGTGTCTATGTATGTGTGTGAATATGTGTGTATGTATGTCTGCCTGTCTGTGTCTGTGTGTGCATACATACATCACAGCGGGCATGTGGAGGTCGGAAAACAACTTTCAGGAATTGGTTCTGTCTTCCCACCAACTTATATTTGATCCGGTTCCAAGGATCAAACACAAGTTGTCAAGCTCGGAGGTTTGGCACAAAGCTCGTTTACCCACTGAGCCACGTTGCTGATCCCATGGGTAGTGTTTTAATACCAATTTGTTCGTAAATGTCCAATGTTGAAACAACTCATTCTCTCCCTGCCTCTCCCTTCCTTCCTCCCTACTTTCCTCCCTCCCTTCCTTTCATTGTAATAAAACCAGAGCTTCATACATGTTAAACATGCATTCTAGCACCAGAGTCCCAGCTCTGAGTTTTTTCTAATTGCTAACCTCAGATATTCATTGATGGAGCCTTATAGGTGATGTGTTGTTGGAAGGGGGAACAAGAGAAGGTGATGGGCACTGATGCCCAAAAAAGACAAAATATTCATGTTTTTGTCATACATGGAATTGCGTGTGTGTGTGTGTGTGTGTGTGTGTGTGTGTGTGTGTGTAATATGAAAGCAGAAGTGAGTCTATTTGGAAAAAGGAAGTGGACCAGCTGGAGGAGGGAGGAGAGATGGAGAGGCGAGTGGGGGAATACGAGCAAGGTACAATTGCAAACGTGTCATAATGAGATTCATTTTTGTGTGCTGTCTAAAAAAATGAATTAAAAACTATCACAACTCTTGGTCATGACATAAGCTAGCATTTTGCCTTTGCAAATGAAATAGAGAAAACTCAGGTATTTATAAGCAAGGAATACTTACTGGGAAAAACACCAAGGGATGTCTAATTTACTGTGCTATCAAAATGAGTAAAACGTTTGTAAGTTTAAAACAAAGTAATGCATTGTTCTGCTCTATTTCTAGCGATTGTGGATGATGAAAGGCTGTCTGCTGAGGAGATGGATGAAAGGAGGCGGCAGAACATTGCCTACGAATACTTGTGCCACCTGGAGGAAGCCAAGAGGTAAGACCCAGGTTTAGTCTTACGTACTGCTCCCCAAGCTCAGCCTTGGGGTAAGAGTGTGGAATCTGATGACCAGAAGGCACTTAGATGGGCCAACAATTCTAAAGTGTTGTCAAGGCTGTGGATATACAGGGGGAATTCTTGCCCACCACCTGTGACTTAGATTTGGTCAAACCCCCACTCCAGGTGAGTGTACTCGGCCATCTCTTCACTGGGGTCCAGCCCTCACTCACAGCTGAGTGTGAACTCTCCTGTGCCTCTGTCCTTAGGATAACTCATTGCAGTCTTGTTGGTAAGTAGGCTATTGGGAGAGCATTTCTGCAAGTGGTCAGGCAGAATTGAGATTTGCCAGCACATCCAGGGGCAAGGGACAGAAGAGGCAAGTCTTCCCTCTCCCTTCCTCAGGCTCCCAGGAAGTTACTGGACAAATTGTAGATGATTTCAGATTCTTCATCTCATTGGCTTGGTTATGGGGTAGCAATGATAACTTAAATCAAAATTTTTTTCCCCAAGAGTGTCCTCAGGTCTTTTACTCACCTCCTGCTAATGTTGATAAATGCCCAGTAAAACAGTAGCCTCTGGGACTGAAGTCCATCGATCACTAAGCTGCCAGGCAGGTTTATGACAGCAATCTCCTTTTTAACTTGTGGGTGTGTGGCCACTTGGGATATGGTGTTTGTAAAAGCACATTGACTCTCTTAGACTCTTCAGATTAAGTAAATACTGAGTACTCTAAGGAGAAAGTGAAGGAAGATAAGAGTCCAAAGTACAAAAGCTTTGTCAGAGGAATTAAGAGAACCCTGAACTTCCCTGGGTGAATACTACATTGTGCATATACCAGGAGTTAGAGTTTGATTAACTGCTTTGTGTGACACAGTGCTAGTGCTGTCTGCTGGAGTACTTGTGTCATTCCATGGATAGATGAGATAGCCCAGCCCTCCTATCTCCCTAGCAAATAGTGAAATGTTCATGGGTGTTATTATCGCTGATATTGAAAAATGGTTATCTATAGAACTAGAAGGATTCATATTATACATAGTATTTTTTTTATTTTTTTTAAAATTTTATTTATTTTTTTGTATGTGTATGAATGTACTGCCTGCATGTAGGTCTGTGCACCCATGTCGTGCAATGCCGCGGAGGTCAGAAGAGGGTCTCGGATTCCCTTGGAACTGGAGTTCTCCTGGAATTGGAGTTACAGACGGTTCTCAGCCGCCATGTGGGTGCTGGGGATCGAATCTGGGTCCTCTGCAAGAGTAGTCGGTGCTCTTAACCTCTAGGCTATCTCTCCAGCCCCTATACATAGTATTTTATAAAATACTAGTCCAAACCCAAATTTGACATCAGAATTACTTTACAGGAAGTTTCTCAATGTTGTTTAGTGTTTTAATAGTCATACATCTTTCTTTAAGTTCTTATTGACCAAGTTTTAGGGACTGTTTAACATGCCTGTAAAGTCTACATTTAGGCTGGAGGACACTGAAGATTCCTTACCACTGTAAGATTATTGAGCACATACTCTAAGTCAAATTGTTGCTTAAATAAAAGAGATTCAGACATTCAAAAGCAATGTGCATTCACCAACGAGTCTTGAGAATTAGTGGGCACAACCTTGCCTTTCTTACTGACATATGCACCACATCCTAGGCATCTGCTGGTTTTTTTTTTTTTCCCATAAGTGACAAGCATGTCACAATGAAAGAAAGATGTGTGATTGGAAGTTGGTAGACCTGATTTCCTGGCGTCAGCTTTACTACTTGTGTTGTGTGATTTTGTGTGATTTTGGGTTGTCTGACCCATCGGTTAAGGGCCATTTTGTCTGTCTGTAAGTTGCAGTTGCACGGTAAGATGCTGTTGCCACGTCTCCTGCCTTCCTCATCTTTCCCCCCTGAAAATCAACTAAAGATGATGAAAGGTGAAAGCATTTTGTAAAAGCTTTGTAGTCAGGTGTATGGTGTTATGGTGCTAACTAACATAAGCATAGTTTCTCTTCAATATGGCAGTGTGGTACAAATGAAGCTTGAAAGCTTGCCTTTGGTATTCTTGTAATTTGATAGTGAATTTTTTTATTTTTATTTATTTATTTTATGTGTATGAGTGTACTGTCTGCATGTAGGTTTGTGCACCCGTGTCGTGCAATGCCGCAGAGGTCAGAAGAGCATGTCAGATTCCCCTGGAACTGGAGTTAAAGACGGTTCTCAGCCACCATGTGGGTGCTGGGGATCCAACCCGGGTCCTCTGCAAGAGCAGTAGGCACTCTTAACCACTGCACCATCTCTCCAGCCTGATAGTGAATTTTTATAAAGAAAATTGTGATGTCACTCTGCCACATGTGGAGGTGGACGCACAAACCTCGTCCACTGGATTACAGGGAAAAGGGAAAATGCAGCATATTTTCTAACATACTGATAACTCTTTTTGGTGTACAGTATTAGTGCCTTAAAGATTTATCATATTCGGCTTAGACACACAAGTGTATATATGCATGCTTATGTGAATGTACTTGTTTAGAATCTTGATATTCTGCTGAACAGGATACCAGTGATGTGTATGTTCACCCATGGACTGGTTCTTTCTGATTTCACTTGAAGTGACTTCAGTGCATTTTAAAATATATTAGTTCTCGGGGCTGGAAAGATGGCCTAGTGGTTAAAAGCGCTGACTGCTCTTGCAGAGGACCCAGGTTCAATCCCCAGCACCCACATGGAGGCTGAGAACCATCCTTAAGTCCAGTTCCAGGGGAATCCGACACTCTCCTCTGACCTCCACAGCATTGCACGACATGAGTACACAAACCTACATACAGACAGTACATTCATACACATACGAAATAACTAAAATTAAAAATCTAAAAAAAAAATNATAAAGTTCTTTAAGGTATGGTAGCACATGTCTTTAATCCCAGCACTCAGGAGGCAGAGGCAAGCAGACCTCTGTGAATTCTAGGCCAGCTGGGGCTATCAAGAGACCATCTCAAAAAGACAAAAAAGAATTTTAGTTCTATCATTATGCTTTTTTTTAGAAAGTTCCAGTTTGGTGTGGTGGCACGTGCCTTTAATCCCAGAACTTGGGAGGCAGAGGCAGGTAGATCTCTGTGAGTTCAAGGCCAGCCTGGTCTACAGAGTGAGCTCCAGGGCAACTGAGACTAAAGGGAGACCCTGTCTCAAAAAAAAAAAAAGTTCCATTTTGTATAACTCAGAGGTTTTTTTGTTTTTGTTTTTGTTTTTAATTATATTTTGGGACTGGAGAGATGGCTCAGCGGTTAAGAGCACCTACTGCTCTTGCAGAGGACCTGGGTTCGATTCCCAGCACCCACATGGCAGTTAAGAACTGTCTTTAACTCCAGTTCCAGGGGAATACGACACCCTCTTCTGACCTCTGCAGCATTGTACTACATGGGGTGCACCTACCTACATGCAGACAGTACAGTTATACACATTAAATTAAAAAAAATTATATTTCAATCCAGGTGTGGTAGTGCACACCTTTAATCCCTGCCATCCGAAGGCAGAGGCAGGTGGATCTCTGTGAGTTCAAGGCCAGCCTGGTGTATAGAGCGAGCTCCAGGCCAGCTGGAACTAAAAAAAAGTGCGGGGAGGGGCAGGAGGGTGTCAGTCACTACCAATGTTATAGAAATAAAAAACATTATAAGAGAATGCCATGAGCTATATGCTAAAAATGAAATAACTGAGATGATAGGGAAAAAATTGTAGAAAGACAGACTTCCAAAATGGGCTTAAGTGACAAAAATTCTAATTAAACTTAAGATAAGTGAAAAGATTGATAGTCAAAACTCTTGTCACAAGTCCCTGTGACTTCATAGTGGAGGATAACTTCACAACAACAGAGCTTTACTAAGTATTTAAAGATGAAGACATTTATAGTTTTTTTCCCTCAAAAAATGAGAGGAGAAAATACTTCATAGCTCATACTACTGAAGCCTGTATTACCCTAAAACCAAAACCAAAGAAAGATAAGTTCATTGGTAGAACACTTGTCTTCCATACATGAGGCCATGTGTTCAGTCCCCATAAGCCACACACACACACACACACACACACACACACACACACACACACCAAAAGTGAAGACCAGCATGTCTTATAAGTAAAATGCAAAGTCCTCAACAAAAATAGTAGCAAATACAATCCAGAAACAATTAAGATAGGTTATATAACATCCATTGAGATTTATCTTAAGAATGCAAGTTTTGTTTAACATCTGAAAAATAATAGAACACAGGAATGAAATAAAGAAGAAGATCCACACAGTCATCTCATTAGATGCAAGAGAAGCACTTGATGAAATCTAACCTTCTTTCTTGATATAAAAACAGTCAACAGACTAGGAATAAAAGGGAATTTCGGGGCTGGAGAGATAGCCTAGCGGTTAAGAGCACCGACTGCTCTTGCAGATGACCCGGGTTCAATCCCCAGCACCCACATGGCAGCTGGGAACTCTCTGTGACTCCAATTCCAGGAGAACTCCAGTTCCAGGGGAATCCGACACCCTCTTCTGACCTCCGCGGTGTTGTATGACACGGGTGCACAAACCTACTTGCATACAGTACATTCATACACATAGAAAATAAATAAATAAAATAAAATAAATATTTTTTAAAAAAGGGAATTTCAAGCTGATACAGGGCATCTGCAGAAAGCCTGCATACATACAGTATCATAATGAATTGATAAGACTGCTCATTTTCTCAGACCTAAAACAAGTTAAAGATGTCTTTGCTCATTAGCAAATTAGGAAAGAAAAAGAAATAATATTAAGATTAGGCAGGATGAGTCGAAAGTATTTCCAAGTGATATCACACTTACTGAAAATCCTCTAAACAGAATTATTAATGAATTCACTGTGGTTGTAGGAAACCAGAATGACATGTAAAAATTAATTGTTATTTCTCTGCAGTTCAATTTAAAATACTATCCAGGGAATAAGATACTTAGGAATAAAATCAACAGTTATGTATAAGGCCTGAAACTAAAACTATTAAGACACTGAAAAAGCTTTAAATATCCTAAATAAATGAAAGGAACAAAGAACACCCTAAAGTTAAAAAAAAAAAAAAAACAACTTGGTGGGTAAATTATTTCCCAGCCAAGCATGAGGACCTATACTTGAATCTCTAGAACCCATGTAAAACTGACCTAGTACCCCACACCCACAATCCCAGTGTTCTGATGACAGATGGGAGGTGGATATAGGAGATTCAGAGGTCTGCTCACTGGTGTACTCACTGGGGAGCACTGAATCAAAGGAAGTAGATGATAAGGACTAATCCTCAAAATTGTCCTCTGACCTCTATACGTGTGCCAGAGAATACGAATGCCCACACTCACAGTAATGGACACACAAAAATACTTTAAAAAAAACTGGTCTGTAGATTCAGTGAATCACTGGTAAAGTTCCAGCTCTGGGTTTTGTCTTGAATGCAAAATTAAAAAGCTGATCCTAAAGTTCATTGTGGAAACAAGGGATGGAAAATAGACTTGAAAATCAGAACACAGTGAAGGACTTATGTTTCCCAACTTCAAAACTTACAGAGCTACAGTAATCAAATCAGTGTGGTATTGACATAAAGATATATGTATAAATCAGTGGAATAGAATTGAGAATTCAAAAGTAAACTCTCATGTTTAATTTATTTTCACCAGGGGAATCAAGGCAATTCGGGGGGGGGGGGACTGTCTTTGAACAAAGGACACTGAATATCCACATGGATAAAAATTAATTTGGATCCCATTTCCCACAATATAAAAAGTTATTTTCAGCCGGGCATGGTGGCAAGTGCCTTTAATCCTAGCACTCGGGAGGCAGAGGCAGGCGGATCTTTGTGTGTTCAAGGCCAGCCTGGTCTACAGAATGAATTCCAGGCCAGCTGGGGCTACAGGGAGACCCTGTCTTGAAAAGACAAAAAAAAAAAAAGTTATTTTCAAATTGACTTTTTACCTATATGTGAGGACCACAACCATATCTTAGAAGAAAACACAAGAAAAGTGTTTCTGACTTCAGTATAGACAATGGTTTCTGTGTTATAACATCAAAAGAGAAAGATTGCAAAAGAAAATTGGATAAATTGGACATCTTAAACATGAAAACTCTAAAATTCAAAAGATACAAAGGAAAGTACAAAGACAAGGCCAGGAATCATGGCACATGTCTGTAATCCAGCACCAGGATGCAGAGGCAGGCAGGCAGGCAGGGCTCTGTGAATTCAAGCTCCGCCTTATTTATATAGAGAATTCCAGGCCAGCTGGAGCTATAGGGAGACCCTGTCTCAAAGAGGAGAGAGAGACAGAGAGAGAGAGAGAGAGAGAGAGAGAGAGAGAGAGAGAGAGAGAGAGAGAGAGAGAGAGAGAGAGAGAGGAGAAAAGGGAGGGAAGAGAGGGAAGAAAGGAAGAGAGAGAGAAAAAGAGAGAAAGAGAGAGGGAAGGAGAGAGAGAGGGAGAGAGAAAGAAAAGGAGAGAAAAAGAGAGAAAGAGAGGGGGAGGGAGGAAAGAGGGAAGAAAAAAGGAAGGAAGGGAGAATGAAAACAAGCACAAAGACACTATGTTTAAGACTTGCAGAATTTTTACAGATCAGTGTAAAAAGTTTAATTTTTAAGTGGACAGGTTTATGCATACATTTTTCTAAAGACAATAAACAAATGGCCAATAAACATATAATGAGGTACTTCACATGATTAGTTTTTAGGAAAATACAAATCAAAACACTAATGAAGTGTCACTTTATACCTACTATTTGTAATCCAAAAAACAAATTGTAAAAATGTTACCAAAGGTGTACAGAATTTGGAAGGCTCATATATTGCTCATAGTAAAATGGCATTCCTACATTAGAAATATCTGTCAGGTCTTTAAAGTATTAAACAGAGTTCCCATATGACTTAACAATCCCAGCAGGGATATTCTCATGAATGTTGAAAGCACATGTCCTCACAAAAATGTGTACAGAGCAAGCCAGGTGTGGTGGCTCAGGCCTTTAATCCTAGCACTTGGGAGGCAGAGGCAGGCGGATCTTTGTGAGTTCAAGGCCAGCCTGGTCTACAGAGCGAGTCCAGGACAGCCTGGGGCTACAGGGAGACCCTGTCTCGAAAAGACCAAAAAAAAAAAAAAATGTGTACAGAGCATTATTTATATTAATAAAAGGACAACCCAAATCCATCTACCAATGAATGAATAAACAAAGTATATCCACACAATGAAGTATAATTCAGATATAAGGATGAAGCACGGGTGTACATTATAACATGTACGAAAACTGAAAATATTAGAGTAGACAAATCTTGGGAAGACCTAAAGAGAGGGGAAGAAGGGTGAATAACTGATGTTGGCCCTGTGGTTTCTTTTTTAGGTTGACAAAAATAATGTTTTAAGGTAATAAAGTAATTGTGGTGATTTCACAACTTTGGAAAACCATTGAATTGTAGATTTTCCAGGATGAATTATATAGTATGTGAATTATCTCAATAAAACTGACTAAAGCTCTTCTAGGCAGAATGGTTTGAAAAGGGTCAGTGAAACTGACAAATAACACTGATACTTAGCAGATATATTTACATATAGGCATCACTTGACTGGGAGCTTGGTTCTGAGTTTCTCAGAGGCTACAGTCATCTCCAGGGTTGCATGGGAACACATCCACTTCAATTTCACACAGTGCTACTGATAGCACTCAGTTCCTCTCCAGTTTTTGGAACAAGGACCTCTGTTCCCAACAGCCACCAGAATGGCAAGAAGCTTCTTCAAGAGTGTACAAGGGAGCAAGATGGACGGCAGGGTAGTCTATAACTTATTTTTAGAAGCAATGTCCATATTTACTGGTGTATCCTACTGATTAGAATCATGTTCTAAATCTAGCCCATGCCCAGAGTGAGAGGACTACATGGGGCTGTGGCTCAAGGGGGAAGATACCTGTGGGAGCCTCCTTTGAAGCCACCTTCCCTGCCATAGGTCCCTCTTCTTTGGAAATACTGTTGTTAGTGACAGAAACCCAACCAGGAATTGGCTGATGTCTTGGTCTGTGGTCCTGAGGCTATGGCTGCCTTGATTTATTTCTCCTTCCTTCCTTCCTTCCAACTTTTTTTTTTTAATTGATGCTTTGTGCAATTCATACATTATTTTCCAATTCAGTTCAGGCACATTTCCCTTTCCCTTCCCCCCCACCCCTACCCCATCCCAGATCATGCATTCTGCCATAACTGTACTGAATCTTTCTCTCAGTTTTTTTCATTTTTTAGCTATAGGTGATAATCCATGAGTACAAGCATCCTTCGTGCAAAACCAATCTGCAGGCTGTTGTGCCCAAACCCCCACAGCCCCACCAGGCGACAGGTTGTTTGTTCAATCAAGTTGATCAAATGAGTGTCCAGACTACATTGCTGTAGTTTCACCATTCACCCCAATCGCAGCCCTTACATTCTACCACGCCCCCTCTTCCTCAGATTGTTCCCTAGGCTTAGAAAAGGGGCACAGGTGGATGAGAAGCAAAACAGTCCACTCTCTCTGGAGCTGTTGTCTTGGACTCTGGTCAATTCTGGCTGTTTCCTTTCATGGGCTGACAGTTTGTCCAGGAATAACCTTTCGATCCTACTAATGAAGCACAAGCAATTAGATATATAGGGTATTTAAACAGCACTAATAGTTATGGAAGGTTAACTTTGGGCATAGAAACATATGTTTGGCATGATATGTAATCCATGAATTACATTTTTCCCCTGTTAAATATGACAGGGTCTTACTGTGGCTTATAACATCTCCTAACCTGTAGAGGATGTAAGCTTGTGGCATCAGCCATGGGTTATCCTCCAAGGAGAGAGCCAATAGCGCCAAATAGATTTGGGATATACAGGCACATGGCTGCCTCTGCTGCACAGTATTTACAGGCAGGTGAGGTGTAGCTGGTGCTGGCTTGTGGAGTCTTGCTTGACTCAAGGAGACCGTATTTGCTTTATTGGTTTAGTGGCCTTTGGTTACACTCTCTGGCGTTCCAGAGGCCATCTGTACTCTTGCATGTGCGGTCTCAATGACATCCCTCCCATGTTAATTCAGGTCTTCTGGCAGCAGGGTCTTATCGCCTCTCCTCCTGTAGGTATCCCCAGCTTAGAGGCAAGGAGCCTTACCTTTTGTGGGGCCTTGGATGCCCTGGCCAACATCCCCCTGGTAGAACAATCATTGCTGATGTCAGAGCTCCTGCATTAATATACTTTGCCTAAGTGCAATAGCCCAAGGCTTTAGTATTATATTTGGTTCTGAACAGAGAAAATAATTTTTTCATAGTTCCTTATGTCTAATAGTCAATGAAAGAAGGCAGTTTTACCGGTTTTTTAAGAGATTACCTCTATAATCAGTTGTCTCCATTTTACAGTTGGAGAACGACCTCACATTGTCAATTTTCTCCTTGTTTCTAATGGGGGAGGCAAGAAAGTTCTCATATCAAAACCTTTGTGGCACTAAAAGGTAAGTTTTCATTAGGATTCATTATAAATGAGTTTGTTACATGTAGGATCCACAAGGGGTTCAATGTTTATGGCAATCTGAGGCTTTTTCTTCCCTTCAATGTTCAGACGGTCACCTTTCTGTTGGCACTTTTTGGTACATCCTACTCAATGCAAAGCTGTATTTTTCTTTCTCGGCCATTAAGTTGGTGACATTTTGTCCTGTTGGAACAAACAAATCTTTTACCATAGTTTAGTTTTAAGATTTGAATTGCAAGGTTTTTTGACGAAAGGTTTCATGTTTTTCTGTATCCCCCCCCTTTTTTTTTTAACCCATGAGTCTCCAGATGACAGTTGTATTATACATAATCTATAGGGTGGATTCAAGGCATAGATTTCATCAATTTCACCCATGTTGTTTTGGGTGACTTATATGATTAACTTGAGAAGCAAACTTAATTTTTAATTTAAATCATCTTAAAGAGAATGCTACAAGGTGATAACTGTACAAAGAAAATTATAGAGAACATTTGTTTGTGCCATCCCAAAGTTATTGCTCTACAGATTTTTATGTAAAACAAATGTGGACACAACAGGCATTATTTCTTCTTTATCAGCATTACCATTTTTATCAGAGTCTGTAAACAAGTGTTGTTTAATATACACATATTATACTTTTACTAAGTCCTAAAACACCATGAATCCTGTAGACAGTGTCTAGGCAACTGGGTACTTGTTGAACTAACGTCAATTAAATATGCTTAATCGAATATACACCTGTGTCCTCTCCCCACCCCTCCCCCTTCCCAATTCACCATTTCAGTCCATTTTCTGAATGCAGTCTTTCTGTTGTTCTTTTACTATGCATCCCTCTCTATGAGAAAATATTTATATCTGGGTTGTTGGTACTAGCATCCACATATGAGGGACCCATTTGTCGTTTGTTTTTTCTGGGACTGTGTTTACTTCACTTACAATGAATGTCTCTAGCTCCATCCATTTTACCTGCAAAGTTCATGATGTTGTCCCCTCTATTCCAGCTGCATAGAACTCCATTGATATACATTTACCACATTTTCTCTATCCACTGTCTCAGTTGAAGGGCACCTGGGTTGATTCCAGCTTTTGCTATTGTGAAACAGAGCTGCAATAAACATAGCTGTGCATGTATCTTTGCAGTAAGATGGTCGTGGTGGGTATATATACCGAGTGGTATGACTGGGTCAAATGGAAGGCTCATTTTATGAGTCTTCTAAGGGTTCTCCACACTGCTTTCCATAGTGTGCTGTACAGTTTACATTCCCAGCAGATGGATGGTGTTCCCTTTCCGAACTCTCCAGAACTTGTTATCATTTGTGTTCCTGATCCTAGCAGTTTATTGGAGTGAGTAAGTATCTAAGTGGTTTATTTTGCTTTCCTTTCTATCAAATGTTGAAACTTCTTAAATGTTTCGGCCATCTTCTATTCTTTGTGTCTTTAATTCAGATCTTTGTCATCTTTTGAGTGATATTATTTGTTTTCTTTCTTCTTTGTTTTTTGAGTAGATTGTATACTTTGGGAAATTACTGCTTTGTCAATGATGTCTGTTGTGTGAGGTTTCATCCCAACTCTGTGGGTTTTTCTCTTCATATTTCTTTATTGTTCTTTTTGATGTAAAGACGCTTTTGGATTTTAATGAGGTCCAATTGTAAAGGTTGTCCCATACTTAATTTCTTGTGCCGTGCTGTCTGTTAGGAAGCTTTCCTACCCTTGTCTTGTAGCTGACTGCAAATTTTCATTACTATTGCCTAGAGTTTGGGGTTTAACGTTGAGGTCTTTGTTTCCATTTGGAGTTGTTGTACTTTTGTACAAGGTGGATGTAGGGGTTTTAATTTTAATTTCCTACAATAGGTGATCCAGTCTTTGGCAAACACCACTTTGCTGAGAGATGCTGTCTTTCCTCATTAGTGTTGTCTTGGCCCTGTCAAAATATGAAAGGTGGTGAAATTCGTTGAGCTCAGGTATGGATCTTCAGTTTTATTCATTGGTCAACTGGTCTGTTTTTGTGCCAGTACCAGGCTGTTCCTTCCTTCCAACTTTATGAGAGTATTGTTTTCAAGTTTGAATATCAAACCCAAGACTTCTGCCATGGTAGAATGTACTTTTCCACTAATCACATTCCCAGCTTGAGCTCTTTCATTCTTCTATATTTTTGTTTTTGTTTTGATTTTGTTTTTTTTTTTTTTTTTTTTTGGTCTTTTCGAGACAGGGTCTCCCTGTAGCCCCAGCTGTCCTGGAACTCACTATGTAGACCAGGCTGGCCTTGAACTCACAAAGATCCACCTGCCTCTGCCTCCCAAGTGCTAGGATTAAAGGAGTGCGCCACCACGCCGGTTTTATAATAAGACTAAATGAACTTCAAGTTTTCTTTTCAGATATCCCTGAGAAGCTAGTTTTATAGCTTCTTTGTGGTGCAAATTTTGCTGACACAGTACTGGGCAGGCCAGTGTGTTGCTCCTATGGGCTTTGAAAGGTTCTTGCAGATGCCAAAAATCCCACTGTCTTAGAAAAGTTACTCCTAAAAAAAAAAAAAGAAAAGTTACTCCTTTTATTTAAAGAATACTGCTGAGCACAGTTCTATTATTTATGTAAAGTATATTTTCAGTCATGAAAATGAGTATATTGTATATTTTAAGAAATTTAGTCCTTTATTTGTTGGGGACAACTGTGTAAAAAATTTAAGACTGAGGGTTCAATTTGGGAAAACTCTGGATCAAGGAAGGAAATCCAATTGAAGCTCTTATGAAGGTCAGGGAAAAGGAGAGGGAATCTTGGCAAGAAATGGACAGGGAATTTGCAAATCACAGTTGAGCAAATAGTTATGAATGGGCCACTATTGTATCTCCCAAGGAAGGTTTCTATGATATTATATTTCTTTTTTAAGGAAAGAGAAAATGCATACACATCTTTTGTTGTGCTTACTTTTTTCTGTCCGATATTTGAAAATAAACAAAGGACAAAAAGCCTTCCCTTGGTGATGGGCTTGTTCAGAAATATTATCTTTAAAGAGCTCTTATGGGAGCTGCACTGTTCTCTGTGGGGTAAGTCTGGAACAGTTTTTGTTCTGTGTGCCCTGGAATGAAAACAAGACACAGGTGTGATTGCTTCTGTGTCCTGTTTACAACTCATACCAAAAAGACGTCTCGTTGATTAAATCAAGTCTCAAGCTCCAACCTAATCTTAACAGTGAGCTAGAGAATCAGGTTTGCAAAAAGACATGCCTCAAATGTTGAAATGAGTAAAAGCCCTAAGTGTGGTTTCAGTTAACAATGAATAATTGTGATTCCTTAAAAAAGAAAACTTGTGGGGCTGGAGAGATGGCCTAGCGGTTAAGAGCGCTGACCGCTCTTACAGAGGACCCGGGTTCGATCCCCAGCACCCACATGGCGGCCGAGAGCCGTCTGAAACTCCAATTCCAGGAGAACTCCAGTTCCAGGGGAATCCGAGACCCTCTTCTGACCTCCGCGGCATTGCACGACACGGGTGCACAAACCTGCATGCAGACAGTACATTGATACACATACCGAAATAAATAAAATAAAAAAAAAAAATTAAAAAAAAAAAAAAAAAAGAAAACTTGTAAGCATGGGAAAGACTTCACACAATCCACTGGGTTTCCTCTTTGTGGTCGGACCTCATTGTCCTTATTCCTAAGGACACTCTATCCTTAGATGTGCTTATAAGTACAGCTAACATTGGAGGGCAGTACCTCGGTACCCAGCTTATTAAAAAGCTTGCTTCTTTTTATAATATTTTAAGGAATTTATTTTGTAAGAAACTGGCCTGGAACTCGCTATGTAGTCCAGGCTGGCCTTAATCTCACAGAGATCCACCTGCCTCTGCCTCCCAAGTGCTTGGATTAAAGGCATGCACCATCAAACCCAGTTAGGAATTTCTTAACTATACTTTCAGTTTATAAATAATCTTTATGTTTCCATAGTAACTTCATTTCTTCCCTTTGCTCCCTGGTCCAAGGGAGGGAACACAGGGTTAATTCCATGCAGCAGCTGGTAGAGTAGGAAGGTGGTGAAGTAGCTGAGAGTGGTAGCCCCTCTCAGGTCTGGCTCCTAGGTGAGAGGAGGGCCTGCTCTGAGGGCTGGCCCATTTGGGGCTGTTTTCCAAACTTTCCCTCAGGAGCTATTGCTAGTGAGGCTCCAACCCTTTAGGTAGGCCAGGGTTTGGTGTATCTTAATAGTAGGAAGAATAATCTACTAGAAGGAAAGGCTCACCTGGGGAAGCTTAGGAAAGGATGAGGCATGGTTTTAATGGGTATCTTGATGGTACAAAAGGAGATAGGGGAGTGCACAGAGCTTAGATCAGGGACTTCCCAGGACCACCTGAAGCACAGGTAGGAGCTGGGCACTTCAGCCAGGCAGATTGTTTGGTTCGATTCAATCGTCTTGTGTGGTTGTGGGGGCGGAGTTTTCCTGCCAGCTGGTATAAAAGGTGGGCCTGTTGCCACTGTGAGACTTGCAAAGGAGATAGGATGTTGGCCTGGCCCCATCTGCCAGCCTGGGGTTAGTTATAGCAAAAGTGGAGATGTTAAGGTACAGCTGGACAGTGACTGGTATGGACTTGCAGTTGAAGGAATTGTTATTAAGGATGTGAAAGGAAAAGTCACAGGATTTGGCAGAAGATTGGTTGTGGGCAGCAAAGGACACTGGGGATTTGATTCTTACCCCTTCTTTTCTGATTAGGACAGAACTCACTTTGTGGCCCTGTCAGTTAACCCTAGCCATGGGGACACACCTTTGGGAGAGATTTTTGGTTCTAGTTTCACATATCGTGGTTCTAGCCTTAGATGTATATTGAATAGGTGCCAGGCAGAGATTTCAGAGTGCTGGCAGTTTTAAATACAAATGGTTGGTATTAATCATCTCCTGCCAAAGACAAGTTAAGCAACTGATATTTGATCCCTATATTTGTATTTATTTCTCAGACTCTTCAAGATTGGAAACTTGGGAGGGGCTTGAAATTTTCCATGGTCTCAAATGTATTTTATAAAGAAGGGTGTCATGTGAGTGTCCACTCAACAGGAACAGCACCCTGAGCACTTACTGCACGTGATCTCGTCTTACTACCATCTTGGAGGAAAGGGATATACTTATTTTCTCGACAGAGAAACCAAGTTCTGGAAAAACCCAAGAATTTGTGCAGGGTCACAGCTAGCAGGCCATAGAAACCACAGAAACATTATAACCTATAGGGCTGAGACTTTGTCTGGCTCTGAAGTCAGACTTGAGCTTAACACTTCTTCTCAATTTTTTATTTATTTATTTACTTATTTTTAGACATAAGGTCTTGCTATGTCACCCAGGCTTCTTTGACTTTGTTATGTAAACCCAGCTGGCTTCTACCTTGGGATCCTCCTGCCTCAGCCTCCAGAATGTCTAGATTATAGACATACCTGACCACACCTGCCTCCTACTTCCTGGTCATGTCTTTGTTGAGGTAAATTCACACTGGTCTTGGTTTTTAAGTTCCTTATAGGCTAGCTTTATTCCAGATCTTAATCAATTCTCATTTCTCTCTCTTTGTTGCTTGTGTCTATTGTTTGTTTGTCAGGTCTCCTATGGTAGCTCAAGCTAGCCTTGAATTTATGATCTTCCTGCCTCAGCCTCATGAATATTTCGATTATAAGCATGTGCCACCACACCTGGATGTTTTGTTTTTATTGCTACTATTGTGAATTATCATTATGGGAGGGATTTACTGTATAGAAATCTTCTTTCTCCTAACTCCATCTCCCCTCTACCCATCTCTTAGTCTTTAATAACGGTGCTTTTGTTTTGTTTTGTTTTGTTTTGTTTTTTGTTTTTTTGAGGCAGGGTACCCCTATAGCCCCAGATGCCCTGGAACTCACTATGTAGACCAGACTGGCCTTGAGCATTGGGATTAAAGATATGTGCCACCACACCCAGCATCTTTAATAGTTTTTAAAGGAATTTTCAGGGGCTGGAGAGATGGCCTAGCAGTTAAGAGCGCCGACTGCTCTTACAGAGGACCCGGGTTCGATCCCCAGCACCCACATGGCGGCTGAGAACCATCTGAAACTCCAGTTCCAGGGGAATCCAACACCCTCTTCTGACCTCCGCGCGGCATTGCACGACACGGGTGCACAAACCTGCATGCAGACAGTACATTCATACACATACAGTAATAAATAAAAAAAAATTATAAAAAAGGAATTTTCAGTTTTCTGTAATATAGACTTTTTCCTCTCTATTCAAGAGTCTTAGTCATCTTTATTCTTGGTTAGGTATGGATTTCCCATTTAATTCATCAGTTTTCCTTTTGGTCCTACAACTGTTATGACTGGTTGTAGAGTGTGCTTGGCTTTTTGTTGAGACATCAAAAGGTATGAATAGCAAATGCCATTGCAGTCTCTTCCTTCCTGTATAAATCCAATGCTGCCTCACATTGCGATGCTTAAACCTCATAAAACAATATTATTATTCATGATGCAGAGACTCTGAGGGAAGCTGCGGGGGGAGAACCTTTAACGGGTCCCGATTGTCACAGGCTGATTTCTTCCATCACAGAATGGCTAGCTTCAGTTGCATTCTCAGTTCGAATACTGTGCTTCCTCAAGCAGGGCCGAATGCTGCTTCCAGCTGAGGAGCACCTAGCCTCAGGGAATTTCTTCAGCTCCACAGTGGAGGTACTGGTAGATTTAGAATTAGGGAAAATGTCTTTGGAATGTCTGGCAATGAATGCTTTTGTACTCTGTGAACTTCTCTAAGATGTGTTGATCATGAAGTATTAGTTAGATAACTCAATAGTGAAAATACATAAAAATAAAAATAGATATTACATTTATTTGAGCAATTCAGTTTAAGTTCTAGTTTGACACCAACTTCATAGTATGGAGATATTAGCTATTGCTGAAAAATTTAAATCCATTTAGGTGATAGAACAGGAGTCTGGGGATTAACATCTGTAGTCATTTCAAACTCTCCTTACTTACTGAGTCTTAGTTGTCTTGGTTTAAATAGTCCTTAGCTTTTTTTTTGTTTTTGTTTTTTTCCCCTATCATGTAACTTGTAACATTCTTTTTCTGGCCTTCAGTATCTTGCATGGCAATGTGTTGAGGCAGTTGCATCATCTGTGAGACAGGAACTTAAAAAAATGGCCCCCAAATTCTTATACTAAGGTTATATGGTGCTTGTATGTATGTAGACTTTGACAGATTCTTAGGACTGGGCCCAGAAGCTCTGCATTTCAATAAGTTGCTAGGGAAATTTTTATATCCATCAAAATTTGAGAATTGCACTTTCAGGTGGAAAGAGATCAGCAGCTGCCTCCAGCTTTCCCACCTAGCTTCGATGGAAAGAACAGGGGACGAGATGAGAGGCAGGGTATGGAGGGTTGTCATCTGCTACACTGAGAAGGATGGAGGGATGACAGTGCGAAAAAGCAATAGTGCTTCCATCCAAGATGGAAAGAAGTCATTGCAGTTTTGAGGAGCCAACTGAAGTTTTATATTTTCTTTGCACATCCAATCAGCAGGTTCTTGTGACTTTCTCCAACAAGGTAAAGGAAAATGAATGTGGTAACTAAACATCAGGATCTGTATGTTGGTTCTAGTAATGTCATGAGATACAGAGACCTCAGGGTATGAATGTGAGCATCACTGAAATTGGATGGCCTCGAGATCCCATCTGACTACTGAGGCTAGCGAAGCAAGAATGGAGTAGGCCGATGACGATGGAGGACAGGCTCCCTAAGAACAAGGAAATTAAGATGAAGAATCTGAAAGCTGGTCTGAAATTTGGAAGTCTACCATCTCAAAGGTGGAGTTTTCCCAGGTCACAAGAAGGTCCACTGTACTGTGGAGTCTGTGTGTGGCTGGAGTGCAATGGAGCTTGAACATTGAGATAGAAGAGGAAGTATTTTCCTCTCTAAACTAGTCTTGTGTGTGTTACCAAGGTCATCCACCTTCTTGAAGCCACCAAGAGGAAGTAGGCCTGAGTAGAACACGGTGATTGTGCATTATTCCTGGGGAGATGTGAACAAACATCAACTCACCACAGTTAGGGAACTAACTGATGGTGACTGAAGTAAAGATGCCAGTGTTGGCAAACCAGTGAGTATTGTTAGAGTTACTGATAGGGGTGTGCATGAGTATTGTTAGAGTTACAGATAGGGATGTGCATGAGTATTGTTAGAGTTACTGATGGGGTGTGCATGAGTATTGTTAGAGTTACTGATAGGGGTATGCATGAGCTGGAGCTGAAGAGATGGCTCGGTGATTAAGAGCACTGGCTGCTAGAGCAGAGGACTGGGGTCTGATTCCCAGCACCCACATGGCAGTCAACTGTCTATAACTCCAGTTCCAATGCCCTCTTCTGACCTCTGTGAGTATTTGCATAACATGGGTACACTTACATGCATGCAGGCAATATACTCATAAACATAAAAAAAGAAAACTTTTTGTTCTTTTTGAGACAGGGTCTCCCTGTAGCTCCAGCTGTTCTGGAACTTACTATGTAGACAAGGCTGGCCTTGAACTCACAGAGATCCACCTGCCTCTGCCTCCCAAGTGCTGGGATTAATGACATGCACCACCACGCCCAGAGAAACATTAAAAAAAATTTTTTTTTAAAGAGTATGGGTAAGGGGTTACTTACAGGAACAGAAATGGTTTATAGACAGCTGCACCACAGAGCCTACCTCAGCATGGGTGACAGCTCAGGAAAGCAGGGAACAGGCTGCTTGGCAGGTTGGAGAGCTTCCTTCACAGGTACCTCTCTTGGTCTGAGCCTCCTCCAGGTAGTAGGCTGGATTTTGTTTCTCCAGAGTGACAGGCCGGAGACTTGCTTGTAGCTGTACTTGGGGATGGAGAGGACTCAGGAACCTGGTCATTTTTAGGGACTTCCTGAAGCTATTGAGTTCCCTGGGGAGATAGAAAGTTTCACCTCCCCACAAATATTGTTTACTTCATTTTAGACAGCCTGTCATATACCTTCCATTAGAACACCCTGTCGTTTACCCAGCTTTCCTCCAAGATGGAAGGCTTTATCTTGGAGGAAATTTCTAAGACACACTAAGGAAAGAAAGTTCTGCAGGTCAAGTTAGGAGTGACAGTTACAAGTCAGTCCTAATGGAGGCAGCAGAGTCTGAGAGAAATGTTTGGGGAGGACAATGATGACTTCTACCTCATTTTCTTCTATCCTGTGTGTCAGGGAATTTGGAGAACTACCACCTCTGAAGTGGTTGAAAAGAAGTGGTATTATGAAGGAAAACCTGGCTATATGGAGGCATGCAGGCAGAGAACATTTAAACAAATGAGAGAACTGTATCTTTGTAACAGATCAGGAGTTGAAGAAGCATGGACAAGAGTTGGAAGAGTTGGATTGGAGTGAGACAGATGAGTGTGTCTAAATGAAGTATGGATCACCTCTATTTACCATTTAACCACCCCAAAACAAGTTTCTTTTTTTTTTTGGTATTTTCGAGACAGGCTTTCCCTGTAGCCCCAGCTGTCCTGGAACTCACTCTGTAGACCAGGCTGGCCTTGAACTCACAAAGATCCGCCTGCCTCTGCCTCCCGAGTGCTAGGATTAAAGGCATGCGCCACCACGCCCAAGGCATGCGCCACCACGCCCGGCCCAAAACAAGTTTCTTAGGGTGAATGCAGGCCCAACTCTGTGGAGCAAAAGGCAGAATGTCTACATTTCAACAAACTATTCTGATAAATTTTAATATATACTACTAGGAGGGAAGAGATCAGTATCTCTGGCTGATGATGTCTCAGCTCTGAGTTTCTGAGTTTTCCCACCCAGCGTAGAGGAAAGGCGTGGCAGGTTCCCTTTCCTGAGCCGAGGGGCCATCAGATACTTTCTGTTCTAAATTTCTCACTACTCCTTAGCTGGGACATGTACTTTGTTGTTGTTGATGATGATGATTGTTTTTTGACAGGGTTTCCCTAGTCACAGACTACCTGGAAGTCAGGATATGAACCAACATGGCCTCAGTCTCACAGAGATCCAACTGCCTCTGTCTCCCAAGTCCGGGATTGAAGTTGTAAACTATCACACCTGGTGGGACATGTACTTTTTTTTTTCACTTTTTATGTGATAGATACTTTATTTTTTATTTTATTGAAGTTTTATGCATTTTATGCATCATTTCTCAGTCTACTTTAGACTCATTTCCCTTTCCATACCCTACCCCACCCAAGTTCTTGCATTCTGCCATACATGTCTTGTATCTTTTTTCTGAATCTTTTTAAAGTTTTTTTCAAAGCAGAGGATTATTTCGTTTTGAGAAGAACTTTACTGTTCCAGCCGGTTCTTTGTCCCAGTTCTTTTGTTGTTGTTCCCTCCAATTCGTATTGCTCCATCATATATGTCACACCTGTACTAAAATTATGTCATCTGAAAACAAACTGTATGTTATTTCCAAATCATATTTCAGGATTCACATTTTTCCCTTTTAATTTTATATTACTCTAAAATATGCATACCTACGCTCTGCCTATATACCAAGATTATAAAGTCTGAAAAAAAGTAGTAGGTTAATTCTAGAGCCTGTTAAGGGATTCACATTATAAAAGTACAGTTGCTAGCTGGGTGTGGTGGCACACGCCTTTAATCCTAGCACTTGGGAGGCAGAGGCAGGCGGATCTTTGTGAGTTCAAGGCCAGCCTGGTCTACAAAGTGAGTTCCAGGACAGCTGGGACTACAGGGAGACCCTGTCTCGAAAAGACCAAAAAAAAAAGCACAGTTGCTTTCAGCTAAAGAGGAATATAACATTCACATTGCTCAGTTTGCCTTATGACTTGGTACTTGGTGCTAGCATCCACAGGTGCCGGATACCATTCGCCGTTTCTTTTTCTGGGATTGTGTTACTTCACTCAGCGTGATACCTTCTAGTTCCATCCATTTACCTGCAAAGTTCATGATGTCATCTTTCTTTTTTTTTAAATATTTTTTTATTTATTTTCACATGTGTATGAATGTATTGTCTGCATGTGGGTCTGTGCACCCGTGTCGTGCAATGCCTCGGAGGTCAGAAGAGGGTGTCAGATTCCCCTGGAACTGGAGTTAAAGATGGTTTTCAGCCACCATGTGGGTGCTGGGGATCGAACCCAGGTCCTCTGCAAGAGCAATCAGTGCTCCTAACTGCTAGGCTATCTCTCTAGCCCCAATGTCATCTTTCTTTACCGCTGTATAGAACTCCATTGTGTAGACGTACCACATTTTCTCTATCCACTCATTGGTTGAGGGGCTGAAACTTGATGGCCCAGAGTTAAACTGTGTGCATATATTTACCTACACATGTGAGTACATGTGTGTATATATTTACCTACACATGTGAGCACATGTGCGCATATATTTACCTACACATGTGAGCACATGTGCGCATATATTTACCTGCACATGTGAGCACATGTGCGCATATATTTACCTACACATATGAGCACATGTGCGCATATATTTACCTACACATGTGAGCACATGTGCGCATATATTTACCTACACATGTGAGCACATGTGCGCATATATTTACCTACACATGTGAGCACATGTGCGCATATATTTACCTACACATGTGAGCACATGTGCGCATATATTTACCTACACATGTGAGCACATGTGCGCATATATTTACCTACACATGTGAGCACATGTGCGCATATATTTACCTACACATGTGAGCACATGTGCGCATATATTTACCTACACATGTGAGCACATGTGCGCATATATTTACCTACACATGTGAGCACATGTGCGCATATATTTACCTACACATGTGAGCACATGTGCGCATATATTTACCTACACATGTGAGCACATGTGCGCATATATTTACCTACACATGTGAGCACATGTGCGCATATATTTACCTACACATGTGAGCACATGTGCGCATATATTTACCTACACATATGAGCACATGTGCGCATATATTTACCTACACATGTGAGCACATGTGCGCATATATTTACCTACACATGTGAGCACATGTGCGCATATATTTACCTACACATGTGAGCACATGTGTGTGGAGGCCAGAGATCAACACTGGGGGTCTTCTTCAATCACAGGAAATTTAGGGGGCGTGGTCAAACCTTGCCAATATGCCATGCCTCTCCTGGCTATATACACTGGAGGATTGGCTGCTCCTCTCCAGTTCAGGGGAACCGTTTGTCTGCTGGCCATTTTTTTTCCTATCATTTTTTTTTTGTTGTTTATTTTTAAGGGATTCTACAATATAATGACACAGTTTGCAGATAACATTGATGTTACTCAGTTTGTCATACAATTAGGTAATTGGTGCATTTTGCAAGTATCTATGTCCAAATTTTGAACAACCCAAGGTTCCCATAGTCCAGTTGGAGAAGCTTGTATGCACAGGCATGTTGATCAATTAGGAGTCCAGACTATATTCCTGTAGTCTCATGATTCACCCCTATCTCTCCGCAGCCCTTACAATCTACCACGCCTCCTCTTCCGCAGTTTGTTCCCTGGGCTTTGGGAAAGGGGCACAAGTGGGTGAGAAGAAAACAGTCTAATTTCTTTGGAGTTGTCATTTTGGACTCCAGTCTGTTCAGGTTGTTTCCCTTCATGGATTGACAGCTTTCCCAGTGATACCCTTTTTAGTCATACTAACAAAGCACAAGCTATTGGATGTACAGGCATTTAAGCAGTACCACTTATTATGTCAAGCTAAGCTGTGAGCATAGACACAGATGCTTGGATGGTATGCTAATCCGCAAACTGTGGTTTCTCTATAAAGGGTGACAAGTTCTTATTGTGGCTTATAACATCTCCTAACCACTAGAGGACATAAGCTTGTGGCATCCGCTGTGAGTTATTCCTCCAAGGAGAGAGCTAATAGCCAAATAGATTTGGGATATATATAGACACTTGGCTGCCACTGTTGCACAGTATCTCCAGGCTGTTGAGGTGTAGCTGATATTGACGGAGGAGTCTTGCTTGTCTCAGGGAGACCAATATTTTGCTGTATTGCTTTAGTGGCCTTTGGTAACGCTCTCTAGCATTTCAGAGGCCAGTTGTACGCTAGCAAGTGACGTCTCATAACATTTTTCATGCTCACACCAGGTCTTCGACAACAGGGACTTACTGCCTTTCTCCTTGCATATATCCCACTTATAGGCAAAAGGCCTTTATAATTTGGGGGGGGGGGTTTGAATCCCCTAGCCAACATCTCCTAGGCAGAATAATTCATTGCTGATGTCAGAGCTTTCCTGTAGTAATATATTTTGCTTAATTACACAACTTATAAACACTTTACTATTGAATTTGGCTCTAGATAGAGAAATATCCTTTCACAGTTCCTATGCCTATCAATCAGTTAATACGTTGTGCCTGTTTTATAGGAAATTACCACCGTAACAATTGGCTCTAGTTTACAGTTTGGGAGTGGTTTCATTACCATCCTGTTTTTCTTTTTTCAAAAAAAAAAAAAAAAAAAAAGGGGGGGGTAGGAAGGTTTCTCAGCATTAGGGTCCATTATTAACAGTCAACCCCAATATTATTCAGAGAGATGCTCAGTGACCGTGTCTCAGGCAGTCTGATGTTCCTCATTCCTTAGTGTTCAGATGGGTCAACCTCTCTGCTGACATTCCCCAGTTCATCCTGCACAGCCATAAGTTGTATGTTTTCAGGCATTTAGATTGGTGACTTTTACCTGTGGGAACATAAAATTCTCCTCCCATTGTTATTTTTAAGATCAGAAAAATTGAAAATTTATCAATAGGATTGAAACACAGAGTTTTCCATTTGTATCCCAGAAAGGATAGTACCCCACCTCCCCCCTCCCTCTTTTTTTTTTTTTTTTTTGTTTTTATGTTTTGACCTATAGATGGCTAAGTTGTATTACACATACCCATAAACAGGAGCCAAGGCATAAGCTTTCATTAAATTTACCCAAACTGTTTCTCATTGACTGTATGCTACTTATTTGGGAAGGAAATTTAAGCTTAGTTCCTTTAAATTGTCCTACAAGTAAAAGAAAGTGTTATAATGTGATGTTGTGTAATTCAGAAAAAATATATAGGCCATTTGTATACCTTAACCCAATACAAATTATAAATAAAACAATTAACATTTTATATTCCCAATTAGTTCAATTGTATTACCATTTCCACCAAAACCTACACCTAAATTTAACTAATCTAAACAATTCACTAAGCCTTAAAATATCCTATACTTTGTGGATAAAGCTTGGGCAGAGTTGAGTACCTGCTAAATAAATTTTACCCAATAAACACTTTGCTCTTTAAAGCTATATGACTGGACTATGACTTCTACTTATTTGGGAAGTAAAATTTAAGCTTAGTTCCTTTAAATTGTCCTACAAGTAAAAGAAAGTGTTACACTGTGATGTTGTATAATTCAGAAAAAATATAGAGACCAACCCAATACACACTATAAATAAAACAACTAGCATTTTATATTCCCAGTTAGTTCAAATGTCAGTATCTAGCTCCTTTTTTTTTTTTTTTTTTTTTCCGCACAAGGATCCTTCATATAAAACCAATTTGCAAGCAGTTGTGCCCCAGCCTACACAGCCCAAGGCTCCCACCATCCAGCTGGAGGGGCTTGAATGTTCAATAAAGTTGATCAAATAAGTGTCCAGACTATATTGTCGTAGTTTTAAAAAAACTGCTGGCCATTTTATGATCATTTTATAAAACAGGATTTTGATGAAATTCTGAGCAGATAAAGCCCCAGACTTTGACCAGTATGTTCTGCCTAGATAGATTTAAATAGGACCTAAAATTACTTTCAATCTGAAACATACAAATTTGAGGATAGGTTAACAAAGTTTCAGCAAGCTTAAATAACTAGTCGTGTTAGATGTCCAGCAGCTAAGTCAAAGTGTGATTCATTTACATGGTATAAAGCAGGTGTGCTGCTTTCATAAAACAGACAAAATGAGTGGACAAAGTATTGTTTCCTTGTTCCTGTGGGTCTTCCAGGATGAATATGGGTGGGAAACAAAAGAGAAGTATGCAGGCTCAGTCAAGGAGTGAAGAGGAATGGCAGGGTTAGTGTGTGGAGGAAGAGAAGCAAAGACACAGTTGAGTCATTCATTGTCTGTACCATAGACTATGGCTATTTGCATAGGGGAGGGGCTAGACAGGAAACTGTGAGCTAGACAGGGAAATTTGCAAAGACCCCAGAACCTCAGAGAAATGGGTTTTATAAGAGGGTCATGGGTATCAGTCTGGTCAGCTAAAAACATACATGTCCCTTCAATGATAACCTATGTGGAACTGGCTGGGCTGAAGGGACCCAAAAGTCCTCTTTCCTTTTCCACCATCCTGGTTTTGCAATTCTTTTTTCCTAGGGTGGTTTTCTTTCTCCTCTCCTGCCTCCCCACCTCAGTTTTTCCTCCTGTGAAATTCTGCCTCTACTTTAAAGATAAACTTAGAAGTCGTGCTCTTCCTGTAGCTTCTCTGGACCACCCAGTGCTTACAGTAGTCCATATAACTCCTGGGTCGGTTCTTAATAATGCAGCAGATAAATGTACACTGTCCTATCTATTGTGCTACTATAACAAAATTTCCAAGACTAAATACTGTATGAAGAACAGAAATGTATTTCTCACAGTTCTGGGGGTGAAGTCAAGATCAGGGTGCCAGGTTTGGTGTCTGATGAAGGCCCAGATATGCTTCCAAGATGAAACTCACAAAGAAGTGATCTCAAGTCACATCTACATCAACAGGCATCTCTGTTGGCAGAAAAATCCATACTACTTTTGTTCTTTTCTCTTTTTTTTTTTTTAATATATATATATATATTTAGAAACATATGTTTTTTAATTTTATTTATTTTCTTTTAATATTTATTTATTTATTTATTTATTTATTTATTTATTTATTTATATGAATGTATTGTCTGCATGTAGGTTTGTGCACCCATGTCGTGCAATGCCGCAGAGGTCAGAAGAGGGCGTCGGATTCCCCTGGAACTGGAGTTCTCCTGGAATTGGAGTTATAGACGGTTCTCAGCCGCCATGTGGGTGCTGGAGATCGAACCCAGGTCCTCTGCAAGAGCAGTTGGTGCTCTTAACCGCTAGGCTATCTCTCTAGCCTCCGTCCTTTTCTTTTAATAAAGGACTTAGTGATGGACTGTGACAAAATTGGACATTTATTTTTAGACTCAGTGAAATTAGATTAAGACATGTCCAGAATACTTCATTTTTGTGGGTGGTGCTGGAGCAGAGAGGAAGGTAGCACAGACCTTGAGAAGAACCTGGCCAGAATCAACATTGTAATGCTGGGGACTACAAACAAAGTCCCTACTGTTATAAAGGCCAGGAAGGATGCCCTCTTCCTCCTCAGACAAACATTTTCTTTTTCTTTTTCTTTTTTTTTAATTTTATTTATTTCTGTATGTGTATGAATGTACTGCCTGCATGCAAGTTTGTGCACCCATGTTGTGCAATGCCGCGGAGGTCAGAAGAGGGTCAGAAGAGGGTCTCGGATTCCCCTGGAACTGGAGTTCTCCTGGAATTGGAGTTTCAGACGGTTTTCGGCTGCCATGTGGGTGCTGGGGATCGAACCCGGGTCCTCTGTAAGAGCGGTCGGCGCTCTTAACTGCTAGGCCATCTCTCCAGTCCCAGACAAACATTTTCTAAATCTTATTCACAACCTGATCAAGTCTCAGTCACTATGTACAGCTGCAGAAACAAAGAAAAATACCAGCTCTTGGTTATCAGAGCAAATTCATACAGGTGAGATGATCATGGGCCATGACTTAGCTGGGCCTTGACTGCAAGGTGTAGAGCTCATAGGCTGATTTTGTTCTTCTCCAACGATGGATGAGTCCTGGAGATTTCCTTCCCAGCCTTGGTTCTGTCAGTAACGGCAAGACATTGAACAGAGAGAGCACAATCTCCACATTTGTGAAATGGGCCCAGGAATAACTTTCCCATGTGGATTTTAGCATTCTGATGTGAAAACCAGGCCAAGAATCAAACACTATGTTGGTGTAAATTGTAAAGTAAGGAAATATGGAATGAAATGCCTCTTAAAACTCCATTGTTTGTTATGAAAACATTTTCATACTAGGAACAGCTGTGAAGCAGGTGTCCCAGCTTAATTAGAGTCAAAGAATGTGCACCTTCAGCTGTTTTTTTTTTTTTTTATTGATACTGTTTGCACACTTACTTCCTATCTAGCACAAATACAGGTAGAGTGGGTTTATGTAGGCCAGAATGAGAACTTTGGAACATCCCAGAGAAGGAGAATATTAGAACATTTCACAAGTGCAGTCTTCCTTCTATAAAATAGGGCTTCCCCGGCACAGGCTTCTCAGTTATAGTACCAAGAAAGGAGGAGATCATTATTTAAACATGGAAAGGCATGCACGTCATCAATTACACCTTTTCAAGGTAAAGCAGCTATCAAGGAAATTCTTGGATGAAATAACAGCAAATTCATGTCTTAAAATGCAATTCGTATTATAAAGATTGTCAACTCCCTCAGAAAGGAGCATATAAGGTGATTGTAAAGAGTTGACTCATTGACCTGTATTGGGCAGAACTGGAAGTTAGTCACCAGCTGTTACAGGTGACCTGGTCACCAGCTGTTACAGGTGACCTGGCCTGCAGCTAAATGGAGTTTCCTAGAGTCAGGGACAATCAAGGCTGCAGGTTTTTCTCTTGTCTAACCAGAGAATTGGGACAGCACTCCACTTTCCTGAATTCTGAAAATAATGCTTATTTGAACTCAGTTCTTCACCGGTGCAGGGTGGGCTTTGCGTGTGCCTGCTCCTGTCTAGCCTTAAGATTTTTGTCACCTAAGTTTCTCCATGCCTCTTCTACCCCTGTCCCATGCTGACTCCTGTAAATAACTGCTTAGCACTCAGAGGCCCATGAAAAGAGAGGAGGTGTAGATGGGTAAGATCAAGGGAATATAGCCTTCCTCTCTGCCTAAGAAACCTTCCAGATTGGTGGGTTATGAATGTTTTATTAAAGTAGCAAGGGCTGCATGCTGGGGAGAGGGGAGAAGTCTTGTCTGACTTTGGAGGTCAGCACTGTGGGTTGAGGTCAGAGACTGTATCATTGATCATAGTTCTTTCTCCTATCACTCACAGGACATCTGATTCCCAGCAGGTTCTCAACAGAAGCATAGTGGTCAGGATAGCATCCATCACTGGCCAGGCATTTCATTGGGTGGGTTTTGCTTGCAAATGTAAATCTGAGCTAAATCCCAAAGAGAGAACAAAGGAAGACCTCAGGGGACCCAAAGAAAGCAGAACAAGGGCTTCTGAGGATGGCTTCATGCAGGTGCCTTGTCAGGTAAATGTGAACCATGTTCTCCAGGTGTTGATGGGGCTCTAGATGCAGGGGGCAGCTCTGGAAAGCCCTCCCATGAGGAGGGGTGTGGGCACCAGCTGGTTTCTGTCCATCTGCTTGACATTCTGCCCAATTCTAAACACCCGATGTTCATCCTCCTTTGAAGAGTGTGCTGCCACCTCCCCTCCTTGTCTCATCTTCAGCACAGAATGTGGAAGTCCTCTTCTGCTCCACCCTATGAAGCAGTCACCAGCTCTAACAGGCTTGTGAAGCACTTCCCATTTTTCTATTCTGCTTTGTCTTTTGCATTGAGGTCGGGTCCAAGTATGCAAAGATGTGAGATCACTGAGGCCATTTGCAGAGCCCAGGTCAGACCTCAGCAGTCTAGTGACAATGCTGCCTAGATAAATATCTTCTCACAGAATATTTTGAGCCCTTGAATATTTGAAGATATGAAGATTTGAAGATGTGAAGATTTCTTAGTCACATACACATGAGAAAATACTATCTGTAATAGCTTCAGTCCTGATTTGCTGTGATTAGAATTATTCTTTTGCTACATTTTACGTGTAACCCGAGATAATTAAGTCTTAGTAAATAAATCTTTCAATTTTAGTGAAAATCACATTGGCATAGGTCAATTCTTAAAGTTCTAAGTGGACCCATAGGGTTTTGCTGGGTTTCTGTGTGCTGGTGTATGTATATGTGCATATTTGTGGAGGATGGTTTGTATATCTGTATGTGTACATATGTGGAGGGCAGAGGCCAACTCCAGGTATGGTTCCTGCTGAAGGGCCACCCATCTTGTTTCTTGAGACAAAGTCACTGGCCCCAGGCTTTCCTGATAGGCTAGGCTGGCCTGCCAGGGAGCCCCAGGGATCTGCCTGACTCTGCCTCTCCAGTGTTGGGATCACATATACACACCATCCTGTCTGGCTTTTCGCATGGGTGCTGGGGGTCCAGCGCAGGTCCTTATGCTTATGTAACAAATACTTTACTGGCTGAACCATCTCCACAACCCTCCTTAGGGTTTTTTTTAAAATAGATATCCTGTGTAGTATAATCCCCATATGAGGTGGGAGGTCTAGTGTCTGTGTTGTCATAGAGAAATGGCTAGGATTGGAGATCCGAGCTGCTGCTTAGACTCTGGGAAGATCCCAGTGTGCCTTCTTCAGCCACTATTCATTCCACACAGGCCCCCAGTGTGGGCTGGGTAAGCTGGCAGGTTTACAGTGTCAAGAGGACCTGTTCCCTACAGCTTCTGGAAGGTGGGGAGGAGAGCCTCACCACCCTTTTCATTCTATTTTATTTTTGGCTTTTTTTGAGGCCTGGTATCACTGTATTGCCAGATGGGCGTCAAACTCATGACCCTCGCACCTCAGCCTTTTTAAGCGCTGGGATTGCAGGTGTGTGTCACTGAGCTTAACTTCCAATTAATTATATTTTAGATATTTGACATATTTAAAGTCTGAGTCTTGGAGTTTCTCACAGCCTGTCGTCAACGACTCCTCCAGCACATATACTCATTCTGTTTTTAATTTCTGTGAAAACGTAGTCCTTCATGTTTGGTTTCACCTTTTTCTCCCCTTAAAAGTGAAGCCAAAGCCCAATTAGCAAGAGTTGCTATGGCAACTTTGGTGAAATTGAGACTGTGTACTAATACAAATATGTTCACATAAGTTTGAACAGTAGATTTCTCTTGGAATGGAGAGAAAGAATTAACTTTGGAAGATATTCAACTGAACCTGTAAGAAAAGAGTTGCCAAGGACTAAAAATACTTGAGGTTTGTAGCTTGTATAACTTACCATGGAATTTTTTTTAGCCATCTTTAAAATAAAATCAGTCTCATTTGGTTACATAAATATTATCAGCTTTGACTTTGCATAATCTATACAGCATGGATTCAGAATTCTGCCTGGTTCATTTCCTCCCACTCCCATATGATTAGATTATAATAATTATATTTCATGCTTATATTAATATACTACTTGATGCTGAAATAAATTTTCTTCCTTGAAACATAAATTTTAGAGCCCAAGGCACAATTATTGGCAAGTCTAAGGACTCATCAACTGGCCAAGGTGGAAGTTTCCCAAATAATTATATATTACTTTGTGTTTCCTTAGCCCTACTATGTAGAATTATGCTGCATCATTAGTCTTTGTACACAGAGGAATATTGTAATTCAGTGATTTTTTTTTTACATTTTTATTTTCTGTGTAGCTATTTATTTATTGTATGTGTGTAGGTATGTATGCATGTGTGTGTATGTAAGTATGCATGTATGTATGTGGGGTCACACTTGCCATGATGTGCCTGTGGAGATAACTTTGGGGAATTGTTTCTTTGCTTCTGCTATGTGGGACCTGGGGCTCGAACTCATGTGATCAGACTTGGCAGCAAGTGCCTTTACCCACTGAGCCACCTCACTGGCCCTCACTGACCTTTTTTTCCAATTTTTTTATTTGTTTATTATTTTTTTAAGGGATTCACAATATAAGAGCACAGTTGTTTTCAGATCACATTGACGTTGCTCAGTTTGCCATACAATTAGGTTAATTGGTGCTAGCATCCAGTCTTTCTCCTTCCTTCCTTCCTTCCTTCCTTCCTTCCTTCCTTCCTTCCTTCCTTCCTTCCTTCCTTCCTTCCTTCCTTCCCTCTCCCCTCCCCTTCCTTTCTTTTCCCTTCTTCCCCTTTTCCTTCCCCTCCGTCTCTCTCCTTCTCTCCTTTTCTCCTCTCCCCTCTTATGCAGTGGGGTTGGAGTGGAAAGTGGGGTCTTTTTCTTCTGAAGTGCTAGGCATGATTTGGGGACAGAGAGCGCATTAGCCAAACACTGATGTGGCTAATCTCCATTTTTGTCCTGGTGATAACTGTGGGGTATAGCTCCCCTCAAGAACAGAAAGCCTAAAGCTATACTGAATCAATGGTTCTGAAAAGCAAGTCTGAATAGTCAAACACATGAAATCTATCCATCTTTCTGGAATCTACCTTGTTTATATAAAAGTCACCTCTTTAAAGCATCTAATGAGATTTTCCTACCTGGGTAGGGGAGGTGTGAAGAGACAAGGCACTCCTGGGCTCAGAGGAAAAGGTGGTAGCTTTGCCCACTCTGGAACTGGCAGACTAATCTGCCAGCCTGTACTAGTATTAGGCCTCTGTTAATTTCCAAAAGAGAGGCAAGTTTTTGCTTTCAGAGTCTCTATTTGTGGGTTTGCCCAGGAAGACTGAAGCAATGCTCCTAGCTGAGCTTTCACGTTCAGTGTTGCCTCCAATCCCTGAGTAGTTTCAGGACTTAGGCCTCTCTTGAACTTCAGGTAAAGACATCAAAGAGAATCTCAGTAATGACTGAGCTTAGGTCACTGACCATCAGAAGGTGGTCCCCGGCACCCCCCATTCCACTACTCTTAGCTTCTTTCTGGTCTGGGCTTCACATGGCTTTGTTGTCCTTCCCTCTCTGCCTCCTGGTGGCAGAGGCCAGGTCCCCTGGCTAACCCTTTGGTCTACTACCATGAATTTTTCCGGAGACTTCCAGGGGAGCACAGAGGTCCCTTGGTCTTAACACCACACACAGGTGTCTGCAGTGGGCAGTCCTGCTGCTGTGTATTTCCTAATCTAAACTCTGTGACTTCTTATTTTTCATTTGCAGTAGGGCCTCACTGCAAAGCCTAGGCTGGCCTTTACCTCTCCATCCTTCTGCCTGAGCCTAATGACTGCAGGGGTTGTAGGTGTGCACCACCAGACCCAGTTTCACTCCTTTGATTTTTGGTCACCATCCATTACTTTTCTTGGGCTTTATATATGGTGGAATGATAGAGTTAGTCCTTTTTATGGTAGACTTCCTCTTCTAGCCATCATGCTTCTGAGATTCACCCTTGTTGCTACTGGTACAGGAGTTCACTTATTGCTGCTCACTTTTTTGGCAGCACTGGAAATGGAACCCAGGGCCTTGTGGATGCCAAGCAAGAGCTATACCATTAAAGTACAACTTTTTATCCCTTCATTCTTTCTTGATTGCTGAATACTGTTCATTTGCATGAATATGCCAAAATGTATCATTTCTATTGACTTGGGTTATTTCCATTCAATTGGTGCTATTACAAATAAAGCGTGTTCTCCCCCCCCCCCCCAGGCAGGCACTCTACCACTAAAGCTGTAGCCATAGTCCTATATAAAAAGCATTTCTCCATAACATCTTTCAGCCTAATAAAGAAAAAAAATCATAAGCTGAAGATGCTAAAACCTATGACATATGTAGCATGCATATATGCATATTTTGGAGTGATGCATATTGGAAGGAATAACAACAACAACAAAAGACTGGGTCAAAGAACTGACTCAAACAGTGAAATTCTGCTTGAAACAGTAAACTTCTGAATTGAGAATTTTGAGAGAGGCTGAGAAAAAGATGAAAAACATGTTTGGCAGAATGCATGAGCTCTGGTGGGGTGGGGGGACAGGGAGAGGGGCACGAGTCTAGATTTGATTTGAACTTTTGTATGAAATGCACAAAAGCTTCACTAAAAATTGGCTTTGAAAAAAAAAAAAAAAGCGTTTGTCAGTAACAAAGAAACCACTATGGTTTTTACAATTTTGGTTTCTAGACTTGACTCCTTCATTGTCTGTTACTTTCTCACAAAAAGTTACTTCTTGGCCTAAGAAGTATCTTTTGCTGGTCACCATGCCCTTTTGTCTTTTCCTCGCTTCTGGCTTCTCTCTTTCACTGGTGTTTGGAAGCAATAGTCTTTCTTGAGAGATTTTAAATTAAGCTATGGTGCATACTGGTTCTCCTGACTTCTGTTTCTCATTTCCCTGTCACCCCCACACCCACACACACTCCATGTACACACCACAAACCCACTAAGTTCTTCACCTTCCAGATGAGTCACACTGAAGTGGGACATGTTCATCCCGGAGCTAGGAAATTTCTATGCACTCGGCCCACTGCGTGAGGGGAGTGCTGTGGCAGCCCACTTCCACACCCACTTAGTGTTTCAAATGTGTGCCTCAGACTGGAGTGCCTGGTGGAAATCACAAGTGACTCAATGGTTTTCATTGAACTGTAAATTACCTTATGTAGCCTCTCATTCTTGCTGGCTTCCCACAAGGAAGACATGTTTTTATGTCAGAAGGAAATCCTCCCTATTTCACTTTTTTTAGTATGCAACAAGATTGAAGATGACTCACTTAGGTAAATCTGGTCTACTATTGCCTATCTAGCTATATAAAACAGTCTCCGGAATTTGAACTATAAGGGATTGCTAGTAACTTGAGGAAGATAATACTGTATCTGGATGTCATTCCTAAGTTAATGTGCTACCGTTACTCTCCAATGCCTGTTTTCTTTTCAGTTGTTTCCTTATCTACTGAAAGAATGATGAATGCTCTTAAAGCATTCATCCAGTTATCCCTTAAATCTAAAAATAAAATTAGTGTTCTGTTCTTGGAGTGCTTTTTAGAGAGCATTAGGACTTATGAGCCTGAAGGTACACAGAGAGGGAGGGAAATGTTCCATATGACTTGCATAAAACCTCAGTGTACCACCGGAATAGGGCAGCCTGGGCAAGATGGGCCCCGAAGCAGAATAAGGGCTGTAAGGAAAAGCTGTTCTCCTGCTACTGGTATAATAGCCAACAAGGCAGTCTATACCCTATATGTCCTTCAACAGTTCTTTTTTCTTTATTTTCTATTTTTTTTTAATTTTTTAAATTGTGCATTTTTACATTTCATACATTAACCTCTATTCAAATTTACCCCCCCATCCCCCCAGACCTCAGAACTCATGCATTATGCCATCTATGTAAAGCAAGACTTCACCTTCATAATTTCATGCTTGCATTTCAGAAACTCCATGTTTACTTGGGATATCAGTTATCTTATTGATATGACAAATACCTAACAGAAGCAGTGTATGAATGGTTAAGTCTGGCTCAGTTTGACGTACATTTTTGTGTCAAGGAAATCGTGATGGCAGAGTCTTTGGTCACATTGATTTCACAGATCAAAAGCAGAGGCATATTCAGCAGACGATCTAGTCCCTTTCTATTTTATCCACTGCAGGAGCCCAGTCCAAGGAACAGTGCCGTCTACATTTAGGTCAGGTCTTCTCCCTTACAGACATGCCAGAGATCTGTTTCTATATTAACTCTGTGAAACTGAGAATCAGCGTTAACTCTCACACCTGAGATGGGCAGCTGTTTTCTGTCTTAACATCTTTCTAATTTTTTCTAATTTTTTCTTTACTCTCTTTTTGATGAAGAGAACATAAGTAAATTCTTATGGTAGGATAGCATACAGTGAAATAACTCTGTGTGTTCATGCTTGATAATAGTTTTAAGTTTTATAAAAAAACTATTTAAAAAAGTTTTATGACAGTAGAAACTGAATATAAAATTTTAATTTGCAATGGTTACTTCAAAATTTAAAAGCTGTTGGATAGTTGTCAAATATATTAATCCCAAAATATTCTTTCTTCAGAATTTTTAGTTATTCTTCCTGGCACAAAATTCTTATTTCAATATTATCCCATAATTTAAATTTTGAGTATATTTAATACAATATTTTAGAAATCATTCTTCTTTTGAATTAATTAATTTATTTATTTAGTTTAGTTTAGATTCTATGATTAAGAAAAGTCAACGTTCTCTTGGGGAATGAGAATGATTTCTTAAATTTTCTTATTGAACTTTTGTAGTTTCATAGAACAGTTCTTAATCAAGTTTACCCTGTCCCTCATCCGTGCCCCTCAAACCCCCCACCAGACCTTATATATTCTGCCATTCATGTTAAGTCCTATCCAGTCAAGTATTTGTATACAGATGTCCTTCAGTGCAAATTCATTTATTTTACCTTAGTATTATATTTCTTTTTTAATAATATTTATATATACTTGTTCATGTTTATCCTTTCACACAAAGTATAAAAAAAGAGCTAGTAATTGTCTTAAAAATGTATTGCTATTAGGTCTTTTCTCCTGTGTATTCCAGAATGGCAATTGCCTCTATAAGATCTATGTATTTTATCAAAACAAATTTTACACATAGAAAGATCACATATAGTAGACAGTACACTGTTAGGTGGATGTGCTGGATAGCTTTAATGTCAACTTGACACACCTGGGTTGAGGGAGCCTCAATTTGGGAATTGGCTCCATTGGACTGGCCTGTGGCCACATCTGTGGAGTTTTGTCTTGATTGTTGAGCAGTGTGGGAGGGCCCAGCCCACTATGGGTGGTGCCACCCTGGGCAGGTTGTTGTGTACTGTATAAGAAGGCAGGCTGGGCATGGGCCAGGGGAGCAAGCCAGTGGGCAGCATTCTTCCATGGCCTGTGCTTCAGCTCCTGCCTCCATGTTCCTGCCCTGAGTTCCTGCCTTGGGCTCCCTAAGTGATGAACTACGACCTAGGAGATGTGAGCTGAATAAACCCTTTCTTCCCCAAGTTGGTGTTGGTCAGAGTGTTTTGTCACAGCAATGGAAGACAAACTACAACAATGGAGATTCATCCATTCCACAATGTTAGCTAGGTCCCATATTTAATTCCATAGCATTCTTCAGCCACCTCAGTCACTAGTCTTCTTTTCAATGTATGTTGTTCTTCAATATATTTTTTCTTTCTTGATTTAAAAAAATTTTTTTTAATTTTTTATTTATTTTTTTATGTGTATGAGTGTATTGTCTGCATGTAGGTTTGTGCACTCGTGTCATGCAATGCTGCAGAGGTCAAAAGAGGGTGTTGGATTCCCCTGGAACTCGAGTTAAAGACGGTTCTCAGCCGCCATGTGGGTGCTGGGGATCGAACCCGGGTCCTCTGCAAGAGCAGTCGGTGCTCTTAACCACTAGGCTGTCTCTCCAGCCCCTCTTTCTTGATTTTTTTATTTGACCATTAAGTACACATAGGCAATAAATATAAGGAGTGTCCATATAAAACCAATTAGATAACATCTGAGTCCAGTTTTTTTATAACCCAGGGTCCCCAAGTCCAGTTGAAGAGGTTTGCTTATACAAACATGTTGATCAAATAAAAAGAAAAAATCCAGTCCGTTTTTTGCTGTGACCTCCAATTCACCCCCCTTCTTTGGCCCTTACAATCTGTTGTGCCCACCTCTTCCACAAGAGTCCCTGGGCTTTGGCAGGGGTGGCAAGAGAGAGTGAGAGATAGAAGTTCCTTTTTTTCTTCTCTGAGGTGACACATCAAACTCTTAGGACTGTCCAAGTTCTGTTTGCTGGTGGGTTGTTTAGCAGTCTCCTTTTTTTAAAATTTTATTTATTTTTGTATGTGTATGAATGTACTGTCTGCATGTAGGTTTGGCCTTGAACTCACAAAGATCCGCCTGCCTATGCCTCCTAAGTGCTAGGATTAAAGGTGAACACCACCGCTCCCGGCGGCGGCAATATCTTTCTAATGTGGTTGATAAAGTCTCCTGACACTGGGTCACCAAGGGTACAGTGTCAGCCATGTGTCCTACCCACCCTCCAATCCCCAGGGAAGGGACCATAGTTCGAATTGGGGTTTTGTTTTTTTTTTTTGTATGTGTATGAATGTACTGTCTGCATGTAGGTTTGTGCACCCGTGTCGCGCAATGCCGCATAGGTCAGAAGATGGTCTTGGATTCCCCTGGAACTGGAGTTCCCCTGGAATTGGAGTTACAGATGGTTCTTAGCTGCCATGTGGGTGCTGGGGATCAAACCCGGGTCCTCTGCAAGAGCAGTTGGTGCTCTTAACCACTAGGCTATCTCTCCAGCCCAGGATTTTTTTTTTCTTTCTGGGTGTACATTTACCAGGCTGCCACTATTGCACCCCATCTTCCTTGGATTGTGAAAGTGTAGCAGGAGAGGTCTGTAGTCAAATTTCAGAGACCTTTTCTTTCCAATGGTTTGCATAGTGCTTTCTGACAGCATGAAGGTCAACTGTTGATTTGCAGTGCAGGGTCTCAACATAATTTTTTTTATGCTCATATCATGCTGTATCTTCAGCAATAGGGTCTTACTGTCCATTTCTTATGTGTGCCCAAAGTTATAGGCAAATGGCCTTTGTTTGGGGGGGCTTTTAAAGCCTCCCTGGCCAACAGCTCCTGGTAGGGCAGCTCAGAGCTGGCACTGAAGCCTTTATCTACCAATGCTTTTTATTTAACTGTAGGCCAAAATTGTATCCTGGAGGGAGGAGGTGTATTCGTTCCCCCTCTGTTTTCATAACTGTCATTACAATCAGAGCAGCTTCTCTTGTTTTCCAGACCCCAAATCCTGGTTTATAGTTTTCTAGAAGCCAGGTGTTGTACCACATACCTATAGACAGGAACCAAGCTGAAAGGATTTACCACACCCATTCAGACTGTCTCTTTCTGGACTGAATACCACTGTTTCAAGGAGGTAGAACCCAGCTTTTCCTGAGCCAAATTATATCTTGTCATGGGGAAAAGAAATGTCAGAGTTACCAATTGTATAATACAGGGAAACATGGAGAAAATTTGTGTCCATTTAATCTGATAGCTATAACTGGGAGTTCAGTACAAGTCAGGAGTAGGTTGAAAATTAACAACAATTCTGTATCCCTAATTAGCTTAAGCATGTTACTATTTTCTATTCTGGAGATAGCCATCCATTTTAACCTTATAAGGAGGCTTTTAGTTAATGCTGGGAGTCTTAATAGCATGTATTAAGAGATTTGTCCCTAGTTATTAAAATTTACAAAATAGTCTTTATATATAAAACTTTGATAGTTTTTCAGTTGAACACCACTGTGTTCCCTGTCTGATTTTCCACAGGACCATTCCATTGTAAAAATATCATCATGTTGATCCTTTTTTGGTTCATAAGTGTGATGATTGGGTGCTCCCACTTTTGTGTGACATGTGCCACCCTCGAACCTTGTTATGTGTTGGCACATTACCCTTCTGACAGTGAATTCAAGGGATCATACTTTTTTAAAACAATCATGTCTGTGTGGTAGAATATATTTAACATGACCAGTTCACATTGAGGTCTTAGGACCAAGAGGCCTGAGTACTCTTGGGTGTCTTGCCTGAAACACAAGTCTTATAAACTGAAGATCCCATTTCGAATACAAACCCTTCGAGATTTTTTGTTTGAGACCTTGAGTTTATCATTTGGAAACTTTCAATGGTATTCTTGTTTATTTGTACAGTAATGAGTGTGATTACTTAGTGTGTGCTTTCAACTGGCCTCATTTCCTGTGTTCCTGGAAGATTGCTTTCTCCTGTGTATTCTCCTTGCTGTACTGTATGTCATGGTCATATAGAGATGGGGAAACTATTGACATCATCATGGCTGCTTCTCTGAATGCTGCTCATAGCTCACTCTGTATATATTCATTCTTTGTTAAATCTTGAAAGTCTCATTACATCAAATATAATGGAAAAATGAGGATGATGTCTTTCACTACGACTTTATGGGTACCATGACAGCACAAATGGCCATGTCTATGGGTTGTGCTAAATAGAACTCGTCAAAGTGTTTGGTTTTGTAGAATTTTGCATGTGTTTAAGGAGATATCTGAGGTCCCTTATGACATTTCTCATCTTTCCCTAATTTTGTTCATTCTTGTTTCCTGGCATGTGCTTTGAACTTTTATTATAGCTTTAAAAAAAATTTTTTTATGTGTATGAATGTACTGTCTGCATGTAGGTTTGTGCACCCGTGTCATGCAATGCCGCGGAGGTCAGAAGAGGGTGTCGGATTCCCCTGGAACTGGAGTTAAAGACGGTTCTTGGCCGCCATGTGGGTGCTGGGAATCGAACCCGGATCCTCTGCAAGAGCAGTCGGTGCTCTTAACTGCTGATCCATCTCTCCAGCCCCGTGCTTGAACTTTTGAAGAGGAGTATCTGGCTGGCCAGGTTGTTCCACCTGCTTTTCCTCCTTACATGCCTGCCTCCTACCTCCAGCTGGCATGCCTTGAGGCAGTTCACATGGTTTGTCTGCCTCCCTCCGAACACGCTGTCCCTTTCCTCCAGGGCCCTTCCTCTTCTTTGCGTGACTAATTCTGACATATATCGAGGACATTAGAGCTGTGTCTTTGCCTCTAGAAGTTTTCCCTGGTGCTCCCTGACCTTCCCTCTCTGACCTTCGCTTCCTACTTCCCACCTTGGAGCCTGCACACACAGACTCCTAAGAAGACTCAGCCTCCCAAGGCTACCTTTCTTGTCACTCACTGCCCTGGGCAGTCATCACTGATCTACTCCCACATGGGAAAGTCTGCACTGAGACAACTTTGCTCATTGCCTTAGTAACCACCTCAAGCAAACAGACCTTGATGAATGAATAGTGTGACTCTTGAGAACTGGGAGATGGGATTCATGGAAGTTTAATAGTTTTCTCTCAAATTAGAGAGTAAGGTATGTAAGAAAGTTGACATGCCAGGAAGCAGAGGGACAGTCAAGTGTGTCAGGGTTGATGAGCTGTGGACAATGTTATCATCTGAGGGTGAGTATGGAGTGTCTCATGTGCTCTGTCCTCAAAGGGTGGAGTAAGAGCAAATATCTCATGCAAAGGAGTCAGAGACTCGGTGAAAAGGTGGCTCTGGATGCTGCCTAGGGATGAACAGGCTTTCTGTAAGCTTTGAGGGAGAAGGGAAGGCTCACAAGAAAAAGATTAGTGTTGAATAGGGGCAAGATATTTGGGCAAAAGGTTGGACCAGAGATTTCCTGCTCGATTTAGCACTGGAGGGAAGAAAGAGCAGTATTTGAGAGACTGGTTGTGGAGAGCTGTGACTGGCAGGTTAAGATATTTAGGTATTACGCAGCATTGGGAGATTTCACAGCTTTCAAGAGCTGGAAGCCAACAGAGCACTGGTGATCAGACTGGAGAAATACAGCTAAGAAAGAGGTTCTTGCAGTGGTCCAGGCAGGAGGCATCCTAGCCCAGCAAAACACAGGGGTCCACCATGCACTCATTTGAAGAAGTTGAGTGCCATGTGTCAGGCAATAGGGATTCAGAGGTACATAAAGTAGTGTCCCTTAACAAGAAAAGGAGGAAAACAAAACCATTTCACTTGTCACCTAATACTGAGAAAATAGAAACCAGGAGGGCAATCCATGGGGGGGGGGGGTTGCATGGTATTAGTTAACTGATCTGAGCAGCAGCCAGAATGTGGGATCACAGACCCGGACTTTGCTCATAACAGAGTACAGGAAGCTCTCTGTGTACTGCTGAGGGACATGTGAGTGGTGGCCCCTTTGACCTGTCTCTTGTCTCTTCCTTCACCATACTGTACTCTCTCTTACAAGGCATCCTGCAGATCCTTCTAGATCCTAAATCAGAATACATTAACTCTGCCCACCAAACCCTGCAATGGCTTCTGCTCTACTCCAACTAAAAGCAAAAGTTGCACTGTCAATACACTGTGTACTCTTCATCACCTTTCCATCTTTGTCTCCTCACACTCTGCTCATCCACTCTAGGCAAACAGTTTCCTTGGTGTTCCTCACACCCCTGCAGAGCCTCTTCCCTCTGCTTGGAAGCCAGTTTATCACCTCTCCGAAGCCTATTCATATGTCATCCAACCATCCTATTTAACACTGAAACCTCAGAAAACTCAAAATAGATTTTCCTTATGACTAGAACACTCTTGGGAGTTTACCTGAAGGACTCCTCATCCACATATCACAGAGCCTAATGTCAATTTCTGCAACACTATTCACAGTAGCTAAGCTATGAAACCCACCTAGGTGTCCAACACGAGAGTCATGGATAAAAAAATATTAGAGAATTTTTTTAAGCCATAAAGAAGAATGAAATTATATCATTTGCAGGAAAATTATATGAAATGAGCAAAGCTAGTCTCAGAAAGATAGATATCGTATGTGTTCTCTCATTTGTCGTTTATGATTACAAAAAATCATGTATGCAGATATAAAATGAAAGTAAAAATGATACTGTCTTGGAGAAGAAAGAAGACAAATGGGAGGGAGAATGACACAAGGGAACAAGGGAAGGGAGAAGGGTGCGGGGGAATACACCCAACATACAATATATATGTTTCATATTTAAATTAAATAGACATTCTATGGGACAAAAAAGGGGGCAACATCACCGTAAAAACTAAACCCATTGGTACCTGTGCTCCCTGCCCTCCTTATCAGGTCCTCAGTCCCTGTTCTGGCCTGTGTCTGTGGCTTCTTGTCAGACCCATCTATAGCAGACTTTCTATTGCTGTGATGAAACACCATGGCAAGGCAGCTTACACAAAAGGAAGTTTACGGGGCTTACGGTTCCCAAGATGAGTTCATCGTGGTGGAGAGCCGTGGCCATAGGAGCAGACAGCTCACATCTTCACGAATGCACAAGAAACAGAGAAAGAAACTGGCACATGGGATGAGGCTCTCTACTTTCAGAGCCTGTCCTGTGACGTGCCTCCTCCAGCATGGCCACACACACCTCCTAAAGGTTGCATGACCCTCCCCAAACAGCACCAACAAATGATCAACTGCTCAAATAGCTGGAACCTGTAGGAGACATCCTCATTCAAACCACACACCGTCCATTCTGAGACACACTCTTGGGTGGCTAGACAGAAATCTTGGTTGTTTTCATTTGCGGGTATGTCACAAATGGCTTGCTACTGTGCCCAGCTCAAAGAACCCCAGTGATACTAGTTAGCTGAATTGTGATTGATCTGCTGTTACTAATAAGGTCTGGTCAACTTTCTCCTACAATGTGGATCTTCATTATAAGAAAGAACATTTTGATCCTTTATTTCCTCCATCTTTGTTTTCCTTCAAATGACACATTTTTCTCTCTGAGATTTTTAAAGCACAGCTGTATGAAGTATGTACAATCATTAGAAAAGAAAATATGAAGGCGGATTTTCCAAAAAAAGAAATGGGCTTGGCAAAGGGGTTAAATCATGTGTCCTGAAGGATTTCTCATCTGCAAGGGTAGAGCAGAGCAAGTATAAAATCCTTGTAAGGAGAGAATAAGGACTTGCAGTCTCTAATTCTAATCACTCCTAAAAACAGTGACAGCTTCTCCAACATTTCTATCCCTGGAGGTTTTTTACTTACCCCCACAATCACATGCTGCTCCTCAGCATTCTAACACACATACACACACATACACACACACACACACACACACACACACACACACACAGCACTGGAAATGAGATGGAAGAAGAATAATTGCAGAAAAGGACCACAAAAGCTTTTTGGTTGGTGTTGTTTAGCTTTGCGTGTGTGTATGCCTGTGTGTGTGTGTTTGTGTGTTTGTGTGTAGGAGTGTCTTGCTACCTAACCAGTTTTTGTTCTGTGTATGTACATACTGACACACAAGTAAACATATACAAGCTTTCACCCACTGCCCCAAATTCATTAAAAAAAAAAAAAAAGAAATTCAGACCTGGGTGTGGTGGTGCATGCCTTTAATCCCAGCACTCTGGAGGTAGAGGTAGGTGGATCTCTGGGATCCGCCTACCTCTACCTCCTGAGTGCTGGGATCAGTGCTCTTAACCACTAAGCCATCTCTCCAGCCCTGAAAATACCTCTTAAAAACTTGCTAAATAAACTTCTGCTTAAAATGTTATATTCTAAGTACTGTTAGTCTAATGGTGAGAACTACAACGCAGGCATGAATGTCAGAACACAGCTTATCATCAAGGTGATCCAGTAAGTCTTTTTTTAGTTAAAAGGACACAGAATTGCTAGGTCAACTCAGGTCTTGAAGGGCTTGCTGGCTCCCAGGGACTAGCTGTGAGGAGCAGAGTGTGGGGACCAGAAGGATCTTTGAAATGTCCAGTACCGTACCTCTGTCGGGACTGGTGGTGCACGCCTTTAATCTTAGCACTCTGGAGGCAGAGGTAGGAGGATCTCTGTGAGTTCAAGGCCAGCCTGGTCTACAGAGTGAGCTCCAGGCCAGCTGGGGCTACAGGGAGACCCTGTCTCAAAAAGACAAAAATAAATAAATAAATAAATAAATAAATAAATAAATAAATAAATAAAAAATAAAGAAATGTCCAGTATGTTATCTCATGCAGAAGGATGAAATTCTGTATTCTTGCCTCTAAATTTCTATAGGCAGCATATCTCCCTTTGAACTGTTTGTGTTTCTTTCTACTTGGGTCCCCTCTTCTAACTCACTAATCTCCTCATTTCCATTTTAAAGTCCTGGTAGAGAAGGTGGGCAACCACATCCTGCTAGCCTGGGCTGAGCAGAACTAGATGAAGCAGCAGGTAGGACAGAAGCTCTGGCTCTGAAGACAGGATCAGTTGCTGAGTCAGCTAAGGAGTAGGGCTGCTCCCAGTGGTGAAGGTTCTCCTTGGCTCCTGTCTTCTTGAAGGAAAGAATGTACCCAGAACGTACATTTTAAGCCAAAGTTTATTTAGCAAGGCAAAGCATGGTACTCTAGAGAAAGATCGGAGGAAACTCTCTTATTGGGTCCTGCACTGAGGATTTTTAAGTTTTTTACAGTCCCCTCCCACTTGTGATGTCATCATTAAGTTCCTCCCCTTGAGGACCGAGTTCAGTTCACCTGACTCTACTGTGCTCTGGGGGGCTGAGGTGTCAGGCAGTGTTTCCTTCTCTGTTCCTATGTAGCATATGATTTTCAGGAAAATGCCCTGACACCTTAGTTTCTGATATGGCTGCATGAACCTAACTGTAGCTTCCAGGACCTTAAGCCACAGTGGAGCACATACCAGGAAACACAACTACCAAAATATGGCTCTGGTTTCCTTGGTTACCTCACATCTAACTCCCAGCCTACCTGGTCAGGATGTACCTAACCACAAAAGGGGTGGGTCTACATGACACCATCCTCCCTCCTGCTCATATCTGCCAAGCTACCTTCTCTACCTAGAGGATGAGGTGCCCTCTGGTGATTCATGCCCAGCTTCCTGGCCTTAAGCATGTGCTGAGGCCATTACACTGAAGGCTGTGCTGAGGATCAGCTATGAGGAGCCTTCACCTGCCTGATAAAGCTGATTGACTCGAATATCTGTGATGAGTAATTACCACAGAGGGTTTCCTACTGGGTTTCTTTCAGTATCCACTGGGACAAAGAATGTCAAAGAGTTTCTTATTGATATTATTGTTATTATTATTTTTGTTTTTGTTGTTGTTTTTTTTTTTTTTTTGAGATAGGCTGCTCTGGAACTCAGTTTGTAACCCAGACAAACCTTGAACTCACAGCAGTTCTCCTTTCTTAGCCTCCCAAGTACTGGAATTATAGGCATGAGCTCCATGCCTGGCTGAATATCAACATTTTATTATGACTCGGGTCAAAGGCTTGACAAATGCTTTAACATCAGCACAAAGGAAAAGTCAAGCCAGAATTTTAGGGCTGTGTCAGAGACAGACTTTGTAGCTCCTGTGGTTTTTCTCATTAAATAATAAGAAGCTTGACAATAACGACTCAGGGGCTGGAAAGACTAATGGTTAAGAGCACTTGCTGCTCTTGCACAGGATCCGAGTTCGGTTCTGAACACCCATATCAAGCAGCTCACAATCACCCGTGACTCCAGCTCCAGGGAATCCAAGGCAGGCTTCTGCACCCACATGTGCATATACCCCACAGAGATATGCACACAGACACACGATTAAAAATAAAATAAATATTGCGCCGGGTGTGGTGGCGCACACCTTTAATCCTAGCACTTGGGAGGCAGAGGCAGGTGGATCTTTGTGAATTCAAGGCCCACCTGGTCTACAGAGTGAGTTCCAGGTCAGCTGGGGCTATAGGGAGACCCTGTCTTGAAAAACCAAAAAAAAAAAAAATAATAATAATAATAATAAAATAAATAAATAAAATAAATATTTTCTTAAAAGGATGAAGACTATAAACTGCATCTTTGTTTCATCAACACATGTAAAGTTTCTAGTACATTTTGTGACCTACCTATGGTTCCCAGGTTACAGCAAGTCCTTACTGTTTTTTTTTATTATTTTGGCAATTTTTTAAATTAAAAATTTACAAAAGATCGACATTTATGAAAGAAATGAGATAGTATAGAACTGGAATTGATGCATGTAAATGAAGATCAATCTTCTTAATATATAAGGAGCATCTTTCAAATAAGAACACTCAGCACAGAAGAGTTTTAAAGTTACCCTGTAATGAGGGGAACAGGGTCCTACCAGATACCACAGGCTACCAAATAAGTCCAGTGCCAGGAACACACTCCCTCTTTCAGAGTTGTTGCCCAGGGGTGTTCCTTAAACCCTCAAACAATACTGACTATTGCCATTGCTTTTAAGCTCCAGAAAACTATAGTAAGACCCAATTGCTGATGATACTACATAGGTGAGTTATAGAACAAACATGGAGAAATCAAGCTGATAGTGAACTCAAAACTTTATCTCTACTGGCTCCTTTTCACTGTGCTAGACAATGCTTTGCATGCTACCAAAAGAGGAAACAGATCAACAACCTTACCTAGCTGTGACCCCCAGAAAGCTACAATAATGACTGCTTTGGCAGGATATACCCACTGGTACAATAGTGGCACAAATGTTATGAGAGTAACCAACCACTTTTTGGGTTGAACGAAGGCCCATTTCACAAGATGGAGCTCATACATGTTGTCAGGGCCAAGAACCTGCTGCTGGATAGATCACAGGCCATATGGGAAAACCTACTACTACTATTCTGCTAAATGGACATACTATTAAACTAACTCATCAGAGAAGCTGCTACTTGCAGCAGATATTAACACAGAGACCCACAATTGGTTAACAGGCAGAGAATAAAATACTGCAGAGTACTCAGCCCTAAATGAGACATCTATATCACATCTATATCATACCTTCTCATACCTTGTCCTCCCAGTGCTCAGGGATCATTGCAGAAAAGGTGCAGAAAGATTGTAAGAGGTAGATGAATACAAAGAAACAGTCTTCTCTGGACCCAATAGGGTATGATTTGCACATATGAACCTACTGTGCTTGTGACAACATGCACAAGACCTGAATCTACCCAAGCCAGACAAAGTCCAGCATGGACGGGGAGGTGGACAAGAAGCCACGGTCCTAACTGAGGAACTATTGGCAACTGATGGCAAAGGGAGAGTCAGTTTTCTTTAAGGATGCGACTCCAGGTAGGTTTACCAGGCTGCAGGGGATGGACACCCAAGACCATTTGAGAACACAAATTAGACTCAGTAAGCCTTTAAAAACAATAATAATAGAGGGAATCATGAAATTAGGAGGTTGGATTAAGGTAGGGATAAGGGATTGGATCTGAATATTATCAAAATACATTGCTTAATTTTATTTATTATTTAATTTTTTATCTATTTTGTTAATTCTCAAGGAATCAATAAAAATATTTTTACCAAAGAAGAAAACATCAGATTCATTACTCTGGCTTCAATACTAAAAATAAAAATAAATCTCAATTGGAACATTTTTGCTTACTCTAATAATAAATCATTCACTCTAAAAAGCAGTGAATGTGAAGTATATACAAACTCACCAAATCAGAGAAATGCAAATTATAAGACATGTTGCATCTTACCTATCAAATTGGTGGGGATTAAAACTTGGTGTTACTGGTAAGATGAAGGAAAAGGCATCCGTACTTTTCATGTGGGAGTGTCCATAACTGACACTCTTGAGGGAGAGTGAATTGGCAGCAAGTGTTTCTCTGTGGCTCAGCAGATTCTTCTCTGAGTTTGTTATTGCCACATTATTTATAGAAGCAAAAAATTTTTTAGAAGCAAAAATTTATATAAAGTTGTGTTTTTAATAATTTAAAACTAAGTTAAGGTAATGATTTGGGACAACTGACAGAATCACACAGAATAGTATCTAAAGTATATATTATATAAATTAATATAAATTTATTAAATGTTAATTATATGTATTTCTGGATAAAGCCATTGCAGTTCTTGATCCTTTTCAGAATTCCTTGAGTCTTTACCTCCATATTCAGGAAAAAATCATTAAATATGCACAGCTTAGCATATGGAACTGCAAGTCTTAGCTGCATATCTCCTTAGTTAATAACGGTAATGATTCTAAGTTAGTACGGTAATGATGACTTCTTTAAAGGTTTTTCCCTGCTGGTTCACAAAGACAAACATTTTGATAAAAATGCTCTTGGTGTTAACACATGACAGGTTACTAAAGCAGAGAACACAATACAAGTGGTGTGGAATAAAAGAAGGAGCAAGGACTTTCCAGTCAGAGGGTCCTGGGTGAGACTCCTGGTCGTGATGGTAACCTTTCATGGGTTATCTAAATTCTTGAACTTGAAGATTCCCTACCTATGAAATGGACCTGATAACCATTCCTGTCCTCATGGGGCCATTGCAGGACAGTGCTGGAGTAGTGCGTAGGAACTGTTAGCACCAAGTGGCTCAGTGAACTCACCGGTGGCTCTTCTTATGAAGACATGCTCTCAGGAGAAGATAGTCGTCCTTCAAAAGAACCAAGCTGGACAAGTGTGACTTGGAAAGTGATTAGTTATTTTATGGAGGACTACTGTAAAGGTGTATTTATTTTCTGTCTCATAAACTCAGCAGCTTACACTTTTGTTTTTATAAATTGTTTCTGCAGCACAGAAATCTGGACATAGCTTCATTGGGTCCTCCACTCAGGGTCTCTCAAGGCTGCCACAGCAGTATTACTGGGGTAGATTTTCACCAGGAGGCTTTGCTAGTAAAATGTCCTGATGCCAGTCCTGGCTGTGTGGTGGTTGGTGGCATTCAGGTCCCTGGGGCGGGGGGGGGGGGCATCACAGGATTCATGGCCACCTGCCTTTCAAAGCCAATAAGAAGGGAGAGCAAAAAAGACGAGCAAAAGATGCCCACTAGAAGTTCTCCACAGGCAGGCAGTTCACCTTGCCATGTGACGTTGGTTAGAATCAAGCACGGTTTCGGGGAGGATGTTGTAGAGAGTGTCGTTTGCTGCAGATGACCTTCATATTCACATGTGCTCCACAAACAGAACAGGAAAACTTAGAATTTCAGAATACAGCAAAGAATAGTTGAAGAAAGCACTGGCTTGTATTTTAATGGCATTGGCTAGAAAACAAGATGAGCTGCTCTGAGCTTGCTTGGAATTAACTGTTAATGGTCAATAGTCCACCCGCTGCCCACTGCCCTCTGCCTTCTTCCCTCTGTGGTTTAAAGAATGTTTTGGCTGTGGCTTTCTTTCTGGAAAAATCCTATTATCTAAGATCTTCCAATCTTGGGCGTGTTGAGGGAGGCTCAAGAGTTACTTTGTAAAGAGCGAGTAATTAAATATCACTTCCAAGGTGATTTCAGCAGTCTTTGTTAGTAGTTAGACTTATTTCTGTCATTGTGGAGTCTTCATAATAAGCACTGAGTTCAATGGAAATAAACATTGCTTTTGTTTTACCCAGACTCATTACTGAGCTTTAACCTTCCATTTGTTCTCTAGGTTGAAACAAAGCCTTTGGGGATTGTTTTGAGCTGGCATTCAAACACTGGGTGTTCTCTGGCTCCGTCTTACCCTAGCTCAGAGTTTTGCTGACTCTGTTCTCTTCTCCATAGGAAAATGTTGATGAACAATGTTAGGATTCCATCGGTATTACAAAAGGCAAGATGAGATTGCTATTTGAGAAACAGACCGAAATACAAATCAAATTAATGATTTGGAAGTACATTTGTAATTGAGAAGATAAGAAAGGGGGGGGGTAACATGCCCCTTACAGGATTAAGAGGCCCTAGTGACTCCTTTTTTCCTGTTACACACAGGTGTGCTGGCCACCACATATGATACTTCCAATGGCGATTAGCTGTTGTCTTGGGAAATTATATTCTGGGATATTTCATAGCTCCCCAACACAGCAGGTCCTAACCAAACTTAGCAAGGTGTTGTTAAGTGAGGGGTCACCTGATACTAAACCCAAACAGGACAGAGAACCTGTGTGATTCTTCCTATGTGCATTTCTGTGGATCACTCCGGACACATGTTAGAATGCGGGACACAGCTTGGCTTCAGCACCACCACCTGTTGCATAATGCTTAACTTTGCAGAGTGTGTTCCTGTCTCCTCTTCATTGAATGCTTCCAAATTTGGGAGATGTGGATGATGGTATTACATCTATTTGACAAACGAGGAAAGCAAAACACAAGAAGTTACCCCCCAAAGAGAAAGAGAGCCACAGCCTCCTCATTACCAGCCCCAGACGCATTTTGTTAATGAGCCATCATGGCAAATAGGGAGTTAGGGTTAAATGAAAAGTTTCAGCATAGTCCCTAAACCCAGCAAGCACTCAGTGCATGACAGCTATTGGGATAATTTATGTCAGGCTTGGCAAGCACCTAGCGTCATGGAGTAGTTGAGTGAACTCACATGGAATCTCTCCCTTAAGGGTATCTGGCACCTTCAGCCTGGGACCCAGAGTTAGTGGAGAAGAGAATGCTGAGATGTCTGTGGAGGTTGCACAGGCCGTGGCTTGGTTGCTAGAGTTCTAGATAGTACCCCAGACAGGAGAGTTGCTGTGATGTGAGATACAAGACTGAGGGCAAGAGGATGAGCAGAGGAGAGGAGATGCAGGCGGCTGGCTTTGGAGCAAGCTCTGATCTGCTGCTCAGATGTATTAGTAGTTCCCTGAGAAAGAGAAACAGAGTGGAGAGAGATGAGAGGCTTCCCTCACTGTGACATCAGAGTTGTTGACTTGTGCTTACCTGGAATGGAGTTAGGTGCTAATTTGACATTAGCACATACAACACCATCAGCACTGCCTCACAGGAAAAAGCTCTCCTTGCCACTGTCAAAACCCATGTCATGAGCTAACAACAACCATACCTGCTGCAATGCAGTCAGTTGGTCATTTTTTTTCTATTACTTCTTTATTTTTTTTTTCATTTTTTAACAATAAGTAATAATTTATGAGTACAAGCATCCTTCATGTAAAACCAGTTTGCAAGCAGTTGTGCCCAAACCCACACAGCCGAAGGGTCCCACCATCCAGCTGGGGGGACTTGTATGTTCAATCAAGTTGATCAAATAAGTATCCAGACTATATTGCTGTAGTTTCACCATTCACCCCAATCGCAGCCCTTACATTCTACCACGCCCCTGCTTCCGCAGATTGTTCCCTAGGCTTAGAAAAGAGGCACAAGCAGACGAGAAGCAAAACAGTCTACTTTCTCTAGAGCTGTTGTTTTGGACTCTGGTCATTTCTGGCTGTTTCCTTTCATGGGCTGACAGTCTGTCCAGGAATAACCTTTCATGCTACTAATGAAGCACAAACAATTAGATATATAGGTATTTAAATAGTACTAATTGTTATGGTAGGTTACTTTGGTATAGACACAGATGTTTGGATGGTATGTTAATCCATGAATTACGTTTTTTCTGTAAAATATGACAGTGGCTTATAACATCTCCTAACCACTAGAGGATGTAAGCTTGTGGCATCAGCCGTGGGTTATTCCTCTAAGGAGAGAGCTATTAAGCCAATTAGATTTGGGATATACAGACATATGGCTGCCACTGCTGCACAGTATTTCCAGGCAGGTGAGGTGTAGCTGGTGCTGACGGAGGAGTCTTGCTTGACTCAAGGAGACCTATATTTGCTTTATTGGTTTAGTGGCCTTTGGTAACACTCTCTGGTATTCCAGAGACCATCTGTACACTTGCAAGTGTGGTCTCAATACATCTTTCCCATGTTTACATCAGGTCTTCGACATCAGGGCCTTATCGCCTCTCTTCTTGCAGGTATCCCAGTTTAGAGGCAAGGAGCCTTTACCTTTTGTGGGGGCTTGGATCCCCTGGCCAACATCTCCTTGGTAGAATAATCCATTGCTGATGTCAGAGCTCCTGTATTAATATATTTTGCTTAAGTGCATAGCTTAAGGAGACTTTAGTATTATATTTGGTTCTGAATAGAGAATAATCCTTTTCACAGTTCCTATGTCTATTAGTCAATTAAAGAAGGCAGTTTTACCGGTTTTATAAGAGATTACCTCTATAATAGTTGTCTCCAATTTACAGTTGGAGAACGACCTCATCATCATCATATTTCTCCTTGTTCTATGGGGGGGAGGTAAGAAAGTCTCTCGTATTAAAACCTTTGCGGCACCTAGAAGGTAAGTTTCGTTAGGACTCATTATAAATAGTTGTTACAAGTAGGATCCACAGAGGGGTTTGATGTTTGTAGCAATCTGAGGCTTTTCTTCCTTTCAATGTTCAGACGGGCCAACCTTTCTGTTGGCACTTTCTGGTACATCCTACTCAATGCAAAGCTGTATCTTTTCTTTCTCAGCCATTAAGTTGGTGACATTTTGACCTGTTGGAACATACAAATCTTTTCCCGTAGTTAGTTTTAAGATTTGAATTGCAAGGTTTTTGACAAAAAGGTTTCATATCTATCTGTATCCCCCCCTTTTATTTTAGGTTTTTGTTTTTTGACCCATGAGTCTCCAGAAGGCAGTTGTATTATACATACCTATAGGGTGGAATCAAGGCACAGATTTCATCAAATTCACCCATGCTGTTTTGGGTGACTGTATGTGATTAACTTGGGAAGCAAACTTAATTTTTACGTTAAATCATCTTATAGGTGAAAGAGAATGCTACAAGGTGATACTGTACAACAGAAAAATTATAGAGAACATTTGTATGTGCCAATCCCAAAGTTATTGTTATACAGATTTTATGTAAAACAAATGTGGACAACAGCAATTTATATCTCCATTTAACTCAGATGCATTACCGTTTTTATCAGAGCCTGTAAACCAATGTTGTTTAATATACACATATTTACTTTTACTAAGTCCTAAAACACCATGTAACCTGTAGACAGTGTCTGGGCAAAACTGGATACTTGTTGAACTCACGTCAATTAAATATGCATTAATCGAATATACACCCGTGTCCCTCTCCTGCCCCTCCCACCCTTCCCAATTCACCATTTCAGTCAGTTTTCTGATGCAGTCTTTCTGTTGTTGTTCTTTTACTATGCATCCCTCTCCACGAGAAATATTTATATCTGGGTTATTGGCACTAGCATCCACATATGAGGGACACCATTTGTCGTTTGTTTTTCTGGGACTGTGTTACTTCACTTAACATAATGTCTTCTAGCTCCATCCATTTACCTGCAAAGTTCATGATGTTGTCCCTCTTTACCGCTGCATAGAACTCCATTGTATACATGTACCACATTTTCTCTATCCACTCGTCAGTTGAGGGGCACCTGGGCTGGTTCCAGCTTTTTGCTATTGTGAACAGAGCTGCAATAAACATAGCTGTGCATGTATCTTTGCAGTAAGATGTGTCTTGTGGGTATATACCCAGGAGTGGTATGACTGGGTCAAATGGAAGGCTCATTTTGAGTCTTCTAAGGGTTCTCCACACTGCTTTCCATAGTGGCTGTACAAGTTTACATTCCCACCAGCAATGGATGAGTGTTCCCCTTTCCCCACAACCTCTCCAGCACTTGGTATCATTCGTGTTCCTGATCCTAGCCAGTCTTATTGGAGTAAGGTGATATCTCAGAGTGGTTTTAATTTGCATTTCCTTAATTATCAGAGATGTTGAACACTTCTTAAGATGTTTCTCGGCCATCTCTAACTCCTCCTCTGTGAAGTCTCTATTCAGATCTTTGCTCCATCTTTTGAATGATTCATTTGTTTTCTTTCTTCTTTGTTTTTTGAGTAGCTTGTATACTCTGGAAATTAATGCTTTGTCAGATGTATCTGCTGTGAAGGTTTCCTCCCACTCTGTGGGTCTTCTCCTCACTTCCTTTATTGCTTCCTTTGATGTACAGAAGCTTTTGAGTTTAATGAGGTCCCATTTGTCAATTGTCGATCTTATTTCTTGTGCAGCTGCTGTCTGATTTAGGAAGTCTTTTCCTATGCCTATGTCTTGTAGTCTGCTGCCAAGTTTCTCTTCTATCACCTCCAGAGTTTTGGGTTTCACGTTGAAGTCTTTGATCCATCTGGAATTGACTTTTGTACAGGGCGAGAGGTAGGAGTTTAATTTCATTCTTCTACAGGTGGTGATCCAGTTTTGCCAACACCACTTGCTGAAGATGCTGTCTTTCCTCCATTGTGTCTTCTTGGCTCCCTTGTCAAATATGAAGTGGCTGAAATTGTATGTGCTCAGGTTTGGATCTTCAGTTTTATTCCATTGATCAGCTGGTCTGTTTTTTGTGCCAGTACCAAGCTGTTTTTATGACTATAGCCCTGTAGTATAGTTTGATGTCTGGTAGAGCAATCCCCCCTGTATTGCTCTTTTTGCTCAGGGTTGCTTTGGCTATTCGGGGTCTTTTGTTTTTCCAAATGAAATTGAGGATTTTTTTTCCCAAGCCTGTGAAGAAGCTCTTGGGGCCTCAGGAGCCGCCCTGCACAAAGCCACAGATACTCCAAACCTGACCCGACGGTCACCGGCTGCAAAGGCGAAGGAGTTGGTCATTTTTAAAAAAAGATTTATGCCGTGCGTGGTGGTGCATGCCTTTAATCCTAGCACTTGGAGGCAGAGGCAGGAGGATCTCTGTGGAGTTCAAGGCCAGCCTGGTCTACATAGTGAATTCCAGGCCAGCTGGGGCTACAGGGAGACCCTGCCTCAAAAAGACCAAAAAAAAAAAAAGATTTATTTATTTTTGTCTTATGTAAATATTTGCCTGTGTGGTGGTTGGAATAAGCAAAGACACCCAGCTGACCTATTACTTCAAAATAAGTTTGTCAATACTCTTTTTCTTTGTATGCATTTCTATAATTTCTGAGCTTTCTTCAGTGTATAAGAAAAACATGTTTAAGCCATGGTAACACTGTGATGACAATTCCTAGTGATGAGGTCTAGCTGTAGGACAAACTCTCCATTTCTTAGGCAGCTACCTCCACCAATGAGCAAATGGCATTCCAGGTCAGTGGTTTCATTCAGTGTTAATCGCTTAGGAGAGGACACACTTGGAAAGTGGTGGTGTGTGACAGCAGGACCATAAACAACTGCCTTTAAGTTTAGGAGAAGTAATACGACAGCTGGGTGTCTTTGCTCTGCCACTATTTAACTTTTAAGTGTTTGTGTATGTAAAATATACCTGTAACCTTGCATAGAATATGTGCAGTTTAGGCTTGGCGTGGTGGTGCATGCCTTTAATCCCAGCACTCAGGAGGCAGAGGCAGGCAGATCTCTGTGAGTTTGAGGACAGCCTGGTCTACATAGTGAGTTCCAGGACAGCCAGAGCTACAGGGAGACCCTGTCTCAAAAAGAAAGAAAGAAAAAAGAACATACACAATTTAGGGAACACTAAATTTGTGTTGATGTGGACTTAAGATCCAGACCACTGTTAGTGACCACAAGCCTTTCATGCTTAATGCTTTTAACTTTTTCTTTCCAGAATTGGGTTCTATTTTTGTACTCTTTTTCCTACTCATCATAATTATTTTCCATTAGTAACATTATTTTAATTTTTGCTTATCTTTTGAAAGAAGGTAATCATAGATCATGGGCTAGCCTTGTCCTAATAATTGCTATTGATGACCTAATCTTTGTCAGGCATCATGCCTTAAATAATTAATTTGACGACACCCTGTGAGCTGCAGGCACTGTATATGTGAACCAATGTAGAAACTAAGTTTCAGAATATTTAAATAAATTGCCAAGGTGATATAGGCAGAGGAACTGAGATTAATTAGAGCTTAAATTGGTACATCAAATCCTTCACTATTCCTACCACTGACAAGCTATCTTTCTTGGCTGTTTGTTAAAAGTACAAAGTATATCAAAACAACTGTTCATTAAATGTTATATTTCTCCCTGACTCTAAGCAAGAATAATACACATGGTGGGGGTCTAATTCTTCCATATGTAGGTGCCAGAAGAATGCAAATGAAGTCAAACTTCAACAAGACATATAGAAGAAAAGAATCTGTTTATATCTTGTTTCTTTGTTTGTGTTGGTTTTGGCTTTTTGTTTGATCCTTTTAAGATAGGGTCTAATTCCGCAGCCACCACACACTAGGCTGAAAAGAAACTTGCTTAGAAATCAGAACAGTATTGCATGCAGTGTCTGCTTATATTCAGGGTCCATAGTGCTGGGGTGTCTCATCTTTCCACAGACCCATCCATCACCCTCATGCAGCTGTGAAGTCTGAACTTTTATGTTCCATGCAGCCCCCTGCTACATTTTCTTCCATCATGTGTCCGTAATTGTACATCTTGGGAGGGGGCCAATCTCCCTTGCTTTGCCCATAGAAACCTTTGCCTGGTTGAGTCTAGAAGAATAGAATGGTTGCTATGGTTGCTTCATCAACTAAGTTGCTCAAAGCTGTCTAGAAAGTTATACTATTTCTGTGTGGAAAGAGAATTGATGTGGGCCAGACATTGTCACTCATTATGTTCTACAGGTGTAGTCAGGAGGGCTATCCTGGGTCACATAGGTGCATGTAGAAACAGATTAATAAGGCTGAGGCTGTTCATGTAGAAAATCATCTTTCCTGTACACAACTGTTAGTTTTCACACAGTGTTAATAATAGTTCTTAACAAGGTGACAGTGCTGACATCCACTCACCTGTCTATTAGTATGAGTATCAACATTTTTTTCTACCATAGTGTATTTGTAGGATATGGAAATTCACTACTGATGCCAGCAAAGAGCAAAACACTATTGATCTGTTTTTTTCAAGTGGCCATTTGAATGCCAGCAACCACTACCACTGCTGACAACAAAGGAGTAGAAGAAGGCAATCAGACACCACTTGTGCAAGTTTGAATTCTTGCACCGCTGTCCAACCTAAATAATGCCATAATAGGTTTTAGTCCAGTTACTCATACCCAGATTAAAATGTATTTCCTGGAACTGCAATTGTGGGAATAATGAGACCAGAAAAAGTGGTTTTATATGGTCTGAACTCAAAGTATTAAAAAAAAATTATCTCTTAAAAAAGCTAGGAATTCTCAGGATATTTTCTCCATATTACTCCATAAACTGGTACTCAGATTGGCTTTTAGTTACCTTTACTTTTACTGTTTGTTTTTTAAATTTTAAGCTACCATTATGGTGCTACAGTTATATACGGTGTCATGCTGGATTAGTGTGGACTCTTACTAGGACAGGAACTTTCACGATCACTTTTCTTTCAGGCTGGGCTGCTCTTCAAAGTGTAGGCATTTTCTATTTGGGTGCTGTTGGAAGCTAGCTGTGGAGGTTCTGGGGTCAGTTCTTTCTAAATGCCCTACTACAGTTGATGAGTCTCTGAAAGATCAGAGCTTAGAATGATCTCAGCAGTGGCCTTGACTTTTAGAGCACTGGGCCTGCCAGAAGCACTTGCCTCACCAAAACAGTGTCAAGGTGATGACCAGGCCTCAGGTGTGCCAAGGGGCACGTTCACCCCTCCTACCTGATAACCTCTAGCCTTGTGTTTCATCATTTTTCTGCTATTGATTCCTATTAATAATGCCTGCCGTGGTGTGGGGAGTGGGCCACATCTCCACCTATAGTGTGGTTTTTTGCCTTGAAAGTGTAGGAAGTGAACTAGTGACTTCCTTCCTGGTCTTCTCTCTGTCCATGCTCAGCCCCCATTGGTGTGTTTTTCTAGATGGAGTTCTTCAAGACCCAGGACTAGGGTTGTGTCTCCTTGGTCTATGCTTTCGTTTCATAGGAAAGATGGATTTGCCTTTCTTATGCCTCCCAGGTATACAGTGACCCAGGCCACTTCTCTGAGCTCCAGATTCATGTGGTTGCAAACTTAGCCTTCTCTTCAGAGAGGCCATCTCCAGACCTTAAATGTTCAGATCTAAGCTCAGGATTTTGTAACCCCTGTATCCTACCTCTAACCCTCCCCCCAGTACAAAATAACAGATTTGCTCTGGGTAGCCTTTTGTGTGTGTATATGGGGTGAGTTATGTATGTACATGTGTGTGCTTATGTGTAGAGGCCAGAGGACGACCTTGAGCATTGTTCCTCAGGTGCCACCCACCTTTTTATTCCCTTAAGACAGGGTCTCTCCTGGCCTGGAACTCGCCAAGGAGACTGGACTGGCTGGCTAGCTAGTCTCAGGGATCTTCCTTTCTCAGCCTACCTGCTCTGGGGTTAATGATCACCATGCCTGGATTTTTTACATGAGTTCTAGGAATCAAATTCAGGTCCTGCACATCCAAGGCAAGCACTTTCCTGACTGAACCATCTCTCCAGCCCTCTCCTGTGTACCCTTTATCCATCCACTGAGCTTCTCAACCTGAGACTCAGCACCACAGTCTAATCTTCACCCACTCTAAGCTATAGTCCTCATATATGATTAATTTCTACTCTTCAATATTTCCCCATCGCATGGCTCTAAAGGCCCACAGTATCTGCCTGTTGCCTCACTCACCTGCTTCATCTCTGTAGCAGGGAATTTATCATATGTGTGTAGCCTTCCACGAGGTGTTCTTTCCCCTGGACCAGGGCTCACAGTTCCACAGCACTGCAAGCCTTGGGTTTGTTCCTGGCCAGCCAGTTAACAATCTGGGCCTGAGCCTTGGTAGGGAGGGTGAGGGAGGTAGGAAGTAATACCCAGTGAAACAGGAAGGAAGGAAGGAAGGAAGGAAGGAAGGAAGGAAGGAAGGAAGGAGGGAAGGAAGAAGGGAGGGAGGGAGGGAAGGAAGGAAGGAAGGAAGGAAGGAAGAAGGGAGGGAGGGAGGGAAGGAAGGAAGGAAGGAAGGAAGGAAGGAAGAAGGGAGGGAAGGAGGGAAGGAAGGAAGGAAGGAAGGAAGGAAGGAAGGAAGGAAGGAAGGAAGGAAGGAAGAGTAGAGGATTGGGGACAGGAGGGTGTGAATGAGGAAAAGGGAAGTGAGAGCCATCTTGGGGGGGTGGGGGGGGTGGGGGGTGTAGTAGGTAGTAAACTGAAGGTGTGATGTATGCTCAGTGCGTCAAAGGGAGAGTCCTCAGGGCCTGAGGCTTTGTTCCAGGCAAAGCAGGAGTACTGCATATCCCGACCCCCAGGGGGCCTCCGGGACAATAATTGCAGCCAGACAAAGTCTCAGCCCTGCACATCTCCACCTGTCCTTAGCCTCCTCCTTGGGGAAAACTCCCTCTGAGAGATCTTGCACCAGAGAGGAGAGACACAGCCCTCCCTGCTGAAGCGCCCTCTACCAGAAAACTGCCCGCTGTCTTTCTGCTCTCAGCAAAGGCTTCCCTTGATGCTCAGAGGAGGTCAGTCTCTGTAGCATAAGTTCAAAGGGCCTGTGTGAAATCCACAGTAGCCTGGAGTCCCTTCAGAAGAATAGCTATGTCCCAACTTAGCTGTTCTCAGTGCCTGAACAGGGCTCTCACCCCATGTAAGCATGTGACAGGACTGTGATGAATGATTACATGTACAGGGGACTGGGGGAGTGAATGTGAGGCACTGTGACCAGTGGTCTATATCCATCATCTCATTTAATCCTGGAAATGGTGTTCAGATTGATTAAGGAGCTTACCAAGGCCACCCAGGAAGAAAGCATGGAATGTTTATCTAACATCCACAAAGCCCTGGGTTCAAGCCTTAGCTCCGTAAAAAGAAAACCATGTTTAACAAGTGTCAGCTTCCTTGATTAGTCTCTTTTAAAAAGACTTTTATACGGACAGCTTGAGTTATAGAGCTAGAGCAGAGACTGCTGCCAGACCTCTAAGTGACATTCCAGGTCTCTTTTCCTCCTCCTTGAGGTAGCCTAGTCACCAGAGCAATGCAGATGTGTTCACAATCTCTAGCTTGTAGTTTTATTTCAAAGCTTCAGCTACCTTCCTGTCTTCCATTTTATTTTTTCCAAAGCCAAATTTTTATTGAAGCTTTGTGCAGTTCATACAAAATTTCAAATCAAATCTAGACCCATGCCCCCCTCCCTGCCCCCCACCCCACCAGAGCTCATGCATTCTGCCAAACGTGTTTTTCATCTTTTTCTCAGTCTCTCTCAAAATTCTCGATTCAGAAGTTTACTGTTTCAAGCAGAAGTACACCATTTCAGTCAGTTCTTTGACCCAGTCTTCTTGTTGTTGTTATTCCTTCCAATATGCATCACTCTAAAATATGCATGTATGCATGCCACATATATCACAGGTTTTAGCATCTTCAGCTTGTGATTTTTTTCTTTATTAGGCTGAAAGATGTCATGTTTGAAGCCTCCTCCTTGGCAAGCCCAAACCACCATCAGTTCTGCCCTTGTGTTCCACACTGGGGGTTTCCCTTCCCATGGTCACCAAATGAGGTCCAGTAAGCATCGAGTCCTGTCTTGATCTTCCTGTACTGGCCTCCATGATACAGCCTGGGTAGTCTAACAATGGCAGCCTATACTCTGAAGAGACTGAAACCCCAGTAGTAGCTCAGTCTACAAGTTGGTTGTCTCAGCAGTCCCCATCTGGCACTGAAGGTTTGGAGGATTCTTTTTTTTTTATGTGTATGAATGTACTGTCTGCATGCAGGTCTGTGCACCCGTGTCATGCAATGCCACGGAGGTCAGAAAGGTGTCGGCATTCCCCTAGAAACTGGAGTTCTCCCTGGAATTGGGATTACAGACGGTCTCTAGCGCCATGTGGGCTGGGAATCGAACCTGGTCCTCTGCAAGAGTGGTGGGCACTCCCAACCGCTAGGCCATCTCTCCAGCCCCAGGTTTGGAGGATTCTTGGAGAGATATGAGTCTTCAGTCCATATTGGAAGGTTGAAAAGGCTGAGTTTCATGTCTTTGAAGAATGGCAAAAAACAGTGGCAGCCACAGGGTAGCTGCACTTGCCGTAAGACAGGCAAAAACAACTGTGCTTCTTTTTTTTTTTTTTTTTTTTTTTTTTTACTTTTTGTCTTTTTACAAAGATCTCAAGTTTTATACCTGGATACAATTTCTCAGGCCTTACTAATTATTTATTTCTAATTATACTTTCCTTTTAGATGTTTAAGGCTACACATTTTGCCCAGATTAACCAAGGTTTTTGTTTTCTCAAGGTCAAGGATCTGGTCCTCAAGGGTCACTCAGGGTATTTGGGGGGGGGGGCCTGGCTCCTTTTGGCTTTTCATTTACCAGATCCATCCACTTGAGGACAAAGTCAGGTCTTGCTAGACCAGGCTGGCCTTTTTGAAGCATGAGCAGACTTTCCTCTTTATAGACTGGACACTGGCTGAAGTCCCATTAGTGGATCTCCAAGACCTCCCTGCACAGGAAGACTGGTGACCCACATTTGCAGGACCTGTCTTCCATTTTTTTTTTTTTTTGGTTTTTTTTTTTTTGGACTTTTCTTTTTTTTAAATATGGAACGCTTCACGAATTTGCCTGTCATCCTTGCACAGGGGCCATGCTAATCTTCTTTGTATCGTTCCAATTTTAGTATATGTGCTGCTGAAGCGAGCACTTTTTTGGTCTTTTCAAGACAGGGTCTCCCTGTAGCCCCAGATGTCCTGGAACTCACTCTGTAGACCAGACTGGCCTTGAACTCATAAAGATCCGCCTGCCTCTGCCTCCCGAGTGCTAGGATTAAAGGCGTGCGCCACCACGCCCAGCTCTGTCTTGATTTTAATCTGGGTTTTATTCATTCAGTATATTTATTCAAGATCTCATATTCCAGTCAATATGGTGAACACCCACCTTTATGCCCATCTCTTGTGAATATTCTCCACCTTTGCCCCCCCCCATAGCAGCTCCCACACTTTTACAGGTGCTGTCATCAGTTATATCTTTAAGTCTTGACTATAAAAATGTACAGAGCTTCTTTTTTATTCAATTAAATATTGATTGGGCACTTTCTGTAGTCCATTTTGCTAAAGTTAGAAGTTAAGAAGAGACACATTCAGTACGTCACAGTCTGTGTACACTGCCATCAACCAGGCAGGAATGGGCAGATGGATCAGTCTCAGTATATGCTACTATCAACCAGTCAGAAGTATCTAGTTTCCTGTGAGACACTTAAATGCTGCAGATTTTCAGGCTGCTGTACAGCTCTGGGGTGCTGGTCCGTTCTTAGATAAAAACTGTACAAAAGTGGCTTATGGAACCAAGTATAAAGCTGAGGGAGAGCCTGGGCTCGTTTTTCCTTTCTGACCTTCATACCCAACTTCCTCTAATTCATCTCGTTCATTGCCAATAAGCATCTTGATTCCAAAATGTGAACACTTTAGCACTTAGTAGACAACTCATAGATGCTATTATCTTTCTGCCCAAAGCAGTGGTCTGTGTTTATCTTAAACTTAATAGAAAGATATTGGTCACTGAGCACAGATCTGTCCATTCTGTTTAAATTTCACAACAGGACTATAAAATAGATAAAAACAGTCCTCTCCAGGGCAGAAAGTGGAAAGAAAAATAGTAGAACATTTATTTTTAATTTATGACCTCAAAGTTTTCCTTTTTCTTTTATATAAAGGTATAGAAAATACTTTAGAACAAGAAGCATTACAGCAAGGTTTTGGCATAAAGTTACTATTCAAGTCAACTGCTCTTCTATATGCCAGCAGGGAACAAATAGAATTTGAAATTAAAGCATGGTTCTATTTGCATTAGAGGTATAAATATGGCAAAATATACATAAGATATAAGACCCTGATGAAAGAAATCAAGGAGAGATGAACTAAATCAATGGAGTGGTATTTCTAGTTCAAAAATAACAAGATTTGATGCTGTCAAGATGTCAGACCCTTCCAACACAAACTGTAGAGATCCCATGGAATATGTATCAGAGTCTCAGAAAGTTGCTGATTGTAAATTTATATACAGAGGCAAAAGGTGCAGAAATACTAATCAGCATTAAAGAAGACGACCATAGTCTGATGAATGGTACTTCTTGACTTCAAGACTTACTATGAAGCTACAGCAATTAAGAAACTGTAGTGAGGGGGGGGGATAGACAAGTAGGTCACTGTGGCAAGGTACAGACCCCAGAAATAATCCACCTAAATAAGGTGAACTCATCTCTGACAAGGAGTGATATTCTTTGAATTTTGGATTCATTGACTCTATCAAGTGATTGTTATCAGGTAAAAACTCCTGCCAATTGTAGTGTTTTACCTTTGACAGCTATTTGCTGTACACGTGCATTTGATAAAAAAATACATTTGACTCAAGCTAGGTTTAGTGCTTTTTCATTGGTAGAGTGCTTACAGAGATCGTGGGCCATTAACAGCTGCCATTTTCTGAGTACTGCTTTTGTGCTGGGTGTTGCATAAAACATTTCACGCATCTTGTCCCAATTAGCCCTCGTAGTATGCATTTGAGCAATAGGATACTATTTCCAAAATACAATTTTAAGAATCACTGAGATGCCAAGACTGGCTTACTCAAGGTCAAAGCTTTAAAAGAAATCTCTGGGCTTGAATCAAGTCTGTCTGCCACCAAAGTGTCACTTGTAATAAGGATGATGCTCTTGAGCAGATGTTTGACTAGCCTAGTCAAACATTTAAGTGGGTTTGTGTGTATATCTTAAATTCCTAGAACTCATTATCAGGTTCAGTGAAGACACTGAAGTCTTCACAAATGTCCCCATCTGACACAACAAAAAAGTTAACGGGAGCTGGTCATCTAAAACAGCTAAGGCTGCAAGGACTTCCTGAAGTATGATTCCAGCTACATTTGAGAAAAGACAAAACTAGGGATGGAGTAGAAAAAGTAGTGGTTGCCAGGGTTACAGGGGACAAGGAATGAGTAGGGAATACAAGGATTTTTAGGGTAGTGACACTGTTTTGTATGGCACTATCATGGTGGATCTATGACATAAAATACTTGTCAAAATGTATAATATAGAACACAGAATAGAACCCTCATGTAAAGATGGACTTTGGTTAATAATAATGCGTTAATATTGGCTTATCAATGGTTATAAGTAGACAACACTAATTCAAGATGTTAATGGCAGGAAAGACTGAAGGGAGGTGTGAAAGAGACACATAGGAACTCTGTACTACTCCCTTCTGTGAATCCAAAACCACTCAAAAAGTAAATGTTTGTTGTTTCTAAGCTAAGCCCCAAGTCTTTCCCTCCAGTATCAGTTTCCTTCAGTTTTGAAGTTTCTGGCCCCAGGCTCTACCATACCAGTGTTCGAAATGACCCTTTGTCTCTCCTTGCCTTGGTTATTTGCTCTCTCTGTGGGTGAACTTGGCCTTGTCTATTTTCTCTTCTTTTCTGGATGCCAGGAAGCCCTCCTGGGCTGTCCTGTAAGATGCTATCAGCTGATACTTTTGTAGCTTAGCGCTGATTGGATCAACCTCTAGTCCAAATACTTTTGTGTGCTTGTCCCTTTCCCATCTCGCTTCTCCGCCAGCCTATGCTCCATGAAAATAAGCAATTGTTTGCTGACATCAGAAGTGATTTCACTCATGATCTGTTACCATAACTTTGTGGAAAGCTTTCGAATGGTCTCTCATTGATTGCGGTGTTGTGTCTGCCTCCTCCTCCCACTCAGGTAAACTGTAAGCCATCTGATGGCTACAACCAGGCTTTCTCTTCCCCTTTATTTTGGAATCACTCCTAGAGCTTTGAATACAATACAGGAAGCGCTTAAAGAATGTGCCCCCGCCCGGGCGTGGTGGCGCACGCCTTTAATCCTAGCACTCAGGAGGCAGAGGCAGGCGGATCTTTGTGAGTTCAAAGCCAACCTGGTCAACAGAGTGAGTTCCAGGACAGCTGGGGCTACAGGGAGACCCTGTCTCGAAAAGCACCCCCCCCAAAAAAGAATGCTCTCCAAGGAATGTGGGTGTCTGTGTTTCTGTCTCTAGCCAGAGCTTTAGTGTTATGGGAGAGGGAAGAGAAATCTGCTATGTGGCCATCAATGCAAACCATAGTTCAGTAATGGCACTTCTGACAGGACAGTGCTGGGATTTATTTATATTTGATCACTGGCATGTTTGCTGGGGTTTGTATACCTCCCTGGGCTGTTCTGTGTCTTGAACTAAGAGTTTTGATTGGTATTGATTTTAACTAGTACATTTTGAGTCAATCAAACATCCATCCATACGCAAATAAATTCTTGTTCCATAATGAGCAGATCCTTTTTCGAATCTTTTCCATTAGACACGCAGGGTGATATTTAACTGAAGGGGTTGCTTCTGTAACTTTGACAGTTGAGGAGTTTTATGACAACTTTATTAAGTAGTTTTTCTTCTGAGGTTTGTTGTTGCTAAGTATTTTGTGGCTTAATTAAAGTCAAAGACTTTCAACTAAGTAAAAGTGTGGGCACTGTTGGGGCTGGAGAGATGGCCTAGCGGTTATGAGCGCCAACTGCTCTTGCAGAAGACCCAGGTTCTCGCCCCAGCGGCTGAGAACCGTCTGTAACTCCAATTCCAGGAGAACTCCAGTTCCAGGGGAATCCGACACCCTTTCTGACCTCCAGGGCATTGCACCACACGGGTGCACAAACCTACATGCAGACAGTATATTCATACACATAAAATAAAATAAAAAATAAAAGCGTGGGCAGTGTAGAAATGATGTTACAATTTAGGTTACGGAAAAAATGGTTGAATTTAAAGAATATGACTTTATTTCCTTTTCACCTCTGTCCTCATGAAATATGCATCCATAGGAACAAATATGTTTCTTATATGCTTCAAAAATTGTCTAAGCAAAGCACATTTCACCAAGTTGAATGTCAGCTTGAGAGACATCCAGATGTTAATGGCAGGACTCCAAATCCTAAATGTGCTAGGCTTTTAGAAAAAACAAGTCATTTTTTTAAATTTTGTTTTGTTTCTTTAAAAATAAAGGTCTGAAGAGATACCAGTAGGAAAATCTGAGCAGAAGCAGATTTAAAGCCATAAAGTCCTCACTAGGATCATGGGTAATCTTTTTAAAAGGTGTTGAGGTTTCATAACATTTAGGAAACAGGCTGGACATTTTAGTTGACTGTGAAGTGACTATGAACCTATAATGCACTCCAGCTGAAATTTGGTCATTTTAATATTTTCCATTGTTTTGAGGAAAGATAAACATCTTATTAGAATATCTTGTGCTACATATTTTCAAGCTTTTATATTTGACTATAAAACTATCCTAAACCTCTAGTGATATGTCACCTTGTTTTACTTATTCCCTAATAACACAGTGAATAGCATTTATTTCAATTCTATGCTTTTTTGTCTGAATTAAAAGTTATTAATTTTCAAGGATAATAGAAACATTCAGCAAAGTTGTATAATGCACTTCATAGAAAAGGGAATTGAATGAGTAAGGGAGTGTGGGAGATAGAAGGTTGAGCAGAGCCTTCTTAGTGCTTTAAGATAGGCTTAGAGGCCGGGCATGGTGGCGCACGCTTTTAATTCTAGCACTTGGGAGGCAGAGACAGGCAGATCTTTGTGAGTTCAAGGCCAGCCTGATCTACATAGTGAGTTCCAGAACAGCCAGAGCTATAGGGAGACCCTGTCTCAAAAAGACAAAAAAAAAACAAAAAAAAAAAACAGGCTTAGAAGATGATAAGGAGTCTATTTTTCAAATATTTTTAAGAATTTTTATGTATTTCAAAAAAATGAATTTTATGTATTTCATACAGACCATCTCAATCAATTTTAATCACTTTATAGATAATTGACATGTGCATTTTAGACATGATTTTTTTGACATGTGAAATCTTTGAACATTTATATTAGATTTTTTTTTTTTTTTGACAAGTATTAGTGCTTTAAAGAAAAGAAATTGTATGGTGATTTGGGGAATCAGGTTGCTTTCCAAAGAAGAGTTGCCGTTTTAAAATGGTGGACACCTTTAATCCCAGCACTTGGGACACAGAGGCAGGTGGATCTCCTGTGAGTTCAAAGCCAGCCTGGTCTACATAGTGAGGACAACCTGGGGCTAATAGGGAGACCCTGTCTCAAAACAAACAAGCAAAAAATTAAAATGCTGTTTTCAATATAGGGACACATATTTTAATAATGGACAAAGACATTTCTGTTTAGAGACAGGAAGGAGAAAAAGAACAGGAGAGAGGAGAAAAGAAACTAGAAGAGCAGTGTTGCCCTTTCTGTTGATGTGAAGTTCGAGGCAGCTGACTGTTGAGGAAACAGTTGGTAAGATAGGTGTAGAGAGCTTGTGACCACCAGAGCCAAGTAATGGTGGTCAATGAAGATTCTAGCAATCTACTAAATCTACCAAGGAAGATAAAAAAAAAAAAACATTCCCCCAAGGCAAGTTATTGCTGAAAGGGTTTGTTTGACTTTGTATATAACTAGATGCACACACATGCACGCACATACAAATATGCACCATTCACATGCTGTGACTTCAGGGGAGTCTACACTTAGACTCCTATTGAACTGGTTCTCTGTTACTCTAAATTCTGTTCCTTCTTAACAGCATTCACCTTTTCCATTCATGATTAGACAGAAGATACAACATGCATATAATACATGACTGTGTGTAATGCATTCGNTAGGAATTTAGATAACAGAGAACCAGTTCAATAGGAGTCTAAGTGTAGACTCCCCTGAAGTCACAGCATGTGAATGGTGCATATTTGATGTGCGTGCATGTGTGTGCATCTAGTTATATACAAAGTCAAACAAACCCTTTCAGCAATAACTTGCCTTGGGGGAATGTTTTTTTTTTTTTATCTTCCTTGGTAGATTAAGTAGATTGCTAGAATCTTCATTGACCACCATTACTTGGCTCTGGTGGTCACAAGCTCTCTACACCTATCTTACCAACTGTTTCCTCAACAGTCAGCTGCCTCGAACTTCACATCAACAGAAAGGGCAACACTGCTCTTCTAGTTTCTTTTCTCCTCTCTCCTGTTCTTTTGTCTCCTTCCTTGTCTCTAACAGAAATGTCTTTGTCCATTATTAAAATATGTGTCCCTATATTGAAAACAGCATTTTATTTTTTTTTTTGTTTTGAGACAGGGTCTCCTATAGCCCCAGTGTGTCCTCACTATGTAGACCAGGCTGGCTTTGAACTCACAGAGGTACCACCGCCTCTGGTCCCAAGTGCTGGGATTAAAGGTGTGCACAACCATTTTAAAAACGGCAACTCTTCTTTGGAAAGCAACCTGATTCCCCAAATCACCATACAATTTCTTTTCTGTAAAGCACTAATACTTGTCAAAAAAAAAAAAATCTAATATAAATGTTCAAAGATTTCACAGGTCAAAAAAATCATGTCTAAAATGCACATGTCAATTATCTATAAAGGTGATTAAAATTGATTGAGATGGCCTGTATGAAATACATAAAAATCATTTTTGAAAATACATAAAATCTTTTAGGGAGACTCTGTCTCAAAAACACAAAAAAAAAACAAAAAAAAAAAACAGGCTTAGAAGATGATAAGGAGTCTATTTTTCAAATATTTTTAAAGAATTTTTATGTATTTCAAAAAAATGAATTTTTATGTATTTCATACAGACCATCTCAATCAATTTTAATCACCTTTATAGATAATTGACATGTGCATTTTAGACATGATTTTTTTGACATGTGAAATCTTTGAACATTTATATTAGATTTTTTTTTTTTTTTGACAAGTATTAGTGCTTTACAGAAAAGAAATTGTATGGTGATTTGGGGAATCAGGTTGCTTTCCAAAGAAGAGTTGCCGTTTTAAAATGGTGCACACCTTTAATCCCAGCACTTGGGACACAGAGGCAGGTGGATCTCTGTGAGTTCAAAGCCAGCCTGGTCTACATAGTGAGGACACCTGGGGCTATAGGGAGACCCTGTCTCAAAACAAACAAGCAAAAAAATTAAAATGCTGTTTTCAATATAGGGACACATATTTTAATAATGGACAAAGACATTTCTGTTTAGAGACAGGAAGGAGAAAAAGAACAGGAGAGAGGAGAAAAGAAACTAGAAGAGCAGTGTTGCCCTTTCTGTTGATGTGAAGTTCGAGGCAGCTGACTGTTGAGGAAACAGTTGGTAAGATAGGTGTAGAGAGCTTGTGACCACCAGAGCCAAGTAATGGTGGTCAATGAAGATTCTAGCAATCTACTTAATCTACCAAGGAAGATAAAAAAAAAAAACATTCCCCCAAGGCAAGTTATTGCTGAAAGGGTTTGTTTGACTTTGTATATAACTAGATGCACACACATGCACGCACATACAAATATGCACCATTCACATGCTGTGACTTCAGGGGAGTCTACACTTAGACTCCTATTGAACTGGTTCTCTGTTACTCTAAATTCTGTTCCTTCTTAACAGCATTCACCTTTTCCATTCATGATTAGACAGAAGATACAACATGCATATAATACATGACTGTGTGTAATGCATTCGCTTGGTTTTATATTCTAATCCGTGATGTCTGGAATTATTGAAACTGTTAGTTGTAAAAGAAAGACAATGGAAAACAGAGGTTTCTCATTCCTTATTTACTGGAGGAGCTGAACTCTGAGGAATCAGGTAGAAGTAACTACAAGTCAGACTCACACAACTGAACTGTATGATTGTAGTTCTTGCAGCTGGAAACTAAGATACACTAGGGGTCAAGTTGAAATGTAACTTCTGGGTGTCTATTTGCAAATAGCAAAGGGACCAGAAGAAGAAGAGAGGAGGGCGGTGTAATGAAACCTATCATTTTATACAATCAATACTTACATTAAAATGTTATAAAACTTATATTTTCATCATACAAAAAAGATAAGTTGGTGAGGTAAATTGGTGTCTTATTCAGTTTTATTGACTCTTCCTACAGTGTATATTTCAATCAAAGATTACCTTATGGGGCTGGAGAGATGTACTGGCTGTTCTTGTAGTGGACTAGGGTTCAGTTCTCAGCATCTACATGGCAACTAACAACCATCTGTAACTCTAGTTCCAGGGGATCTGATGCCCTCTTCTGGCCTCTGCAGGCATTGCGCAGCATGAGTGCACTTAACATACATACAGGCAATATATTCATACATATGGAAACAAAAATACCCCCCAAAGTTGTTTTTCCTTTTGGTCTTTTTGAGACAGGGTCTCCCTGTAGCTCTAGGGGTCCTGGAATTCACAGATCCACCTGCCTCTGAATCCCAAGTGCGCCACTATGCCTGACCCCAAAGTTGTTAAGATTACAAATATACACAATTATATAAAAAAAGAAAAAGTATATACAATTATTATTTGTCAATTGAAAGTAAATTAAATTTTTTAGACCTTTTCTAAAGCATCAGTTTTATTGTAGGAACTCAGTAAAAGCCTGCTGTATCTTTTTAAAGGACATAAATAGAAAGAAGACAGTGGGTAGGGAGAGTTTACAACCACAGTCTAACCTGCATCTACCTGTAGTGGTTCTTCTGATGTTGGTTGGAGACTGGGCGGGTTTAGCTCAGGTCCTGCTGGAGTTACCAGCTTTGTTAAAACCATTATAGAGCCGGGCGTTGTGGCGCACGCCTTTAATCCTAGCACTCAGGAGGCAGAGGCAGGTGGTTCTCTGTGAGTTCAAGGCCAGCCTGGTCTACAGAGTGAGTTCCAGGCCAGCTGGGACTACAGGGAGACCCTCTCTCGAAAAGACCAAAAACAAAACAAAACAAAACAAAAAAAAAAAACATTATAGAGCAGCTAGAACCACAGGGGAGAAGACTCACTATAAAACTTTCACTCTCAATTTTTAGGAAAGTAATAAAGTTCTTTAAGAGAACTTTTAAAATGTTAATAAAAACAACTTTTCCATTCCATGTTAATATTAGTAATTTACTGTGATTGTTTTAATTTGGGGATATATACATACTTAAAGCTGTGTCAGTTGGGAAATTCCTGTTGGAAAATTATCATTTAAAAGTAAGAGCTGGGCCAGGTGTGGTGGTTCATGCCTTTAATCCCAGCACTACAGAGGCAGAGGCAGGCAGATCTCTGTGAGTTCCAGGCCAGCCCGATGGGAGTTCCAGGTCAGTTGAAACTACAGGAAGACCTTGTCTCAAATAGACCAAAAAAAAGTAAGAACTGAAGAACCATGCATTGTTCGTTCATTGTACATGGAGGTCAGAAGAGGGCGTCAGATTTCCCTGGAACTGGAGTTAAAGACGGTTCTTAGCTGCCATGTGGGTGCTGGGAATCAAACCCTGGTCCTCTGCAAGAGCAGTTGGCGCTCTTAACTGCTGAGCCATCTCTCCAGCACCATGAACTATTCTTACATGAGTGGATGTAAAATATGAGTCTGCCATCCCAAGAAAACCAACATAGCTTGTATCTCAGATCTTTTTATTAGTTTTAAAGTTTATATTCACTAAATTCACTTTTTTTCATGTAAAATTCTTCAAGTTTTAGCATATAATTGACACTACAGTATAGAGATGGAAGAACGGCTTCATCATCCACCAAAGGCCTCCTGAGTTCTCTTTGCCATCAGACAGACTTATCCATCCCCCCAACCTATGCTAATTTTCTATGGTCTATGGTTTTTCCTTTCTTGGTATATCAGATGAATGGAATTATAAAACTACTTGGCTTCTTTTGCTTATTGTACTGCACATGAGGTGCATTCATATTGTGTGTGGTGATAGTTTGTTCCCTTTTATGCTGCTGGAGGGAGCTACCACAGTGCGTGGAGGAAACCATGAGGCATTTTTAGTTGTTGATGGTTATAAATTAGGCATTAGAAGTATTCATTTGCCATTTTGTGAATATAATTTCCTATTTCTATAGAATAACTAGGCATGACTGCCGGGTCATATGAAAATTGTATGGTTAAGTTGTTCGGAGCCTGCCAAGCCCTTTTCCAGGACAGCTGTCTCCTTTACACTCTTCCCAGCACTGGATGGGAATCCTGGCTCTTTCCCACCTTCCCCATCACTTGTTAGCAAGCTTTCTATTCGTGTTTGTTGGGGCCATCTGATAGATGGCTAGTCACAGCTCAGTAGAGCTTGTTGGTTTGCATTTTCCTGATTGAAATCTTCTCATGTGCTCACTGGATTAGGGGTCTACTGAAATCTTTTTGCTCGGTTCTCTTAAAATTAGGCCTTTGTATTGTAGATAGAGTACTATGGTTCTTCAAGTATCTGGATATGAGTCCTTCGTTGGAAGACAGAACAAATATTTTGAATTTTTATGAAGTCCAATTTGCAAATTTTTTTCCTATTGTGGTTTGGCTTTGGGTATCATATCTAAAACCTATTTGCTAAATCCAAGATCACAAAGATTCCTTCAGTGATTTCCTCTAAAAGCATTTACAGTTTATAGTTTACATTTAGATATGTGAAGCAGGTTGTGTTGTTTTATTTCATATTCGTTTTTATTTTAGAGACAGAGTTTCAGTGTGTAGCCCCAGCTGGCCTCGAATTCCCAATCCTCCTGCCTCAGCCTCCCGAGTACTAGGATTACAAGGAAGCACCTAGCAAGTGCATTTTCGTATAAGGTTTAAGAGGTTGAGGTTTGTTGGTTTGTTAGTAGGGCATGTTGATTTCTGATTATGCTAATACCATTGTTGAAAAGGCGTCCTCTCTTCCTTGAATTTCCTTGGTACCTTTCTCAAAACTCAGTTGACTGTATCTGGAGTCTTTGTTTCCTGTATGTGCCTGCCCTTTTACCAATATTATAGTAAATCTTTAAATTAGGTAATATGTGTCCTCTAACTTAAAAAAACATCATTGAAATTTTTTTCAGTTGCTTTGTCTTTCCATGAGGTCCATTGTTAGCTTGTCTGTACCTTAATTTCTTCTGGGATTTTAACTGATGTCAGGTTAAACCCACAGGTCAGTTTGAGGGGAACTGATGTCTTAACTGTGCTAAGTCTTGCAGTCTATGAACATGATGGATTCATCCATTGAATTCAGTTGTCTTACACCTTTGGTCTTTTTTATATTCTAGCAAAACTGTTTGTCAAAAAGCCAGTGTGAGGACTTCATTCTTCTCCTTTTTTTCACTGTGGCTGGGATTTTATGTGACTGGGAAATTATGTCTACATCTGTGGACATAATTTTATTCAGTGTTAAGCCTATGACCTTAGTGACAGAAAGTGACAGGGCAGGACTGTGTGTACCACTTCCATTGATAAAGCTAGCTTCTCACAAGATACAGCTCTCATCACTGTTCCTTTTTCCCTCCTCTTTATTTTCAGTTACAAATTCTGGCTTTGGTGAAAAGCAGGCAAAATCTAATTTGTAATGGCTAGAACTAGTTGTCCACTTAAACAATAGAAAACTGAGTCATAAATTCTGTCTTCATAAAACTCCTCCATACTTTTGGAAAATGACTCATTTTTAGGCAATGTCTACCATCACTGTGTGCCAGAAAGTGATCTAACTTGGATAAGCTCGATGGTTGTAGAACTTTCAGAGCCCCTGTAGAGAGAGCATGGGGAGCTGGCAGCCCTCATGTGTGCATGTGTGTGCCAGGCTTATCAGTCTATCAGCACATGTCTCTCCAGCAGTTTGTAATGTTCTGGGTCAGTCATTCTCAAATGTTAGCTGCTTTGAAAATCACCTGGAGAGCTTACTAAACACAGGTTGCTGTAGACTGCTCCCAGAAGTTCTGATTCTATAGGTCTGGAATGGATCTGAAGCTGTATAATAATAATTTGTATTAAGCAGTTCCAAGAGACTGCTATTTGGAAACTACTTTAAGACTTCTTGTAATTTGTCTGTATCACTAAAAAGGACCAGTGGTTTTTTGTTGTTTTTTTTTTTTTTTTGAAAATGCAGCCACTTGAATCTCCAAAAACCTTACATGTTTACAGTGAGGCCACCGTTGCAGGTAATTAGATGGTATGGATTTGTTCTTAGGTTACCAAATGGCTACAGGAACTCCTCCCCTATGGAGCCATTGTCTATTGTCCATGTAGATGGAGAAAAGGAAACTGGGTCATGTTGCTTCTGCCACCTTCTTTCATATAACCAGGATGGCACAGGTCTCTGGAAATTCAACAGCTTACTATTCTTATAAAATTGGGTCCCGGGGCTGGAGAGATGGCCTAGTGGTTGAGAGCGCCGAACGCTCTTACGGAGGACCCGGGTTCGATCTCCAGCACCCACATGGCGGCCGAGAACCATCTGTAACTCCAATTCCAGGAGAACTCCAGTTCCAGGGGAATCCGACACCGTCTTCTGACCTCTGCAGCATTGCACGACACGGGTGCACAAACCTGCATGCAGACAGTACATTCATACACTTACAGAAATAAATAAAAAAAAAAATTGGGTCACTTTCTTAAGGATATAAGATGTGTGAGTTTCTTTCACGTCTAGGTAGTAAAATTTATACATTGAATGCAGGCAGCCTTGACGCAGGGAGAAGTCAACATTCAAAAGGGATTTGCCACACGACTGTGTGTGACTCATTCTAAAATGCTTGCCAGTGGCCATCAAGATGGCCAGTGGGTAGAGGAGCCTGCTGCCAAGCATGACCACCTGAATTCCAACCCTGTGGCCCACATGGTGGAAGGAGAGAACCAATATCTGCAAGTTGTCTTGATATCCACTGGCATGTCATGGCATACACACAAACACACACATGCGCGCGCGCGCACACACACACACACACACATGCACACGCACACACACACACAAATGGGATATAGGCTGGACGTGATAATGTACGCCTTAATTCCAGGACTCAGACAGCAGAGGCAGGTGGATCTCTGTGTTGTTGAAGCCAACCTGGTCTACATAGTGAGTTCCAGGCAAGCTGGAGCTATCGGGAGACCCTGTCTCAAAAAGACAAAACAAAAAAATATTCATTTTTAATTATGTGTATATGTGCCTATGTCTCCTATGTGGAGACAAGAAGAGGGTGTCTGGTTCTCTTGAGCTAGAGTTGCAAACAGTTATGAGCCACCTAATAGGGGTACTGGAACTGAACTCTGATTCTCTAGAAGAGCAGTAAGCACTCTTAACCACTGTGCCATCTATCCAGTCCTAAAATAAATATGCTTTAAAAATATAATAAAAATAAGAGCTCACCACTAACTGAAAGGCTTACTACTATGTATCTTGAAGGACCAGAGACAGTAGGGTAATGGAAATGTGGGTTGTTAGTGAAATCTGTGTTCTGTGTGCTGTGGACACTGAATAGAGCAGCTAAGAAATCAGTACTGTTAGTGGGGAATCCATTTAGTTGAGTGTTTTTGAAATAGATTGTCATTTTCAAGTTCCTTTTGGGCCTCGAGAGTTTGTTTCTATGTTTACATCTGTTGCCAATCACAAAAATAATCACTTTTGTCATACCATTCATCCTCATAATTTGTTATTAATACCCTGATGTCAAAGGTAGAGAAAACATAATTAGCAAACTTAAGTCATTTCTTTTCCAGCTCCATTTCAAAGGAATATCTGTTTGGCCCATGCTCTGAGCTCAGCACATTTGACGTCTTGCCACCCCGCATTCTTGCTGCCCCCATTGAAATGCAGAATGTGCACATCCTTCTAATATGCATGCCCTCACTTTTGTCTGCAGATGTCAGAGAGCCAATACACAGCTACATAAGAGATGCACCGCAGCGTAGTCAGTGGGGTGAGCTTCCAACCTCTTCCTGCCCAGTCAGCTGGGCAGTGTCACCAAAGCTTTCATCATCTGCCCTGAATCTGATGGGGAATTAGCATTCCTTTCTGGAACAGTCTTCTAAAGAGCTTTAAAGAGACAAAACAATCTATCCAGTACGTAATGAAGAGCTCCTGATTATTAGTCATGTTTCTTTTAATTGGGTTAAATTGAGATGATTAGGGGGAAACAAAGGTGAGGACCAAAGGAAACCTTGGGCATCTTGATATGGATGCGTGCTCTGCATCCAACCCAGTTGGACACCCTGGGACTTTGTTTCTCTGTGTCTACAGGGAAAAGCATGTTATCTGTTTCTGTTTTTGTTTTTGTTTTTGTTTTTTTGAGGAAGATAAGACTAGATAGATCCCAAGTGCCCTTTGCCCCATGACCTTTAGCCTATAAAACTAATAAATCTTTAACTCAAGTAGGAATGCCTCATGACCCAATCTCTTTACAAAGCTGCGGGTCTGGGCTGTGCGTTCTCATGCAGATGTGTGTCTCACAGCGTCACTCCCTCCAGGTAAAACATTGTGTATCACACTCTCAAGTTCATTTTGGGAATCAGGGGGCTCATTTGGTCTTGACAGCATAGGAACTCAAACAGCCTTTGGTCTTGGATTAAATACTGCCCCTTGGCCTGTATATTGGGATCTGCTGATCTCTGCATTTAACCTTCAGGAGATTCACTAAGTCTGAGCAATTTGGTGCAGCATGGGAAAGCCCTTGGAGAATCTTTTAATAATAATCTTGAATCTTTGGGAAAGCCACTGTTGCTGGTTTTCTCCTGGGGCACTCTGAAAAATCAGCTAATACCAAGCCAATGACGCACAAACGAAAACTTTGTGATTGTGGAAAAACATAATCAAAAGTGTTGCTGATTGGTCAGGCTACATGTCCAGGCATAATGGGGGCCATGAGTTCTCACTTTGCTTTTACCATGAAGCCACAAAGAATTTCTTTGTTAAGAATCAGAACACAGAGTTGAACAATTCAGAGGAACAAATGATATCATGGTTCAGTTGAATCAACTGAGAAACATTCTTATGTTAAAGAAATCCTTTAACCTTCTAACCAGGGCTTTCTTATTCCTAAATGCATTGAACAGGAGATTCATTTGCAAAGAGTATGAACATACATAGCTACATTAAAGATTTAGGGATGATTTTGCAATGTAAAACTCATTGTTTCAAGTCAAATGTTTTTCGTTCCTTTTAATCTTGTATGTGTTTATGGTAAGATCAGACAGTGCTACCCTGGGATTACACCATAACCTATCACAGATGCATGCCTTGAGCCAGTACCCACAGGGAGGGAGCACTCTCTTTCTGTCTTTTCATGAAGAGAGCTCATGCTTTTGCATTATGCATGTGAGGCTGGTGTGTTGTATAAGCAGGCTCCCATGGGACTGTGTGAGACTGTTGTAAGTCTGGATTGGGGGAAGAACCATGTCTTGGCATTTTCAAATATAACAGGGATGGTTACCTGATACTCAGAGAATCTTGGCTGACGCTTACAGCCCTTTCTGGATTAATTTACTGTTGTTTTATGATACTTTTTTAAAAACCAGTTGTACCATTGTTTGCTGATGGAAATTGTTTCATGCTGGCAGGCAACTGTTAAGCAGTTCTAGGGTTTCTAATAAATGAAGTACCCACTAGTCTTCATTTCAGCAAAATGATAAGTGAAGTTTTTGCCCCTTGTACATAAAACTAATTCAGGGTTTAAAATCTGGAGCAATGCAAATTTATAAGCCCCGCTTAATAGAAGACAGTGCATTTGTTGATTTAATGGTTCAATCTTCCATGATTTAAAAAAAAAAAAAAATCTGTGTGGGGAATGTTTTAATGTAGTTTGGGAATAAGAACCTGGATGGAAACCACGGTATGAAGCAAGCTTGGTGGGGAAGGGGAGGAGGGTGTAGCTGTGGAGGTAGAAAAGATGTTCAAATCACCTCTGTAGAGCTGGCCGGCAGAAGTCTATGGAAACCATTGAAAAGAATTGTTTAAATACATAAAATAATCTAGATGCGATAGTGTATACCTGTAGTCTCAGTATTCTGAAGTCTGAAGCAGAAGGATAAGATCTGCATATTAAGACCCTAGAAATAGAGAGAGAGGGAGGGGGAGAGAAGGAGATAATGGAGGCCAATGAAACTGAAAATATTACCAAACTATATAAGAAAACAAACACAACGAATTGGTATATGCTTTGATAAAATGTACTATTGAGGGATCTTGTGACAATTATTTTAAGTAACAATGAGCATAAATAGTATCTGTTAATTGAAAGTAAGTCTAAAGTAACACAGAATCAATTTAGTCTCCTAGTGCAAAGTCATAGGCACTGCCAGTTCCCACTGCAGCTGGGTGTCTGCATTCATAACTGAAAGAATATGACACATTTTAGCGAGGGTTAATAAAAAGTAAAATGTAATTGTTTTTATATCCTAGTCTATGACTAAAGAGCAGATTAAAAGCCTTTGGGTTAGAGGAACTTGGCTAAAATATCAACTTGGCCATTTGATGGCTATATGAAGTTGGATAAGTTAACATAACTAGTGTCTTACTGGGATGGGACACTTGGTGGGCCCAGTGGATAGAGCTGCACTAAAGGACATCTGGGAACACAAATCAGATCATACGGGCGTGTGTGTGTGTGTGTGTGTGTGTGTGTAAATGAAAGTATGTTAAATTGGGCTGGGGGCAGTGGGGGCAGTGGGAATGGGGGAGGGGATCTAACTGTTATGCAACTGTATTGTCTGAATAGCCACACACAGGGTGGGGTGTCAGAGAGATGACTCAGGAGTTAAAAGCCACATACTGACTTTCCAAAGAGCGTGAGATTGGTTCCCAGCAAACACATCAGGTAGCTCACAATTGGAGCAACTCAGGCTCCAAGGTATCTGACACCTCTAGCCTTGGCAGGCACCTTCACGCATACACACACACACACACACACACACACACACACACTTAAAGTCTTCTACCTCTGTAGCATGGCTTTCAGTGCTCAGTTTGCAGTTGCCGGAACACACTGAAACACCATGCCTTGCCTGCCTCCTCGTATGGTGATGATGACGTGGGAACGGACACACCCGGGCTCCTCTGACTGGCTTTTTTTTTTTTTTTTAATTTTATTTATTTCTGTATGTGTATGAATGTACTGGCTGAATGCAAGTTTGTGCACCCGTGTCCTGCAGTGCCGCGAAGGTCAGAAGAGGGTGTCGGATTCCCCTGGAACTGGAGTTCTCCTGGAATTGGAGTTTCAGACGGTTCTCAGCCACCATGTGGGTGCTGGGGATCGAATCCAGGTCCTCTGCAAGAGTGGTCGGCGCTCTTAACCGCTAGGCCATCTCTCCAGCCCCTGACTGGCTTTCTTTAGGTATTTGTTGTACTTGATGAAAAGTGGGAAAGACTTTCTAGATAGACTATACTGAGAGCCCAAACCTCCTCTTACCTCACCTTGTCTTGAGAGCTATTATTGAACATTATCTAATGGAGGGGATGGGGTCATAAGGAGAAGAAAACAAATTAAATACACAGGTAGGACTTTGTAGGAAACCTCCTCTTATCTCCTCAATCCAAAGGCTTTGCTTGCAAAGAAGTTACCTTTTGCTCATCATAAGGTTGTAGTAGTAGCTACAAATGGCACTGCCACCTAGACCCTTTGGACACAGTTTTTAACTTGTTTCATTTGAAGAATAGGTCCCCTGAAGTCTGACTAGTTACAGGGTATGCTTTGGCTGTTTCTAGAAGGGACAGGGCCACTGCCTGAAAAGCTCACCAAGCCTTGTTAACACATAATTGGGGCCTAGATTTATTACTTGACTTCAGGGGAAATTCAGAAGAATAATACTATCCCGCTTCTGTCTGAGAGTTTCCTTAAGCAAACGCACCTGTGGGGCATAAGGCTGTCATCTTTCTCTGGCTGGCTACTGACTAGTGTGGGCTTGGTGCTGGGCCATTCTTCCTTCTCTCTGATGGATTTAAAGACAGCCTGCTATAAATGTTTGATCTATCCCCTCAATGTGGGTGTAAAGTCCATGAGGCAATGGAGTCTTGGGATTTTCTTATCCCTTGGGTCACAGCTAACACTTCATTTAATGTCTCCTTTTCATCAAAACCAGATTTGTCGTCTCACTTATTTCCCAGTGTCTGGCCAAGTTAGTGATGTTTATGAACACAAACTGGCAGATGCTCAAGCCAGATAAGAAAGAAGAGCCCTGATGCTATGGAAGGAAGCTGTTGGGGGAACAGATGGAGACGGTATCTAAACAGCTTCAACAAGGTGTGTGTTTGCTTCCTGTCTCCTGAGGTCTGTTTGAGTCAGAAGCCACTTAGGGACCTGAAGGGCTTCCCCATCCTTCCCAAGGCCTTCCGTCAGCCCAGCACTCCTGAATACTCAGTGCCCATTTTCTGCTCTTCACTGACATTTCTAAATGCAGAGGAGAACACAGCACAAAGATTGCAAGCAGTTCCCCGGAATAGCAAGAGAAATAGGAGCTGCAGTTTACAGAGCTATGAAACATACTGATTTTCAACACAGAATGACCTGTGACATCACTAAGGGCTGATGTAGTGTTACCTGAGGGTCTGTGTAGGACAGTAGGAGTTACCTAGGCCTTCACCATCACTGTGATCATTTCCTATGACTCATCATTTGGATGGTAAACATTGTAGACAAGGAAAGAGAAGAAAAGGCTTATCTGTGTGTCTTGACTGCAGTTGTTTTACCTTTCTTCCATTAATCTAAGTCTGAGTACCTAGGGCCATGCCTTAATGTATTAACTTGCCCACTGATTTCTCAGGGGTTTCCTCCTTCTGACCCAACCTGTGCTACCTTGCTCTTTATTTCACCGTCCTTAATCTTCGATCTCATTGAGTATACTTGTTTTGTTTTGTTTTGTTTTGTTTTGGCAGTATTAGCAACTGCAGCCAAGGCCTTGTGCGTGTTAGGAAGGTTCCCACTACTGAATTGTATCCCTGGCCTTCTTTTCACATTGTCTTTTGAGACAGGGTCTCACTAACTTGCCCAGGCTGGCTTCAGACTCACTATGTAGCTATGCAGGCATATAGTATGTTTGGCTTTATGTTGGTCTTTTATTATTTCACATGACTTGTTTCTTCAGCAACTGGAAGTTCATTAATAGAGGAACTACAGCACTCTGTACCTTATAACTCTTAGCAAAGTGCCAGCACACAATAAGTACTCAATAAATATATATGCCTGATATCTGTATCAGCCAGTCAGGGTACTTTTTCCCTTGTAACAAGTTTCTAGATTATTCCAAGACCATTGCTGCTTACAACAATTTATTTCCATTAACACTGTACCCCTAGAATGTGCCACTTAGACTCCAGGGACACCATGTCAAGTTCTTGCCTTTTAGCTTTGTGTCTTCCTCATAGGTGACCTCTTACTATAGAATAGCTAAGGGGCCTAGCAGTAAAATATAGTCCATAATATTTTAAAGGCCAGATTTGGTTTTCTTGAGAGGCCGGAGGGTGGGGTAGCAAATGAACACAATCAATAGGCTTTGTGTAGGAGAAAGCTTTGGAGACAGGATTGGCTAAGATCTAACCAGCAATAGGGGCTCATTGAATTCCTGGATCAGACAGATGGTATTAGCGAGCTGCAGAGAATGAGAAACACCAGGTACAAAGAGAGACAGCAGTTCTGAAGGAGCAGGTGCATTGTGAGAGGTGCTTAGAGGATTTCTGGTTAATTTTTTAATTTTCCTGAAGCTAGTTTGATCAGTGATTTACATATAAATAAGGTATGTTAAAAAAATAAGCTATTTTACAGTTTCTGAGTGATGTTTTCATGGGACCTCACAATAGTACATATAGGCATAAAATGGATATTTTTCCCTTTAAAAAATTAAGTTAGTTCTTTGGTAATTTCATACATATATATAATGCATTCTGCTTATTCCTCCCCTTCTCTTATCTCCTTCCCATCTCTATCAAATCCCCCTCCTCCCTATCTGTCCCTTTCCCAGGCTCATGGCTTTTGGTTTTGTCATATGACCCTTTTAGTTTAATGTGTGGCTGGCCATTTGCTTGAGACTATCTGTAGACAGCTGAAGTCATGACTTCTCTCTTCCCTGAATCTATCCAGACAAAACAATGCAACTGTGAGTGGTAGACCCCACCTGAGTCCCTCTTCTGTCCTTGTCTGACTATTGATGGTCCCATTCTTTTGCAGACCCAGTATAGTCATCCATCATTGCTAAGAGTTCACTATTGCAATGGCTGTGTGTTTCCCTAAAGATGGTATTCTACAGTCCTTACTCCTATCTTCTATCTCTTAAAAATCTTTCTGCCCCTTCTTCTATAATGTTCCCTGATCCGTGGAAGGGAAGGTATGTCTTGTTTAGGGCTGAGCATTCATTCAACAGTTGCATACTCAGCATTTTGTCATTGGAGATTACTATTATTAACCTTTTTATGTGTGTTTCTAAACCATTTTCTATGTGTTTATATGTATAAATATTAATAAATTATGCTTCTGAAAAAAATGCTCCCTGCCTCCCACCAATACATCTTAGAGAACACAGGTCAGCATCTTTACTTCATCATAGTTTTCTGAGGAGGAAGTGGAAGTGGTAAAATCTTTTCACAACAGGTACTGTCATGAGATGGCCTCCCATGATAGAAATTTTATTGAAGTTTAGTGCTAACTCTCTCAAGAGATGCTCTTACAGGCTCTGCAAAGATTCCCTCACTCTGCAGTCCTTAGTAATCCAGTGGTCTGCCTCCAGTTCTGCCCTCTGAAGACATATTGCTCATCTGCCCTAAAGACTGACTCTAGCAACAGCCCTGTGCCAGCTCCTTATTTTCTGTGGACCATGGGGAGCATCCGTCCATCCCCCTTCGCCACCAGACTCTGAGAAAATGGGCCAGGCTCATGCAGCAGCCCCTTCCCATCACTCTTGGCTACCAAGGCAGCTCGCCACCCTTCCTCTCAGATTCTAGAATTCCGGAGGAGTCCAACACTAGCTCTTTGTGCTTCCCTATCCCTGAAGTTCTCAAATGGAAGTGCTAACTGGTCTCAGTGAAAATCTCCCATGGGGTAAAAGCTACCATCTCCATTTTCCTTCCCTCAGCTATTTCTCTGGATCATTACTAAAGGAAAAGACTCAAGCCTGACTTTTGGTCCTCTTGCTTTTTCATGTTTTCTACAGAAGGCTGTTTTAGAACTCTCTGGTATCTGTGTGTGAGCTTCTCCTCACACTAGAAACTTAGAACTGATATTCTTGAATCATAGGAACCATTTGGTGAAATGCTGTTATATATGTGTTGAGGTTTACATTTTTGCCAGCCCTTTGAAGAAAAAAATCCCATGTGCATCTCAGTGTCTTATTTTTCATTTACAAAGCAATTCTTCATGCATTCGAGCATTTTAATTTTTCTTTTTGTGTGCATTGCCTTTTAAAATCATTTGCCTTAAATTTAATTTTTTATTTTATTAATTTGTAGTGCTTTACATTTCCTGAAATCTCACCCTTCACTATGTTGCTATATTTTCCCTAAACCTGGCCTGGTCTTTGTGTAATACCCAGCAAGATGCACAGAGGAATGCCACATAGTTTGGATCAGGAATACTTTATTAATAGCCAGCAGTCAGAGAGGGGGCTAATGTCCCAAAGAACTCTCAACCCCAAGGAGAAGCAGGGCAGGTTTTGTAAAACTTAAAATCAGAATTAAATCATTCCAGGGACAAAGCCAATAACCATACTTAAATCAGATCACCATAATTATATCAGGCCAGGGGCAGGTCAGCTAACAAAGAGGATTTCAGTTAACAAAAATTTTTGTTTAGGCTAGGAGGGATGATGTGCTCTCTGGACTTGCTACCTGGCTACTTATAAGTTTCCCAGTATTGTAGAAACCATGTACTCCCTGAAACCGCCTGCAGGAGACATCCTCCCTGGCTGGGTAGCGTGGGAGTGGCTGGCCAGAAACTCAGGGTAAAGCAAAAGTCAGGTCGAGCGAAATGGAGTTAATTTTGTCATTTCATTTACCTTTAAGAAATTGGTCTATATCAAAAGCACTGTAAATAATTTTCCTTTTTCTCTTGTGTCTGGCTTATGTGAATCTTCCTTCTCTAATTTATAAATATGTCCCCCTATGTAAGCTTCTAATTTTTTGTGTGTGGGGGGGTGGGCATGCATGGCTATATGCATATTTCCTCTTTGTGTGTGTGTGTGTGTGTGTGTGTGTGTACATGTGCACGAATGTATGTGGCCACAGGTCGATGTCAGGTGTCATACTTGATCACTCTTTATATATCAAGGCAGGGTCCGTCACTTGAACCCAGAGCTCAAAGTTTTGGCTAGTGCAGTTAGCCAGCTTGCTTCCGGGATACTTTCTCCATCCCCAAGTGTTGGGATGACAGGTGGCCTGCGGCACCCTCCAGGCATTTATTCAGGCGCTGTAGATCTGAACAGGTTCTCAAGCTTGTGTGGCAAACACATTACCCAGTGAGCCATCTCTCCACCCCCCTAATGCTTTAATAGTTGAAATCTTTGATTGTTTCTAGTCTTCATCCAGCTGGACTATTCTGTGAACAGCAGGATTCTACCTTAACCTTTTTTTTGAATAGAGACCTCCTTGACCCAGTGAAAAGCCAGCACTTTGTGTTCTGTGGTGCCCAGAACAAGAGAAATCAAAGGATTGACCAGAGAGGATGGGGTGGAAGGCTAACGGTCAAAAGGAGGCGATTTCTCAGTCTAGAAAGCCTCTCATAGGAGTGGACACCTATCACTCCTTGACTAGTTTACTATCAGAACATTTAAATAAAGCCAGAGCTTAAATCTTTGTATATATAGGCATTAGTAGTTCATGAGAGAAAAGTTTCAGAAAACACACTCTCACTGGCCTTTATTTTCTTCTGATCAGCAAAAGGTTTTACTTATTTTATGGCTGAATCTTTTATCAACTCTAATAGTTAAGAGTTCTGCAGGGGCTGGAGAGATGGCTTAGTGGTTAAGAGTACCAACTGCTCTTGCAGAGGACCCGGGTTTGATTCCCAGCACCTACATGGCAGCTAAGAACCATCTTTAAGCTGGGCGTGGTGGTTCTCGCCTTTAATCCTAGCACTTGGGAGTCAGAGGTAGGTGGATTTCTGTGAGTTCAAGGCCAGACTGGTCTACAGAGTGACTTCCAGGCCAGCTGGGGCTATAGGAAGACCCTGTCTCAAAAAAAAAAAAAAAAGAAAAAAAAAAGAGTTTCTGTAAAGAACAGCCGCGATTTTTTTTTTTTTTTTTTGTCTTTTTGAGACAGGGTCTCCCTGTAGCCCAGCTGTCCTGGAACTCACTCTATAGACCAGGCTGGCCTTGAACTCACAAAGATCCACCTGCCTCTGCCTCTCAAGTGCTAGGAATTAAAGGCATGCGCCACCACGCCCAGTGTGATTCATTTTTTATAAGCGAGCCTTCAGTTCACTCCCATTATATTTTTTACCTTGTTTCCTTGAGTCCTTCTAAGTGACTTAGGAGTACTGCTTCAGGGGGTCACTGAAGGTCTTGAGGAAGCCTTCACCTTATCTGGGAGGTCTTAGCTGACTTTCTTTTAGTGTCCTCATAGTCTCCCTGTTGTTGTTCTGGGATTCCTAGATAGAACGTAGCTTATTCCACCTTTCCTGAAGGCTAGCTCTCAAAGCTATGGAGAGCACTGTGCAAGCCACTAAGGGAAAACATCAATCAATGATCCAACATCAGCCTCAAGAACAGATATCCACATCAATGACCAGCACAGCATATGACATCGGTGCAATAGTGGCACTTTTATCTCGGAGGAACTCAATAGCTAACTAATTTGATGTAAAGCCCACTCAGTGGGAGGAAACTCATGTGTGGCATCATGAACATAGCCAGATGGATACAACTGGATAGATCATAGATCTTAGAGCAATCCCCAAGGTTGACGCATCCCCAGGCTAAGGTAACATCTTACTAACTACAAAAGAAGCATCCTTATATTTACAGACAAGGGTCCCACTCAGAAAAGAAGCTTATTCTGCACCAGATGAGAGTACTACAGAGACCCCACAACTAGACAAACACACACATGATCTGTGAATTGCTCATGCCCAGGCCACACATTAACAATGCAACCTCTACACATAAGCCCCAAGCATCATAGAACAAGGACCCAAGAAGGCATTAACTACCTCTTAACTCTCGTTAGGGAAGCTCCTCCATGCAACAGGAGACCAGGAACCCGAAAGGGCCTGAATGACCAAACCATGAAGATTAGGGGTCTACAGAGTTTGGTTCCATGGACAGGCTGCCTATATTCAGCTTCACCCACCCAGGGCTCAGGGAACGCTACAGAAGAGGAGGCAGAAAGATTATAAGAGCCAGGGAAGCAATGCAAGACCAAACAGAAATGAATCCTACAAGCTCCTGGGTCCTGGTTCATATGAACCTACAGCATTGGTATCAGCAGGCACAAGACCCATGCAAGCTCAGCTAGACAAAAACCCAGCACAGAACTACAGAAATGAGGAAATATTGGCAGCTGATGGCAGTTGGGTGAGGGAGCCCTGGCCTTCTCTAGAAAAGGGACTCTGGATAGGCTGACAAGAGCCCAGGGGAGGAGCTGGCACTGAGGAATGAGCAGGGAGAGTAATTTGGCCCAATGGACCCTAGCACAAATGAAAGAATGTGCAGAATCTGGGGAGGTGGGGTGAGGCCTCCTAGAGGGTGCCAAGGGAGAAGCAGGTATAAGGGCAATTGAGACTGATTTAAAAATTATATATGAAACACATAAAAATTCAATTAAAAAAGAAAAATAGTAATAAAAAAATAAACACAATGAAAAAAAAAAAGTGTGGGGCTTATTATCATCATAGCTGGGAATGCAGCACCAAGCCTGGTGACAATGAAAACCTATTAGCTAGAACAGTGACTCTTTTCATAGCTTTTGTGTGTCTTTTGAGAACGTAGAGCTAGTGATGATTCTGTCTGTTGGAATCCAGGATTTTGGACTGATCTTATCTAAGTCCTTGCTCATAGATTGAAATGCATGCCCTTTGGACAGAGAAGACCACATGTGTACAAGATAGGAATACGAGATGCACTAGATGCTGAAAGAAGGGGGTGAGGTGGGAAGGTTTGGGTCCTGATGCTGAAGGCGATGGGTGTCATGGATGGATTTTTTTTTTTTTTTTTAGAGAATTATATTGAATTTATTTTTTGAATTACCACATACTTCTCCCTAGGGGAAATATTTAAAAATAACAAATGAGGGGCTGCAGAGATGGCTTAGTGGTTCAGAGCACTGACTGCTCTCGCAGAGGACCTGGGTTCAATTCCCAGCAACCACACGGTGACTAACAACCATCAGTAACTCCACTTCCAGAGGATCTGATGCCCTCTTCTGACATCCACGGGCATTGCACAACATGGGCGCACTGACATACATGTAGGCAATACACTCATACACATTAAATAAATAAATAATAAATAATAAAGATTAAAAATAACCAACTAATCAATATACAGATCACATTCCCTTTCAAAGGGAATATGATTTGGGGCTGGAGAGATTGCTTAGCTGTTAAGAGTTCTGTCTACTCTTCCAAAGGACCTGGCTTCAATTCCAAGCACCCACATGGTGGCTAACATCCCTCTATAAATTCAGTTCCAAGTGATCCAGATCCTCTTCTGGCTTCCATGGGTTTTGCATGATATAAGTGCACTTACATATATGCAGGCAAAACAGTCATACACATAAAATAGAAATAAAATTTTTAAATAAAAAGTACTACTAAATTGGAAAGGCATTTCAAAATGCAATTTCAAAGAAAAAGAACCACGGTTTTTAAAATCTACCAACACTTGGAAATAATGAGTCAAAATAGAAATCATGATGGAAATTTAAAAATACCTGAACAGAAATCAAAATTGTAAGATGGAGCTGGGGAGATGGTTCAGCTAGTAAAGCATCCACTACATGAGCATCAGAACCAGAGTTCACATTCTCAGAACCCATGTAAAAAAGCCAGTTGGTCTGGTGGCCCAGCTGTATTCCAGTGCACTTGACAGATGGATATGGGTTCCCCGGAGCAAGCTGGTCAGCCAGACTAGCTGAAATAACTTGTTCTGGGTTCAGCCAGGGACCTGTCACAAACTCCATATATAAAGTGGAAGGTGACACACGCCTTTAATCCTAGCACTTGGGAGGCAGAGGCAGGTGGATCTTTGTGAGTTCAAGGCCAGCCTGGTCTACAAAGTGAGTTCCAGGACAGCCGGAGCTACAGGGAGACCCTGTCTCAAAAAGACCAAAAAAAAATAAAAATAAAAAAAGTGGAAAGTGATTGAGGGCAATATCCCATGTCACTATCGGATCTGCACACACACACACAGAAGCACATGCATCCTCATACACAAGTGCTCGTGGGTAGGTTTTAGGCATCTGGGAGGATCAGGTGTGTATTAAATAAGCAACTGGGCTATGTAAAGACAAATTGGCAGCAGGCAAGGGTAGGCCCAGAAGAAAAAGACTTGAGAAGCCTGTGGCAATTCATGTGAAGAATATTTGACCTTTATTGAATTTTGAGAGCATAAAAATATTGGCACCTGATTTTACAGTACAGCTTAAAATAAATCTTTTTAAATGTTTAACATTTGACTATGATTTAAAAAAAAAATCGTCTTTGTAGATCCAGCCACACACCTTGCAGGACCCACCATGACATGAAACTGAGACACCCCTCTGTTCAGATGCCCAGATTCAAGGTGTTGAGAGTAAATGAGGGGCCCATGTCCCCGGAGCTTGGCTGAGACCATGTGAAAGGTCAGGGTCACTCCCTAGAAAGCCTCCCTCTGCCTGTTTCAGAAAAAGGCTGATGTGTCCTGGCATCTAGGCAGAGCCAGAGGGACAGTATAACTACTAGGGACTATGCCTTACCCCAACCCCTGCTAACCTCATAGATACGTTGTAAATTACACAGTAAGTTCTGTGACTAGACCAGACAAACGAGATGGTGAGAGGAACTGAGAAAGAAGCTTGTTTTGTTATTTCTTTTTTCTTTTTTTTTGTATTTCTTTTTTCTTAAATGTGGTTGATGAAAAGATAAACCAGAAAAGAGGAATAACATTAATGTTAAATCTGTTCTTTGGAGCCATTCATTCCTCACCGACATGCACCCACTTAAGTAACTTCCCACTAACAGATTCTTAAATAGTTTGAAGGAATACTAGTTTGGATAAAAGGTTTTCTGTGGAGTTGTGTGTTACTTTAAAAAATTTTTGACCGGGCGTGGTGGTGCACGCCTTTAATCCCAGCACTTGGGAGGCAGAGGCAGGCGGATCTCTGTGAGTTCAAGGTCAGCCTGGTCTACAGAGTGAGCTCCAGGCCAGCTGGGGCTATAGGGAGACTCTGTCTCCAAAAAAAAAAAGTTCTGGGGCCGGAGAGATGGCTCAGTGGTTAAGAGCACCAACTGTTCTTGCAGAGGACCCAGGTTCGATTCCCAGCACCCAGGTGGCTAAGAACCCTCTTTAACTCCAGTTCCAGGGGAATCTGATGCCCTCTTCTGATCTCCGAGGCATTGCACAACACGGGCACACCATGCAGACAGTACACTCATACACATAAAAAATAATAAATAAGTATTTTTAAAAATTTATTCTATATGTGACATGCGTGTGTGGTGTGTGGGTACACATGTACCATGGTGCACATGTAGAAGTCAGAGGACATGCGTCTGAAAGGCATGCTTCTCAGGGACCGAACTTGGGTCCTCAGGCTTGGGTGGCAAGTGTGTTTGCCCACTGAGCCATCTTACCTGCCCTACTTTTGTTTTGTAAGACTCAATAAACACACACCTTTTCATAACCATTTGAATGTTAAGATTCTTCACCATCTATTTTATCATCTGGAAAAGTGACTTAGAAGAATGAGCTTTTCAGCCGGGCATGGTGGTGCACGCCTTTAATCCTAGCACTTGGGAGGCAGAGGCAGGTGGATCTTTGTGAGTTCAAGGCCAGCCTGGTCTACTGAGTGAGTTCCAGGACAGCTGGGGCTACAGGGAGACCCTGTCTCGAAAAGACCAAAAAAAAAAAAAGAAGACTGAGCTTTTCATAAGAGATGTATAAAATGCTAAGTTCCTTAAGTCCAAAAACTAGAAGAGTATGCACACATAGACCAATACACATACGTACCTGCTTCTTGCTAATATCACAGAGGGCAGATAAGCATCTGTGGAAGTTGGTGATTTGAGGTATCTGAAATCAGACACTGTCATTGTCACTTGTGGCACGCTGACTTGGTGAGCCTCTGTCTTCAGCTATCTGAAGATCACAGTATGAGAACACCTTTCAGTGCCTAGCCTTCATTTCTACGAAAGAGATGAAGTGCTTATTAAACCACATCCCCTCTGCAGTTTTCAATGACTAGGAGCTCTGATTCAGCAGCAGGGAGGCCAACTGCTGCAATAATTTGGTTAAGTCCCCTGGTTTATGCTTTTAAAAGGTTAATAAGGGCCTAATGTGGGTACCCTACTGTGCAGAGATTTCGGGGACTTCTGATGGTCTAAAATCCACTTATAAAGCTGGGTTGAACTGTGGCATTTCAGAGAGACCCACAGGGCAGTTTGGGACAATTGACATTAAACACTGCAGAATTCCAAAGTGCAGACAGCTTGGCAAGTTTGAGTTCTGGTGCATTCTGTTCGGAACTAGTCCCCCACCCCTCTTCAATAGTGCTTTTGTCTTTCTGCTAAAGGTCAGGCTATAGCTGTCAGCTACTGGTGTTCCCTTTGGAGAGTTACTAGGGAAGAGGGTGGACGTATTGATTAAGTGTTTATATTTTTATCCCCCATCACAAGGCCTGACTTTAGAGATTTAGCAATATAAATGAAATGGTTTACATGTTTCCGCTCCATGCGAGCAGATGCTGGTTCTAAAATCACTGTGAACACCCATGGCACTATGTACCCACTTGACCGCTGGTCCTCCTCACCACCCAGGTTGGCATCGTGGGCAGAGCCAGCCTACATTTTTACTTAGACTGGGAACAGAACTGGAATCCTGGACCGCCATCTGCACCATGGGTGTCACACTCAGATGAACAGCTTCTGTGACGCGGGTGTAGCCATTCCATAGCACAGCTGTTAGGTAGAGGAACGCATCTTGCCTGATTCCTAGTCCAGATGCTGTACATGATACACCTGGAGGCGGAGGTTTGGGCGCAAAGCCTTGTGAGTCAGAGCCCCTAACCCTTCTCTTCCAAGACCACAGGTGTTGTCTGAGGCCCTCTCTTCAGAGAGAGGCCACAAGGGACCCACAGCTGACCTCTGCCTCAAGCTAGAGGACGGTCTTGATGACAGTCCTGACTATCTTCAACTGAACACAACTTAGGGAGTTTGCAGTGGACAGAGATTAAGCCCCACAGTTCCTGTCACCAGTTTCTCGGTCTCAGTGTGAGAGCCCCCCCCCCACACACACACACACTATCAGCTCTAGGTGATGCCATGATGGCCATAGCTTTCAGCTGTTCTCTGCTTAGTCCCTTTTCCAGGTTCTGAATGGCATACCGGACAGCCCCTTAGTCATCTTAAAACTTCTCAGCTGCCAGGTGTGGAGAGTTCCGTCTGTAATCCCAGCATCAGGAGGCGGAGGTAGGAGGATAGCCACAAGTCTGAGGCCATCCTGGGCTACAGAGTAAGATCTTTTCTTAAAACAAACTCCTCAGCTTACTTCCATGGACCCCCTGGTGCTCTTCTCTGAGTGTCAGCTCCAGGGTGCTGGGACAGAGAAGAGGGTGGGAAACAGAGAGCAGGAGTCTGGTGACATCTGGTTCACTGCTCCTCTGATTGTTCTCTGCTTCTGTGGGCTTCATTTGATGACGGTTTTGCTGCTCAGATCATCTGTGTGACTGCCTTAGGACTGGTTAGCATCACCCTGCTTCCTCTCTGAAGAGCCAGCTCTGAGGGAAACAGAGTCCCCTTTGCATTGCTAGGTGTTTGACCCATCTGCACGCCAGCCCCTCCTCAGGGTGGGTCCTTGATTGACCTGCCTGGAAATCCTGGTGTTTCTACTCTGCAGCTCCTCCACTCCTTCAGAGCAACTCTGTCCCAGGCTTACAGCCAAGGGGCGAAATGGGAGGATTACAATCTTCTTGTCTATAAATCGTACCTGGACTATGTTCCCTTTAAACTATGTTTTCACAGGGATCCTTCACTTAGCCTCCTACCTTCCAAATGTCTAGTTGAGAAATGGGTTCCTGTCTGTGTTTATGGGTGTCCCTCCAATCTAGGGGAAGGATGGTAAGTTGTTCTAACCCCTTCATGTACTCCTTTCAACCCAGGGTGGGCCTAGGGTTTGTCTCAGAAGTAGCCAGATAAGGAACACTGTGACCTTCTCTCCTTGCTACTGGGCCTGGATCTCCCCAGTGATTCTCCGGAAACTGCCCCATGCTCCTAAGTTGTTGAGAGGTGAGTAGTTACCTGGATGAGAAACTTGCCCTCCCTACCAGGCCATCAACTATTCTGTCTTTCTTTGGGGCTAGGTCACAGGACCTCTCGATAAACCATAAAGGACATGTTTATCCCCCTTCATTAGGGGCTTTGTACCCGGGGGTCCTAGCACCACTACCCTTGGCTTCGAGCCTTGACTATAATCTAAGAATAAGGAAGAATCCCACTCAGTAGTATCCCTTTTACATTGGTGATGTTCTCCATTCCTACCTGAACTTAATGCCTGATAATTTCCTCCTGTCTGTCCTTTCCTGTTCTCAGAGAGGGCAGAACCAAGCTGACACTCAGGAAACTTTCATAGGATCTGAATGCTTGGCTTAAGCTGTGTCTCACTTTAGGAAGATGCTATGAGGATCACTAGGGGAATTATTTTAATTACCTGTAGGAACAGGAGGTTCAAGTTTCTCCAAGTTTTCTTTAACTCCTTCCTGCTGACTCCTTGCCAAGCACTTGGACATACAAAGGTGTGTTCTCTTGGACCGGCACAAATTGCTGCACCTTACGAGTTCTCTCCTAAGAAATGGGCAATCAGAATAAACTAGGATAATCTTACTTTAAATACCAGAGTTGACAATTAAGTGTGAATTGGGTGCTAGTAAGCTGTGTTCTTGTTCAGCAGCCGGGAGGAGAAAAGGGAAACAGGGAAGTGGTTACCCCGTTATCAGCACTTAAGCAAAATCCATCTGGCAGCTGTGTGGAATGGAGAGTGCGGAGCGTGCAGAGGGGCCTTTCCTGCCGCCAGACCTGAGTAAAGCATCCAGCGTAGGCTCCGGAGATCTCAGTGCGAGTAGAGAACAGGACGGGAGGGTTTCTATCTCTGCATCCTCGCCAGCATTTGTTTTCTGCTGTTTGTTTGCTCATTTGTTGTTGTTGTTGTTTTAACTTTTACTGGCATGTTTTTTGTTTATTATTATGTGTATGAGTGTTCTGTCTGCATGTAGGTTGGTGCACCCATGTCTTGCAATGCCGCAGAAGTCAGAAGAGGGCGTGGGATTCCCCTGGAACTGGAGTTAAAGATGGTTCTTAGCCGCCATGTGGATGCTGGGAACTGAACCCAGGTCCTCTGCAAGAGCAGTTGGTGCTCTTAACGCTGAGCCATCTCTCTAGCCCCGTTTGCTCGTTTGTTTAAAGTAGCCAACCTGACGGGTGTGGATTCAAATTTCCCTGACTCCAGTTTAGTTTTATCCAGTTTCTTCTAATATACATTTGTCATTAAGAAAGCTATGTTTACAAAACTGCGCCGGAAAGAGCTGCTCTTCCTCCCGCACACTCATGATCAACCTCAATTCATCTGAGAATGCACACCCCCCCACACATATTTTCACTTCCCCTTGAAATTCTATAAAAGTTTTAGATGTGTTTCATGCAGCATGCAATGTTTAGCTATCTCTTAGTTGAGAGCTAGTACTGAACATTTAAAAACTGGATTCTGCTGGGTGTGATGGTGCACGCCTTTAATCCCAGCACTTGGGAGGCAGGAGCAGGCGGATCTCTGTGAATTCAAGGACAGCCTGGTCTACATAGTGAGTTGCAAGATAGCTCAGGCTATAGGCAGACCCTGTCTCAAAAAGTAAAACAAATAAACAACAACAAAAAAATGGATTCCCAATTCTAAGGCGATTCCAAAGGTCGGGTTCTCATGATCCACATTCATTTGAAGATGGAACTGTCAAAACCCTGTCCTGTGCAGCTTCCACCCAGTCCGCTTCCCTCTTTCCATGCCTGCCTCACCCTGCACGTGTCTGTTTGCATATCCTGCTGGAGTTGATTTTCTGTGGCTAAAGTTAGTCTGGATTTGTTCCAAATTATGTAAATAATTTAAGTGATTAGATATAACTAAAACCTCCATTGACACTTTCTCCCCTGATAAAAATCTGAAATCCTCTTACCTATCCAGCATCGAATCTCAAGCAGACCCTTCTGGTTAAAGTCACTTTAAGTTTATTTCCTCTTTCCTAGAGTAATTTGTGTTATAGATCTGTTTTCAGACAGGTACTGTCCTTTAGGAAGGTGTCATGGGGTCTCCACGGAACAGGAGGTCAAGGTTCTCCAGGGTTTTTTTTTTTTTTCAGCTTCCTCCACTAAGTCCTTGCCATGAACTTGAAACTAAGGGTGACTCAGAGGCCTCTCACTTCATCTGTCTCTGCTTGTTACCCTCCTCCGATGCTTATTTCCTCCAGTCATTAGGAAATCTGCCTTTCACATATGTAAAAATGTGTGAGTGTGTAAAAGAGTGTGTAGCTATCCATTTAATAGTGTGTGGCCCTGGAAATCTATGTGCTTTGTGTCTGTGGTTAGCAGAAAGCAATGTCTGTGAATGTGTAGCTTGTGAAGATGGTAACTGGCCAGCTTCAGTTCTGTGGCTCACACATAACCATTACAGGGGAGGTGTGGGGGAGGCCTTCTAGCCCTGCAGTGGAGGCGTTGTGAAACCCAAGCCAGCCCGGAACACCCTCACAGCATGATTTGTTATTGCACAGAGCCCGCTGTGCTGTCGCTCAAGCCATATTTCCTGAAACCCAAGAAGCCGGAGTGAAATAGAGGTCTCTTATAACCAGCTCCTGTTCCTTCAAACCTTCGTGCTACTCTGCCTTGGTTTCAGCCTTTCTCTGTGTGGTCACTAACCACCTCCCTGAAGGTGAAACTTACAAGTCACAAGGAGACTCACTTGAGGATTGGAAAAGCACAGAGGAGGTGGTGGATCTCAGTGCCATGTGGCCTTGTCTCCTTCTCCCCATCACAGATTTCTTCTCTGAAGGCCTCTTGGTCTCAGGAACTGAGCTAGAAATCTTATTGTCGTGTACAAAGTGGGTCTTCGTGACCTTCGCTTCCTGTTAGAGAGGACATCCAGGGTCTTAGCATTGTCTTTACGTCAACCAGTTTTTCTTGTATTTCTTTTTTTCTTCATTTATTTATTAGTGTGTGTGTGCATATGTGTGTGTGTATATGTATGTGTTTTTTTGTGTGTGTTGTGCATGTGTGAATGCTGCTTTGTGCATGTGGAGGTCAGAGAACAACTTGCAGGATTCATTCTCTCTTTCCACTATGTATAGTCCAGGACTAAAACTCAGATCACTGGGCTTGGCAGCAAGTGCCTTCTCCCCCTGAGCATCGTGCTAGCCTTGCCTTCTTTGTCCTCACTGGCCATAGCATCCAGGTATCTATAGAGCTGTCATTTCGGATGTCTTAGGACATAGATGTTTATTTTCAGGCTACTTCTTGCCTCTCCCTCAGAAAAAAATTCCAGGTGTCTTTTTCCTCAAGCTGGATGGGAGAAGACAGCACCTATTCATGTGAGCTTACATTCTCTCCATCTGTAATGAGGTGCCATAGGGCAAGGTTTTCTCTTTCTGATGACTTTTACAGTACTGAACCATGACATTGTAGACAAGTGAAGATACGTCATTGTCAGTCTGGAAATTCTTTCGCATCTCCAAGGCTCTGTGAGAATTCATGGTCACTGGCCACTGAGGCACTGTGTCCCCATGGTGCTGTAGGGGCGAGTTCTGCCAGTCACAGGCTGTGCACCCCTAGCAGCCTTTGCCTTCCTCTTTCTGCTTTGATGGCTCCTTCAGCCCAGCGAGTCTCTGTTCTGACCAAAGAGCTGGCAGACAGTAAATAAGTTGACAGGGAAAAAAAAAATGTCATTAATTAACTTGCAAAACAATTAGCTCCCACTGCCCAACTAGGGTCAGAGGGGAGTCCACACTCCAGCAGCCAAGATGTATGGAGCCACTGAGGCAGAGACAGAGACATGTGACAGAGAAGGCAGTCTCCAGCTGACTTGGGTCCTGGTAAGATACTCTGGGTGGCAGGACTGTCATTAATTATTAACCTATATGTAAAATCAAGTAAGTGCAAAGAGAGCCCAGCAGCAAATGCTGCCCCCTTGTGGGCTGCTTGAGGTTGAAGGGGGAGAAAAGGCCAGGTAAAGAAAACTAAGCCTAAGTGATCCAGGGTATGGCTGGTTCCAGTAGAATGGGAACACTTTACTTCTTAAGCTTCTTTTATAATGTTATGTGTGCAGAGTGGGTGGTTGCTTTAATTAAGTGTTGTAAAGTTTTATTTTGCATATATATATATAGATATATATATATATATGCATGATATAAAAGTTTAAAGACCCAAAAGAAGGCACACAGTGGAAATAACTCTCACTGCTCAGTTTTCCTCCCCATGGGTAACCATGCCTATCAGTGTCTTTTACAGCCCACCAGGGATAAATTCTGAATAGCTATGCAGTTAAATGCGGAGTGATGACTATATAGTCATGTGACAACGCACAGTTGACTCTTCATATCTGTAAGTTCTGTGTCTGCAAATTCAACCAACTGTGGCTCAAAATTATTTTGAGGTGAGAAAAACTTCTAAATATGGATGAACTTTTCACCTTGTCGTTCCCTAGGCAATCCTATATAAATATTTATGTAATATTTACATATATATTAGCTATCATAAGCATTCAACAGGCTACTTGAAGTGTGCAGGAGGATCCATGAAGGTTATAAGCAAATATTTCACATAAAAGACTTGAGGATCGGGCTGTGGGGATAGTGCAGCCGTTAAAGGCTGAGGCTAAGAACTGCAAAAAACAAAAGACTTGAGGATCTGTGGATTTGGGATTTTGGGGGCTACTGTCCTGGAACTTAATCCCCCTTGGATACCAAGTAATGATTGTATATAAATATGTAACCAAAACACATTATATAATATATACATTTGTGTAAACATGATTACAGGCACACATTACTATATGTAAAGTCATACAATGATTAGACAGTTGTGTGACATAGTCGTGTATGCAGTTGGCAGTGTGATTGTTCTCAGTAGTGATGATTTCCTGCAGCCTTTTATTGTTTTAAACAGAAGGAAAATTAGAACCTGGCCTCAAAGTGGTGTCATATGAGGCCATTGAGAGTAAGAGGCATGTCACAGGAGAGGTGCTAGGTGCAAAGGTGAGCTGACCACACACCTTGGAGCCCAGTACAGGGACTCATAGGGCATACCATAGGCACTAGTGTGTTCTGGGCCCCTTAAAAGTGATCTCCTTTGATTCTCTCTCCCATCCCACTTCTAGGCAACCATTCCAATATGTAAAAAGTATATCTTCTAGGTGGCTGTGTCTTCTTGCAGTCCTTTTGTGTAAATGAATTTTTACTTTATGCTGAAGGTCTGGCTCTTCCTTCAGTAGTTTTCGGCAGGCTCTGAGGCTTCCATCTGTGGATAACTCTGCTTTGCTGCTGCCTACCTGTGGGAGCTTCTCTTGCTACAAGCAGGTACAGTTCAGTCCTGCAAAGGGAAGGAGAGCACAGTGGCCACCTGTGATGGTCAGTTGGTTACTTTCGTAACCCAACCTAAGAGTACTGCCAACCCAGGTCCTTAGCCTGGGAAGCGGAACGCTTCCCGTCTTGGCCGTGCTTTCCCACCTGCCCACAGATTGCTGGTCTCTGGACAGGAATTTCAGGCTGACTGCTGATGGCCTATCTTCAGCCTACACCCACTCACAATTCACTTCACAGCTGGTGACCTGATAGGTCTCTGTCCAGCCCCATAGTACCATCCAGCCTAATGCTAGCTTACCAGAGTAGTGGTCTGATAGACTTCCCATCAACCCACTAGCCACTGACACTCAAAATCCAGGCCTATCTTGGCCTGTATGCACACAAAAATAATGACCGGGAATTCTGTGTAATGATGGTAATGGAGAATTCACTTTATTGCCTACAGCAACTCACTTTTATAAGCAAAATGATGTCAGCTCCCAAAGCAAAACACAGACCCCCAGTTTCTCTGTACACTGCTGCTCCACCTAGCATCATGTGCTCCCTCTTGGGGTGGGGTCAGAGGAGCCCCATGACTCCCACCCCATGCCCTGAGGGGTGCTAGCTGAGGACTAGCCCCTAATTCAAACTGTATCCTCCCACACCTTCCTTTGTAGAGCAGATCTGAGATCTTGAAAATGGTTAAAGCAACAGTGATAACATTTATCCTAATTTTTGAAAAGATTTTATTTCTTTTTATTTCATATGTATGTTTTGCTTACATGTATTCATGTGTTTGCAGTGCCCACAGTGGCCAGAAGAGGTCATCAGATTCCCTAGAACTGAAGTTATGGATGGTTATTAGCTTCCATGTGGGTGCTGGGAACTGAACCTGGGTCCTCTGAAAGAGCAGCCAATGCTCTTAACCACTGAACCATCTCTCCACACACTCCTCTAATATTTCTTTTGTCTCAATTTTTGTTTCCCATAAACATTTCAGAATGAATTTAGGAAGCCCCAGAATTCTACCAACCTAATCACCAACTGCTCCTTTATATACAGATGTAAATGGCCAAAACATTACAAATGTTGCACTATTTTCAACTTTACAGCATCAACTTGCTTTTATTCTACTAAATTCTAAGTTTTAGTGCTACCTAGTATTTCATCTGCATAATGCATAATGTGAAACGATGGTTTCACAGCCCCTGCTGCCCCTGGATTTGAAGTTCCTTATCTTTTAATGTCATTGTGATTAATATCCTGCTCTTTATTGTTATGGATTTTCTTCTATTATCTAGCCAGATTAGCTACCCAGTAGGGAATTACAGAGTGAAAGAAATTTGTCTGTGGTCTGTGATGCCTGTGCCACATTCTGCTTCTTGCTGCATTACCAGACACAGTCACAAGCACCTGTCTTCCATTTAAAACATCTCTGGTTTATTTTTAGTGCATTATGCTCAGAGCTGTTGCCATAGGAATCGAGCTGTCTAGTGTCACGGTGGTCAGCGGAGCAATAGGGGAACTCCTTTTCTCCGTCTTGAGAACACACTGCACAGAGTACCATCTGCCACCTGCATTGTGCATCCTTTCTTGTTAGCCATCCCACCTGGCACTGGAGAAGCATTTGCTCCATCCTCCGTGCTTCACTGGAAGGCAGGTCAGCAGGGGTGTGGGTATGCAGCTCCACTCCATCTGGCCTTCATGAACTATGAACTGCAACTGGGAACAGACATGGGAAAAACGGTGCTTGGATGCTTCTGTTTGCTCCTCATACATTTCCCCCGAAGAAAAATTAAAAAGTGGCTTACTTCTTATAAAGATTGCGCATATTGGGGAAGAGGAGGGGGTAGGAGAGGAGAGGAAGAGGCATTTGCAAGAGCATATGTTGAATTCATTTTGTTCCCCTCATGGTAACAGTGATTGATGACATCCAGTGAGTCCCCATTTGTCACTTCCTTAGTACAGCTGGTCGTGGGGGTAGGGAAAAATCAATAAGGGCAAAGGACATAGGCTGTTTCTACAGGCAAAGGGGCTCTGATGGGCATTAAAATAGCATTGCTCAGCCGGGCCTGGTGGCGCACGCCTTTAATCCTAGCACTTGGGAGGCAGAGGCAGGCGGATCTTTGTGAGTTCAAGGCCAGCCTGGTCTACAGAGTGGTTCCAGGACAGCTGGGGCTACAGGGAGACCCCATCTCGAAAAGACAAAACAAACAAACAAACAAACAAAAAAAAATGGCATTGCTCACAGTTAAATCCTTTGGCCTACCTGTTCAGAGCAGTTCTTTCTTGACCTTTTAGATCTTAGAGGACTGCATCTTGACCCTTTAGACTCTAGAGGACTCCATGGTCATAATTATTTCATCCTTCACTGGTGATAGCTTTTGCCAATTATCTTCTGTGTTCGATGTGGCCCAGCTTTTGCTGTGGCATTTTCTTGATGTTCTAGAATGTCCATGACTTAACAATTCCACACTGAAGTAAAGTTTTGCAGAAGAAAGATTGTCAAGAGAGAAGTCAAAGGTAGGAAGGAATTTGGTTACGTTGACAATGATCTGAGGAAACTAATTGCTTTTCATGACTACATTAGAGCAAAGAAATGTTTAGACGTGCAAGAACAGTGGTTACGTTTGGTTAGATGATGTACACAGTGCAGACAAACCCAGGAAGGAGAATCTGCTTCAAGTCCCAGGTTCTTAGCTTCACGGCATTTATGTGGTTGATGTGCCCAGAAGCTGCCGCAGTGCATTTTCGATTCGTTCTTTGCTCTTCTGCCCCCAGTTACGGTTATCTTGCAAAATGGGAAGAGGGCTGCACTACAGATGGACAAGTCAGTTTAGTTTCATTTGTAGCAAGTATTAGGGAAGCCACAGGACACACTCCTACTTTGGAGATTACTTCTCTGAAACCCTTTGGGCAGTGTTTTCCTGTAGGGTGTCTTCTGCCCCAGCGTAGAGATGTTGAGAGGCCTCTGGTCAGGCCGCTCCATGGAGCTTTGGAGCATCACACTTTGATCCAAACTCAGCTTCCTACTTCCTTTGTATTTTTTTAGATTGCTTCTTGAGCACCTGTTGCCTTCTGGGTATTTGTGTGGTATCTTCTTTATTTTCATGACAGCTGTGCGTCATGGCTGGTGTTAACCCCATTTCCTGAAAGAGAACATTGTGGCTCAAGGACATTGTTGCAACCCAAAGTCATGGCTAGTATGTTGCAGAACCAGGTTGGAAGCCAGGTTTTCAGGAGCCCAAACCCAGTGCACAGCTGTACTCCTCAGATGTTTCAGGAAACATCGACCTATTGTATGTTCAACCTCATCATGTATTAAAACTGGGAGTCCCTTGCTTTAAGAGAGCTGAGCTTGGATCTGGATTATTTCAGAAATCTTCAGTGTGAGTTTTTGCTTAAGCTCATTGTCCCTAAGGAGTAAACTTCACCCTCTCACCACATTCTTCTTAAGTGATTTGTCAGAGCAGAGCAGAGTGTGGCAGAGATGTGTCCTGCTGAGGTGACAGCCTGGATTTAAATCCTAACCTGGCTGCTTACTGGCTATGCAATTTTGAACAAGTTGCTGAACTCTCAAAGCCTCTTTGCTTCTCTGTGAAAGGGGCATAGCATTGATCCTGAGTTGGTGTAAGAGTATATCCATGTAAGTGCCAAGTACCTGCTAAGTCCTAGCCAGTGTGCTAAGTTAACTGTTAATAGCGGTTGTTTGCTATTGGCATTACCCTGTTGTGGGGACTCATAATAGAGGAAACCTAGCTGTCAAAAGCACATGCAAATATTTATATGAGTCTATACTTTGTTGAAGTCAATAGAATATGTGTGGAGAGGAGAATTCCCTAAGGGGGTGGGACAAGCTGTGTTGGGAGAATGCGTGCTTGGTACAGTCATTTGTTAGCATAATTTCTACTTGATAGTCTGCATGGTGGGAGATGCTGAAGGACTGTGGCTTACACTGTTCCAATTTGGGCAAGGGAATGGTCCTAGAATTTTTAAAAGCTAAGCAAGTGGTGCTTCCTGTGGGCCAGGCTAGAGCTTTTCTTCCACTATCTCACATCAACCCCCTGAGACATAGTTCTGATATTGTCTCTGTGTTATGAACGAGGAAACTGAGACTCAGGTCAAGCCAGTCAAAGGACACAGAACTCATAAGTGACAGAGTGTGGGTCTAGCCTAAGGTATTGTACTCAGGAGTTTGTGCTTTTACCCAATATGTTGTGGGCACAGGCAAATAAGACCCTCATCCTTACAGAGTCACCATCTGAATGGCTAAATCCAACAAATAACCCCAAATCCTTAATCTAAAACTTTTGGAGCATAAGCATAGACCAAATGGAAAAATCCCCTCACTTGTCCTCATGTGTGAGATACAATTAAAATTCAGGCATACCAAAAATGTATACAATCACCTTCAAGCTATGTAAGATCTATGTGAAACATACATGGATTTTGTAGTTAATCAGTGGTCCTGCCCCCAAGATATTTCACTATATATATCCAGATATTATAGAATCTAAAACACTTTCATCTCAGAATTTTAAAGAAGTGATACTAAGCCATACGATATCACACCCAGGTAGTGATAGACATGATACAGAGAAATCAAACTGGGTCAGGGGTTTTAGAGGCTGACTGGAGATTGATGTTTAAGCAAATGTGTGAGTTTGTTTGGGCTACCATAAATAAAATGTCACAGTCGAGAACAGAAACCATGGAAACCTGCCGTCTCACAGTTGCAGAGGCTAGAAATCCAGGACCAGGGGTGTCTGTGGGTTTGGTTTCTTCCAAAGGCTCTCTTCTATTTCATTTCATTTCATTTTATTTTATTTTATTTTATTTTATTTTATTTTATTTTATTTTATTTTATTTTATTTTATTTTATTTTATTTTATTTTATATTTTTTGGTCTTTTCAAGACTGGGTCTCCGTGTAGCCCCAGCTGTCCTGGAACTCGCTCTGTAGACCAGGCTGGCCTTGATCTCACAAAGATCCAACTGCCTCTGGCTCCTGAGTGCTAGGATTAAAGGTGTGCACCACCACGCCCTGCTCCAAAGGCTCTCTTATCCTCATGTAGTCTTCTCTCTGTGGGCATGGCCTCCCCACCCAGCCCCATCTCTCTCCCTCTTCCTCTCCTCTACTTTCTCTCTCTCCTCCCCTCTCCTTCCCAAATTTCCCTTCTTAGAAGGATACCAGTCAGATTAGATTAAATTAGGGCCTACCTTTAAGGCTTATCTTAATTTATCCATCTCTTTAAAGGCCCGATCTCCAAATATGGTCACACTTTGAGATGTTAGTAGTTAGAACTTTAGCATATGGATTTAGGAGAGATACCCTGTGTCCTTTTTACATGCAAAATACATCAACCAATATCCAGAACTCCAAGTTGGTTTGTTTGAGACTGGGGCTCACTATGTAGCCTAGGCTAGCCTTAAACTCACAGTGTACCTCCTGCCTTAGTCTCTTGAGTACTGGGATGAAGAGGCAAACCACCATGTCTAGTTTACCCCAAGTCTTAAAGCATCCTAAAATCAGTTCTGAGTTTCAAGTCTTATCTAGATATCATCCAAATCAAGGGTAGTTGAAATTTCCGGTAACATTCAACTTGTGACAAAAATTTCTCTTTAGCTGTGAACCTGTGAAGCCAGACAAGTTACTTAATTTCAAAATACAATTATGAGACAGGTAAAGGATACATGTTTGCATTCTAGAAAAGAGAAAGGAAAAATAAGTCACAGTTCCAAAAGAAATGGAAAATCTGGCAGAGCAGGTTACAATAAAGTTCAGGGTTTGAGGATAACCCTGACCTGGTGCTCTGTCCTCCAGCCCCTGGGCACACAGCTTCACCCCGAAGCTGAGGAGCAGCCTCATCCTGCCAGCCTGAGTTCTGAGATTGTAGTGAGGAACTCTGAGGGTCCCATCACAGAACTGCCACTCTTCCTTCACTAATGTCTCATCACTGTCCTCTTTGGTCTAAACTAGTATTGTTTCTGTTGACACGTGACCATTTCTATTCTGTTCTGCTGAAGTGACTGTAACCTTTCTATGCACAGATTCTCCATGTCCAACCAGACTACTAGTGTTCTTTCCAAAATATTCTAACTTTTTTTTGCCCTATGGATAGGCTAAGATTTTCTATATCTTGAAGTTCTCATTAGTTTTGCTTAACAGTTCCTTCTTTAATTTCTCTCTTTTTCTCCTTTTGTGTTTACTACAGTCAACGGGAGGGACCAGCCTGTGCTTTTAACATTTTTTTCGTTAAGAATCCCCTCAACTGAATATCCATATCCAAAGTCATAGCTCAGAAATTCTACCTTACACAAATCACTAGAATGCGCTCAGCAAAGTGCTCTACTGCTTTATAAAACGAAGATCATCTTTCCTTTAGTGTCCTGTAACATTCTTCATGTCTATCTGAGACCTCACCAAAATCCTCTTCATGCCTGTCTACTAATGGTCTATTAGCATCTAACTGAGCCAGTATGTCATGGAACAGTGTTGGGAAATGTTTGCCAAGCTCTATAAATTCTGCTATATTATTTCCTTGCTAAAGAAGAGATTGACAAAACCAGTGTGGTGGCGTATGCTTTTAATCCCAGCACTCGGGAGGCAGAGGCAGGTGGATCTCTGTGAGTTCAAGGCCAGCCTGGACTACAGAACGAGCTCCAAGCCAGCTGGGACTAAAGGGAGACCCTGTCTCAAAAAGACCAAGGAGAGAGAGAGAGAGAGAGAGAGAGAGAGAGAGAGAGAGAGATTGACAGATAAGGCCTCTAATAACTGCTCCATTCCTTCTAGGTCTTGGAGTCATATGTTGATTCTTTAAAAAAAAACACTGTATTTTTATTTCATGTGTGTGAGTGTATTGCCTGCATGTACGTAAGTACACCCATGTTGTGCGATACCCAAGAAGTCAGAAGAGGGCATCGGATCCCCCAGAATTGGAGTTATAGACCAGTGTTTGCTGCCATGTAAATGCTGGGAGACCAACCCAGGTCCTCTGCAAAAGTAGCCACTACTCTTAACCATTGAGCTATCTCTCCAGCCCCTCTTTTTTGTTTTTATTTTTTAACAAGAGCTCACCGTATAGCCCAGGTTGGCCTCAACCTGGTTTTAAGGAAAATAATGAGATTTATTTTATGTCACTTTCTTATACTGAACCAAATACTTTTTATGATTTAATTTTTTAAGTTTTATGTGTATGAATATTTTGCCTGCACCACATGTGTACAGTGCCTAGAGACACCAAGAAAAGGCATTGGAACCCCTTAAACTGGAATTACAAATGCCTGTGAGCGTGGGGGCTGGGAGCTGAGTCCAGTTCTCTGCAAGAGGAGTAAGTGCTCTTAACAATGATCTCTCCAGCCCTCCTACCCCGTGAGTGCTCCTACCACATGGATGCTCCTACCCCATAGGTGCTCCTACCCCGTGGGTGCTCCTACCCCGTGGGTGCTCCTACCCCATGGATGCTCCTACCCCATAGGTGCTCCTACCCCGTGGGTGCTCCTACCCCGTGGATGCTCCTACCCCATGGGTGCTCCTACCCCATGGGTGCTCCTACCCCGTGGGTGCTCCTACCCCGTGGATGCTCCTACCCCACGGGTGCTCCTACCCCGTGGGTGCTCCTACCCCGTGGGTGCTCCTACCCCGTGTGCTCCTACCTCGTGGGTGCTCCTACCCCATGGGTGCTCCTACCCCATGGGTGCTCCTACCCTGTGAGTGCTCCTACCCCGTGGGTGCTCCTACCCCGTGGGTGCTCCTACCCCGTGGATGCTCCTACCCCGTGGGTGCTCCTACCCCGTGGGTGCTCCTACCCCGTGGGTGCTCCTACCCCGTGGGTGCTCCTACCCCATGGATGCTCCTCAGTTTCACAGTTTTCTTAAATCCACATTCCTCTGAGCTAATAATGCTGATAGAATTGTGGTGACTGTTTTGCATTGGCCTGTAGGTAATAAAAAGGGTTTTCATAGGATCTTATTAAATCCCTTTGATTTTTTTTTTTACTACCTGTAAGGAATAAACAATTATACTACATATAAAAACAAAGAAGAGATTTTTTTTTTTTTTTTTGGTCTTTTCGAGACAGGGTCTCCCTGTAGTCCCAGCTGTCCTGGAACTTACTCTATAAACCAGGCTGGCCTTGAACTCACAAAGATCCGCCTACCTCTCCCTCCCAAGTGCTAGGATTAAAGGCATGCGCCACCATGCCTGGCAGAAGAGATATTTTTATATTCTTTATAAAACAAAATATCTCACATCCAAGCCATGTTTTTCAAAACAATGAGAGAAATATACTTGTGACACTAGAAAGTTCATAGAAAAGGGTACTTCACAAAGTAGGGGTTTTGCAGAAAAATACATTTTCATGTTCTTGGCCAGCATTTCTACCTTGGAGGCATTTATTCCATACACCCCTGTATGATAGAGACCAAGATTTATAGCTAGTGATTTCCTGAATAACAACACAGATAGCAAATGTCTCAGCAACTTCCATATACTCGTCAGTACAGAGCACAGCACAGCACAGCACAGCACAAAAGAGTGGATGATTTACCCAAAGATTTCATGTTTGTTTGTTTGGGTTTTGTTTGTTTTGTCTCTTGCAAGGCAAAGTGATGCTATTTTTCTTTTAACCTTACTCAAAAGTTGGGAAATGTTTTTCCTTTCTCCTTGCTTCGCCTCCTGACTTGCTCCAACCCCTACCACCCTTCTCAAACATCCTTTGCACTCGACATAAATTGTGCAATGGCTATGTCTGCTTCACAGGCCTGTGTCCAGAAACCACTGCAACTCCAAAAGCACACAAACAGGTCGAAGAGAAGGGACTTCCTCTTGCTGCCTTCTTGCTCCTCTGAGCCTTGGAAGAGACCCAAGGTTTCCCTGCAGAACAGGAACAAAAGCTGTGCTGTAGGGTCCTCCATCTAGGGAGCAAGGGGAAGGTCTCCAGCAGCCCAAGGTACTCATAAGCAGAAGCTCCACCCTGGGTTTGGGGATGAGACATTCATACTCGATGCAAAGTAGTCAATAAGGGGGGAAAAAAGAAAAATGCTACAGTAGCAAAAAGCACCCTGGGACGAGGCTGGTGTATTAATCATTTTTCTGTTGCTGTTGTAGAACTACCACAGCCAAAGGAACTTATAAAAGGAAGAGTATATTTGAGTTTATTGTTCCGGGTGAATTAGAGTCCATTGTGGAGGGGAGGATGGGGTGGGAGGTGCTGGAACAGGAGAAGAAAGCAGACGTTCACATCTTCAGGCAGGCGCAGGAAGCAATGACCTGAGATTGGCAAAAGTTTATGAACTCTCTAAACTGGCCCCAGTGATGAGCTTCCTCCAGCATGGCCACACCTTCTAAGACCTCCCAAAACAGCACTTCCAACTGGGAACAAAATGTCCGAATACTTGGAGCCCATAGGGGACATTCTCATTCAAACCACCACAACTGGGCAGAATAGAATGTAGCTTGGATGAAGACCCCACTTTACAATTTTGATGCTCAGTCACCTGGTCATAGGAGCACCCCGAGGAAGGCAGGTTCACCTTAAGTCACACCAATGAGATGGGCAGAATACCTAGTGCATTAGTGAGATGGTGAATTTTCCCTGCCTGGAATCCCTGCCTCCTAGTGCAGTGCTTGTGGACCTGACCACAGACGTGTGTTTGCTTTCCTGAATTTTTCAGAAAATCGTAATCTCTCTCTTCTTTTTTTTTTCCCCCGTCATATCCCTTCTCTAAGCATGCTTTACCTTAACAGTGCAGGCTGCCCCAACATTTCAGGTGTCTTTACTTTTTCTCTAATGCTTCCTTGTCCTTGCCATGTAACTGCTAGCCCACCTCAGGCCTGACCCCCACGCTGGCTCTAAACCACCACGGCCTCATGGATTGTTTCCTTCTCCCCTTCATTCTTCTACTGAGATTCAAACCCTGCCTGCCCTGTGGATTTTTCTTTAAATTCTAAAAAAAAATTTCTCCTAAAACTTCTGTTTGAGTCCATTCTTAAATTTTTTTTTTTTTTTGGTCTTTTTTTTGAGACAGGGTCTCCCTGTAGCTCCAGCTGTCCTGGAACTCGCTATGTAGACCAGGCTGGCCTTGAACTCACAAAGATCCATCTGCCTCTGCCTCCCAAGTGCTAGGATTAAAGGCGTGTGCCACCACGCCAGGCTCATTCTTAACTTCTGTTATGAATGAGACTAAGATCCCTCTAGGGGGCACTGTTTCTCTCCTCTACCAACAGAAAGAGTGAGGAAGTAGGGGGCAGCAGAAGAGGTGGGGAACCAGCTCTGGTTTTCACTCTTGAGGATTTCCAGTCCAAATTTGATAGTTTCTTGACAGCACAGGAAATCTTGGCCACTTGACTGCTTGCCAGCTTTACTTACTATCTATATAAAAATCATAGATGCCGGGCATGGTGGCACACGCCTTTAATCCTAGCACTTCGGAGGCAGAGGCAGGCGGATCTTTGTGAGTTCAAGGCCAGCCTGTTCTACAGAGTGAGCTCCAGCACAGCTGGGGCTACAGGGAGACCCTGTCTCGAGAAGACCAAAAAAAAAAAAAAGAGAGAGAGAGAGAAAGAGAAAAGAGAGAGAGAAGCTGTGTGTGGTTGCACACACCTTGAGTCCCAGCACTCAGGAGCTAGAAGCAGGCAGATTGCTGTGAGTTCAAGGCCAGCCTGGTCTACACAGTGAGTTCCAGGCCAGCTGGGGTTGCCAGGGAGACCCTGTCTCCAAAAGACCAGAGAGAGAGAGAGAGAGAGAGAGAGAGAGAGAGAGAGAGAGAGAGAGAGAAGTTGGGGGGATTGGCATGAGGGATGGCTACAGGAGGAGGTAGAGGATGACTAGGATCTAAATTCATTGTATGCATGATGGGTATTGGTAGTAGTTTCCAAGCTGCATCTTCCCAGAAGTCATAAGATGCTGTGTGAGCAGCTCTTAAAGGGAAGCTCCTTTTACATAGTCAGTCCCACAGCTTCATGTAGCCAGACTCTGTCTTATCCCCTCTGCCCCCAACAAAAGGTAACCCAGGCCATTTACTGTGTCTGTTACCAAATGTGACAAAAGGAGACTGAGCAAGTAGGTGAAACTCTAGGAACTTGTTTGCTCCAACAGCAATGTATCATTCTGATCTCATGCTGGGACCATAGTACACCATTTTGTTAAATCATGGCACTGAAGACTTCTGCTGTGGAAGGAGCTGAGAGTGTTTTGTTAATACTTGCTAACAAGCTATGGCCTTGAACTGCGCCACATTTTTCTGTTCATGAGTTATAAATTGAAATAGAGGAACAAGAGCCCTTGACAACTTTATCAAGTTCCTTTGCTTTCCAGCAGTGTGGCCTTGGGGTTTAAAGAGCTTTAAGAAAGTTAAAAAAATTATCTCAGAAAATCAACAGGATCTGAGAAAATGCAAAAAAAAAAAAAAATACAAAACAAAAAAACCCACCTCAGGGCTGCAGAGATGGCTCAGCTGTTAAGAGCACTGACTGCTCTTGCAGAGGACCGAGGTTTGATTCCCAGCACCCACATGGTGGCTAAGAACTGTCTTAGGCCAGGCGTGGTAGCATACACCTTTAATCCTAGCACTCAGGAGGCAGAGGAAGGCAGATCTCTGTGAGTTCAGGGCCAGCCTGGTCTACATTGTGAGCTCCAGGCCAGCTGGGACTAAAGGGAGACCCTGCCTCAAAAAGTAAAAAAAAAAAAAAACCTCTTCTGCCAATGGTGACCCTAATGGCCCCTCTTTTTGTCCAGACTGGCCTGAAGATTGAATAATATTCTCTATAAAGCATGAAATCCAAAGTATTCAAATGGTGTTTCATAGGTTCTGTGGTATAACTGTGAGGCTCATCAAGGCATTCAGAATCTTTCACTTAATAAGCATTGTGTTGGGTGCACACTATGTGTAAATAGGTTGCTACATACAAAAGAAAAAACTATAAAGAACAAACTGGTCTTTGCCCTCAGAAAAGTTCATAATGTTGTAAGCGTTAGCTTTATTTATTTATTTATTTATTTATTTATTTTGAGTTATTTGAGGCAAATTCAAATGTAGCCCAAGCTGACCTTAAAATTCTCCATGTAGTCAAGAACTTGAACTTCTGATCCTCCCGTCTACCTCCTAAGGACTGAGATCACAGGCATGTGCCCCCACCCAGTTTATGCAGTGCTGGAAACAGAACCCATGGCCTTATTCATGCTAGGCCAGCACTCTGCCAACGAGCTACATTCTCAGCCTGCCATGTCGAAAGGCTGTAGCTAGCTAAATTTTTGGTATCACCAGTATTAAAGCCAACTGTACTCATAACATAGACAAAAATAAGTGTGATTATCTTTTTGGAACAAGCCTAAATGTAAAATATTATGCTCCAGCATTTGTTTTATTTTAGCAATCTGCCCCTTGGTCCCAGTTGTCACATACCTCCCTGCATTCCACCTACCAGTTGTCAATTCATTGGCACCTCTGCACCCCAATTAGCAGGTTGTTATACAAAATTTATAATATTGCCATATGAAAAACAATGCTTTTTTTCAAAATAATTATTTGAAAGTAATTGGTTGAAAACATTGTATTTTCATGTGGACTAACTTGATGTTCTAATCAGTTTAAGTTAGAAACTCAGTGCTGCAGTTGAGATGTGGACTGTCTCCCCAGAGGTCCATGTATTAAAGGCTTAGTCCACAGGATGTTACTATTGGGAAACTTCACATCTATCAGAAGAAAAGCCTGTGAGGGTTCTTAGGTCAATGGAGGGATGCCCTGCAGGGGATTGTGAGAGCCCAGCCCCTTGATCCCTATTCTGCTTCCTGGCCATTAGCTGAGCAGTTAGTTTCACTGTACACTTCCTCTCATTCCCATCTGTCACCCACAAGAGGTCGCGCTCCATGAATCTTCCCAGTCTTTAACTGGAATCTCCAAAACTGTGAGCCAGAAACAACTTTTTTCTCTTTTTACTGCAATTCCTCCCCTTTTTTAAAGGCAGAATCTTGCTTTGTGGCCCAGGTTGGCCTCAAACTGTATCCTTCGGCCTCAACCTCCCAAAGAGCTAAGAGGACAGACATTTGCCACAGGACCCCGCCCCCCCCCGCCCCTGCCCCCCACCAGCTTACCCAGCATACTTGGTCTTTACATTGGCTTTAATGTGGCCTGATTATTTTTTAAATCAGCATTATTTTCCCTCTTTTTCTTTTTTCTCCCCTCCTTCCCTTCCCTCCCTCCCTCACCTCCCTCCCTCACCTCCCCTCCTCCCTCCCTCCCTCCCTCCCTCCCTTCCTTCCTTCCTTCCTTCCTTCCTTCCTTCCTTCCTTTTCATTTGCAAGTCCCTTCTCTTCAGTTTATTTGAAGCAAGGCATCACCAAACATCACCTATCCACTTTGTTTACATTATTCGGAAAGCCAGGTTCTCCTCCTTTTACCTCTTCACTGCTCTTCTAGTTTCTCAGGCCCTGAGACAGTTGAGCTGAAAAAGAATTTATCATGCAGATCTCACTCTCAACTCCCTCTTTTAGCAGAGAAGAAAAGATTCTAGCCAGATGTCCAAGGCAGAAGAGCCACTGCCTGTGACCTCCTCTCTCTGGGTGATAATATTGGTCTTCCCTTCAACCCTTTTTCTAAACTCTCCCCAACTTCTGTCATGCTTTCCTTGAAATCTTTCCTGCCTGTCATGCTTTCCTTGAAATCTTTCCTGCCTTCCTCCCTTCCCATCTCCTTCTGTCTCACCCGGTCCCTCAGCAGTGTCTCAGGGGCAGCTATTATACAGATTAATTGGTTGTAATTACCCCTGTCAGCATGTCACGCCTCTTCTGTGAAGCTGCCAGGAGCTCCCTGCTTCCTATGGCAACAGATGTCAGCACTTGCCCTGCGCAAGGTCCTCTCCCTGCACAGGCGCGTCCACGCCCTGTTCTCCTTCTGAGCCCTAAAGGCCCAGAGCTGTCAGAACTTCATGCTTGGGGTTTGTCTACCTCCTAGCCACAAATTCTCCCCTCCCTGTTCCCCTGGGCCAAGTCCAGGTCCTGCCACCAATTTCTGTTTTTCCCGATTGTTCCAGCCATAACCCTATGCTGTTCCTTCATCCCACACTTTCTTATTGTGCCCTGCCATGGAGAGGTCGAGACAAGAGCCCCTCTTACATGGTTCTCTGTCTTCTCAATTATGTATTTAAAAAATCACTTACATGTATGTTTTTATATCTTATGTATTTATATATGTGTATAAATGTATAATTTTCAATGGAAATAAACCCATGCTAGGCAAAGAATTATAATTATTCTTCAAATGCAAGGATTTCATTCATATTTTCTCATGCATTCCATTTTTTTGTAATGCCTAATAATTGGTAAACTATTACTCCTTACTTATTAGGAGTTTATTGAGCTTTTAAAGATGTCACCCAGAGCCACAGGCAGGTCAGACCTTTCAAGTCTTTGTGTGAATTGTTAGAATTGTAGCACAGGGCTCCAGTGTCTTCCAGATATTGAGGGGACCTGAAGCTGCTGTGCTTATCAGCTCTGGGGACCCTCCTGGAGAGGTATAGTGCTCACACCAACAGCTGGGTTTGTATGTGGGTTGTGGTGGGGTAGCAGAGAGAACCTCAAGTCTATGGGTTGTGAGAGTTACTCGGGAAGGACAGAGGAAGCATCAGCTCGTGCTGCTCATGGCGTCTTGATGCACGGTCTGAAATGTGAACCTACCTGGCTTCTCCCCCACAGTGTGTCCTCAGGCCAACGTTGACCTGCGTGCCCTGCTTTCTCTAATATTGGCACAATGTCCTGAGATTTAATCTGATCTTTAAAAAATGTTTTTAGAGCCGGGTGTGGTGGCGCACGCCTTTAATCCTAGCACTAGGGAGGCAGAGGCAGGCGGATCTTTGTGAGTTCAAGGCCAGCCTGGTCTACAGAGTGAGTTCCAGGACAGCCTGAGGCTCCAGGGAGACCTTGTCTCAAAAAGAAAAAAAAAAAAAAAAAAAAAAATGTTTTTAGAACCCAGTAGGTACTGTATTTTCCCTTGAACTACAGGCATGTTTAATATATTCCTCATCATTAGAAAAGGAAGGTATGTTACTTGAGAAATCTGATCAACTTGCTGAATTTTGGAGGCCCCTGTCCCATGCCTTCCTGCCCCTCCTGATACCCACTTCCACACAGATGCAGCTGCAGAGAGTATAGTACTTTGGATGTGTTCTCCCTGACTCACAGCTCCTGCAGGAATTTGCCCTTGCTAAGGGCTCATAAATCTGAAATCATTTTTCTTTAATGCCAGCAGGACTAATTCCACCCATACGAAATGGCTTGTCCTTTTCCCACCTTCTGGCACCGAGGGAAACTGGCAGAGGTTCAGAGAATGGTGAGGTTGACAAGCCCTGGCACAGTAGAGAGTTCGGTGCTTCTGAGCTTTTATCCCTCTTGTTCACCTCGTGTTTTGAATCTTTGTTCTGCCCAGAAAGCCCTCCTTTCCCACCAGGGCCACCTAAAGATGTGTGAGGCCCATTTTCTTCCTCAATACACACAGCAAAACACTCTGTGTCTCCATTTACCTGCCTGGCTGGAAGGAATCACTTAAAAGTTTTTAAATCTTTTTAGGTGGATGGAAGTCTGCTTAGTTGAAGAATTGCCACCAACCACTGAGCTGGAAGAAGGGCTCCGGAATGGGGTTTACCTGGCCAAGTTAGCCAAGTTCTTTGCTCCGAAAATGGTATCAGAGAAGAAGATCTATGACATGGAGCAAACGCGGTATAAGGTACTTGGAAGCTAATTAGCCAAAAAGCAAAAGTCGGGAATTTCATTTCCTTTCCCCTCTTTTCCTCCTCCTATGTCTGTAATGATTTGGGGTAGGGGAGGTCCTTGGTCTTTGAAGCCTGTTAACATCATTCCTGAGGTTGAAGCACTTTAAGAAAACTAAGTATAGGGCTAGAGGGATGGCTCAGTGGGTAAGAGCACTGACTACTTTTGGAGAGGACCCAGGTTCGAATCCCAGCACCCACATGGCAGCTGGCAACTGTTTGTAACTACAGTTCCAGGGGATCCGATGCTCTCTTCTGATCTCTGTGGGCATTACACAACATGGGTGCACTTACATACATGTAGGTAATACACTCATACACATAAAATAAAAATAATAAATAAAAGAAAAAAGAAAGCCAAGTGTTCTCTCTCTCCAGACTAAGGCTGAGAGACCTCTATGAGGTGTGTGGGGGGGTGCTTTTCAGAGCCTTCCCTTTTTCTTCCTTCAATGGAGGCCATTTGTGATTGTATTGGTGTCAATAACTGTAAAAGCACAGCCACACTATGCCCTTTTTTCCCCACCAACACAGTTTATTACTCCTCAGTTCTCATGAAGGAGTAACGTAGCCAAGATGAACCCTCCCCAAGGATCACTAGGCAGTCCATGGCTTCGGGACAGGGAGAGACATTTTTGTAGCCACTGGTAAGTTACCCATGTGCCTGCTCCTGTCAGCAATCCTATCTAAACTCATTAGGTCACACCAAAGCAAAGACATGAAGGTGGAAGCGGAACAAGGTAGGAAGAGGAAGGAAGATCAGCTGGAGTGGAACGGGACAAGAGGTGGCGGTGGGAGATTATGATCAAAGTACATTATGTACACTATGAAAATCTCTAACTGGAACCAATTACCATGTATAATTAATATATGCTAATAAAACTTTAAGAAACTTTCATGAGACTAACAAAATTCTCTGAACTTGTGGCCCTGAGAGTGAGAACAGTGTTATAAAATGACATTGTGCTTGCATGGCAAGTTCACCTGCCCTCAGCCCCGTGTAGGGTTTCTGCTTCTCTCTGTCTCCCTCCTTCTCTCTCTTTGTTAAAGATCGAACCCAAGGCTGTGTGAGTGTGAGGCAAGCACTCCTAACACTGAGCTCGATCCCCTACCCCATATTTAATTCTCTATACTCATAATTTTATCTGCAATCCTTAAAAGTTATTTCTCCTATGGTTGCAAAGGAAATATGGACATCTGAAAATGAAATAAATGGGAAATATTTTTTAGATATAATGTATTTTTAAATGTACACATTGGATTGGGATCAATATTTGAGTAACTTTTAAGGCTTCCAGTAGACAGAGTCCCATGACAAATCTCTTTTGAGTCTAGCTTCATTGTTTAGACAGAAGGGTAACCTAGCACAAGTGTGTATCTGGAATACAGTTAGGAATGGTATTTGTATTTGTTAAAGGAAGTTTGGGTTCTTGACATGGCCCCAGAGACCCAGCTTCTCTCTGGCTTTTCATAGCACTAATAAAACAGGACTAAGTCAGCCAAAATTTCATTTTTTTTAAATATTATTTTAGTGAGAGATAACTTTAGAAAATCAGAGAAGCATATGAAGAAAAAAATCTACATTCCCCCATCCACACGACAGACATACATTTAACATCTTGGACTCCTCTTTTCTTCAATGCTTTCATTATGGCTATTCATTATGGCTATAACAAACTCTACGTCTGTTAGAGACTTGATGATACCATGTCATCAGGCCAAGTGCTAGCCTGCCCTGAGAGGGGAAACTGAGGAGATTGCCCTTTGGCTTCGTGAACAGTACGAATCAAGCGTAGAGACAGATCCTCCCGGGACATGGGCCACCAAGACACTGGGGGGCTAGTTCTTCTCTCCCTGACACATCATGGTGTCAGCTTCCACATCAACTCTGGACCTCGTGGGGCCTCAAGGTGATTTCATCAGATCCCTTCTCCTCTTGGCATTATGGAGCCTAGTGCCAGAATCAAATTCACCTTCTCTTTGGGATAGAGACAGAGGAGAAGTTTTTAATCCCTGTTGGGAAACAAAACATTTGCAGGGCCCAGGCAGATGATGGTATCGTGCGTGAAGCATTGGAGGAGAGAGCAGTGTTCTCTGTGTGCCCACCCCTGCAGGCCCGTGCAGAAGTGATGCCTGCAAGGGGCGGAAGGAGGGAGACTTCTTCCATGCCACTAAGCTAGAGGAAGAACTCAGGGTATGTGGGAAGCTGCTGCTCTGTGGATTCTCCAGGGAACAGCTTTCCTTTCCCTTTCATTAGCTACCTTAAAGTGCCCGGTATTCTCGATAGAAAATTTTAGTAGCCGGCCATATAATCATAAAATTTTGTTTTTTCTTTCCTATACAGTCACAAAGAGAGATGAAACTTCATGAGTATGTGACACAACTTCCTGCTCTTGTGACTCTTGGGGTGAGAGCCCATTAAATGGTGTCTCCAAGGATCCCTGAATCATGAGACGGCAGTGAGGATGCTTACACATGAGGCAGGCAGACTCCCTAAGGCAGTCTTAGGTCCTGAGCGGGATTCCCATCTGGAAATCAGGAGTCCAGAGAACTCAGGCTCTCACTGCAGCATCTGCCTAGGCTCCAGCTGTAAAATACAACCTTCCTGTTAGACACAGTGTCTGCCAGTCAGGGTCACATCACCGAGCCCTGGACCCAGTGTTAGCACTAACAGCTGTGATAGCCGGCCACTGCCCTGCCCTTTTTGTCTGTCAGCCAATGTAGAGCCCTAGTGCCTCATTGCTTTAGTGCAGAAAGAGGTCCTGGGTAGTGGATCTGGGCCTTCCAAGCATGAATGCTCCATTCACAGGAGCCTCCATCCTCTACACCAAGATACATAACCGTGCCATGTGTGTTGGGGTGCCCATCACTGCCTCCCTGGGTTGCTCACAATGCATGATAAAGATTGTCTAGAGGGCTGGTAAGATGGCTCAGTGGGTAAAGGCACTTGCTGAGTCTGATAACCCAAGTTCGATCCCTAGACCCCCACCCCACCCCCTGGTGGAAGGAGAGAACTGACTTCCACAAGTTGTCCTCTAACCCCCACACAAGTACCATGGCACACGCATGTGCACAGGCATAATACATAACGAAATACAATAAATAAATAGCAGAGTCATAAATGGCCTCTGTGCTCTGTCTTCAGTGAGAGTGCAGGGGCTAGCCCATGGTAGGGGCTTGGGAACTAGTTCAGTGAAGGACTACACAGGAGTTTGGAGTAAGCCAGATCACTCCTCGTTTCCTGCCCTGTGCTTTACTTGGAACTCATCCAAGGTGCTTGGAGTTTGACCCTCAACTCTGAGAGCCTGTTCCAGGCCACTTGATGTGTGGATGCAAAAACTGAATGCCTGCCCCACCTCACACTGCTGAATTCAGCAGTCTCTTGGCTTTGTGAGGAGACAGGCCTATAGGAGATTCTTATGTCCTACCCAGACTTGAGAAGCATAGGTGCTGGCATAACAATTATACAGTTGTAGGAAAAAAGATGAAAGTGTGCCATGACAGAAGTCCATGGGTTGGCATCCCCATCTGAAAATCAGAAATCCAAAATGCTCTCGAATCTGAAACTGCATGCCAGCAGTGCTCAAATTGATTTGGACTTAGAGCACTTTAATTAGAGATGCTCAACCAGCAAACTCTATGCAAATATTCCAAAATCTGGAAAACTTTGAAATCTGAAATCGGATCCCAAGGATGTCAGATGAAAGATTTTCTATCTGTACAGAGTTTATTGTCTAACACTCATTAGCATCTGCACCCAGCACTGTTCTAGGTGGGACTGATAGAACAGTTCTGAAGTTTTGAGATTGTCACTGTACAGTTATGTCCAGTGTGTACAGAAAGACATGTCAGCCAGTATTGACAAAGAGCAGTGTGTAGGAGCCCGGCTTCCTTGATGGAAGGTTGACTCTGAGACTGGAAGAATGAGAAGAAAGCCATCTCTTAGTTAGATTTCTTTCTTTTATTTTTAAAAAATTTTTTAAATTATTTTTTCTGTGTATGAATGTACTATCTACATGTAGGTTGGTGCATCCATGTTGTTCAATGCCTCAGAGGTCAGAAGAGGGCATTGGATTTCCCTGGAACTGGAGTCAAAGATGGTCCTTAGCCTCCATGTGGGTGTTGGGAATTGAATCTGGGTCCTCTGCAAGAGCAGTCGGTGCTCTTAACCACTGAGCCATCTCTCCAGCCCCAGTTGTATTTCTTGTTGCTATAACAACATCCCTAACAAAATAATATCAGGAAGGAGGGGTTATTTTGGCTCACAGCTTGAGGGTCTGTCCATCAGAACAGGGAGACACGGCATCAGAACGGAAGGAAACAGAGAAGAATCCTGCGTTGCTCGGCTTGCTGTCCCCTTTGGAGGCTGCCCAGCCCATAGATGGTGCTGCTCATGGTTAGGATAAGTCTCCCACGCCTTTAACCCAATTTAGACACTCCCTCACAGATGCCCAGAGATTTATCTCCTTGGTGACTCCAATTCAGTCCAGTTGAGAGTCTGAATTACCCTTCACACCATCCATGCAGACTCAGGGTGGGGAATGGGAAGGAGATTTTGAGGGGAGCTTGGTGAAAGTCTCAGGAAAGAAAAGAGCTTGCTCCCTCCCACTGCCAAGTTGAGTAGCTGGCACATGCACACCGGAAGCAGTGCTGTTCCCAGCCACCACGAGCAGCAAGGTGCCCAGCATTTGGACTTGGACTCAGGGGCTCTGCAAAGAGCCTCTTCTGCTTTCTTTCTTTCTTTCTTTCTTTCTTTTCCTTGAGAACCTATCTATGAATTTATTAGGACAAGACATACTGAGTCAGATGGAGGTCATCCTTACCACCTACAGCAAGGCATTTTGTGACTGGGTGGACAAGCAGTAGACAGAATCTGTTGTTAACATAAAATACCCTGATAGAAAACAACCTAGAGGAGAAAGTTTTTTTTTTCTTGGTCTTTTTCAGACAGGGTCTCCCTGTAGTCTCAGCTGTCCTGGATCTCACTTTGTAGACCAGGCTGACCTTGAACTCACAGAGATCTGCCTGCGTCTGTCTCCCAAGGGCTAGTATTAAAGGCGCACCACCACACCCAGCTTGAAATGGTTTATTTTAGCTCACTGTTCCAGGTTACAGTCATCAAAGCAGGGAGTCAAGGTGACAGGAGCTTGAAGCAGCTGGTCACATCACCTCCACAGTCAGGAGCAGAGAGAAATGAATGCCCGTGTGCTTGCTACTCAGCTCACCTTCTCCATTCTCTAGGACGAAAACCCAGTGAATGGAGCCACCATAGTGGGCTAGGTCTTTTCACATCAGTTAACATAATCAAAGCAATCCCTAAGAGATAGGATCATGGGTCAACCTCATCTAAATAATCCCTCATCAAGTCTCTCTTTCCAGTGATGTACAATGTTGACAGCTAAAATTAACTGTCACAGAGCCCTAACCCCAAGTCTGTTAAGGCCTGAGTGATATTCGAGTGTATTGCACATTTATACACTTAGTTCCTGAATCTATAAGATAAGCTTCCAAAATACTCTGATTCTAATACATAGGAAGTTAGAGCCAAAGAAGACTTATGCAATTCCTCATTTATATAATAAATACTAGGTGAACTTTGTTTGCTGACAGTGAAACAGCTCAGCAATAGAAAATGGGCAAGCACTTGCACCATGAAATTTTTAAAAAGAATGTATAGCTCCACATTAATATAAGCAAGTTAGGTAGATATACAGAATCATCCCTTGGATAAATATGACAATAGCTATGTCATCACATCTCGCATTAAGTTCCCAGCTTCCACATGGCAGGTAACAACTCTAATTCCAGTTCCAGGGGATCTAGCACCCTCTTCTGGCCCTATTTGGGCATTGCACAACACAGGTGCATTTTACATACATGCAGGCAAAATACTCATACATATAATAAAACTAAATAAAATTAAAAATTTTTTAATGGACTCTAAAAATAATTACAGTGAATGAGATTATTTTGTTTTGTTTTGTTTTGTTTTGGAAAATGATGAATGAATTGGAAAATGATGTATGAAATGCACAAAGCATCAATAAAAAAATGTTAAAAAAAAAAAGAATGAGATTATTTTGAACTCATTTAGAAACCCATTTTCATTTTAACTGACACAAATTCATAGACTGATAGGGTTACTACTGCAATCCACTCACCGAAGCATACTTTTTAAAGTAAGTGAGCCTGGAACCCAGAGATCAGCACTCAGTGTTTCTCAGGCATTTGAGGTGAAGGATCTGAAGTGTTTGATTTGCTATAGAAATGTGATCAGCATAGCTACCCTTCCAGTCAGTCCCTCAGCATGGTGTTGTAGACCTTTCCTGACCTTCGAGGTGAGTTCCAGTGTCAAACTCAGCATGGCAGTATCATGACTTTTACAGAACTGCATTCTCTGCTCTGCTTTGCAACTAAGGACTTTCTGTTTATTCTTGGTATCTGATCTCCCCACTGTAGAGAACCATTTTAAGGCTGAGGTACAAAGGCACATTGGGATTTATAGTTTTTCTGAGATTACTTAGCTAACAAGACTACTAAATAGAAGGGATATTTTTGATATGTGATTCAGAATTGTTCAGATCTACTACAGACTCCATAATTTACCTTTGAGTTTACACAAATAGGTTAATGAACTCACTGGAGCAAGAAAAGAAGTGGACTCCCATGATGCCACAGGGAAGAGGAGTGAAGAAAGGCCTGGGCATAGATTGGGCTTTGCTCCTTGATTCCGATAAGAGTTTAGCAACATACACGTCAGTTTCTTTTGGATGTTCTCAGAAAGTGGAATCAACTTAGTGTCTTGGTCATTTTTACATAGAAGGCAGGAAGACTGAATGGGAGCTCAACAATCATTTACAGACCAGAATATGTCACATTCCTGCTCTATTCTATGCAAGACATTTATGTATTAGATGGGAAAACATTCAGTTAGGTTGTGATGCAAGGGCTCTTCATGCAAACTCAGTGAAAGATTGTTTCAGTCTTGTTCTCCCAGGGACACATATTGGCTTTGGCTGAGAACTGCTTTAATTCTGCAAATGTTATTTATGTTGTGCTATAAACACTCAAACACTGTGGCCTAGCCATTAGCTCTAGGCTGTCTTTCTATTCTTTCCCCTCCTTTCTGTTCAATTTATCTTCCCCTCACTCTTCTCTCCCTCCAGCTATTTCATAGCAACTAGCTGATTTCTTCCTTCAGAAAAATAAGGAAGCAGTCATTAGACCCGTAAGCTCCCCTGGGAAAGTTAGCACTAGAAAGGCTTTGGGGTACATAGAGACTGGGTCTTGGATCCCTGCTGAACCCCTACATGACTTTAGGCAAATCATTTCATCTTTTTGGCCTGGCTTTCTTCACATTTAAAAGTAGGAATAGTACTTATCCTTCAGGGTATTTGGAAAATTAAAAATAATTTATATAAAGTATTTGAAACACATCATGTGATCACAAATAGTGACTCTCATTAAATATTCATCTAATGTTAATTGGCTTGTTTTAATAATTTCTTACAAGAATGAAAATACTTTTTACTTAATAACCTATTCAGTTGAGGAAGATCATAGATGTGGGAAGAGTCAGAGGTATTGAGTTTATCTGTGACTGGATGTTACTTCTACAATGAAACTCATTGTTACCTTTTTGAATACTTATTTAAACTTAATGTGAAATGGATAACATTGCATTATGCATTTAATTAATGAAAAACACAGAAAATGGTTTTAAGGCTCTTAGTGGTTCATTACTTGATATAACTTCATGAAGTATATAGCTTGATTTAGACTATAAAGAACAAATAAAGGACATTCAGAGAGATAGCTTTCTCTGTATATATAGCAAAAGGTCATAGGAAACATTCCTGTGAATATTTACTTAATATACAAGGCCAGGATTAGAAATAAAATATGAGGCATACATACTAAAGTTAGTCCTGAACCATAGAATGGTTTGCACTTTTGTCTTTATATTTTCTGATATTTTCCAGATCTCCTGCAGAAATAGATATCCATGATGGGGGGTGGGGAGGAAAGGCACTTAGTCTTCTAAAAAAAAATCCTAACTAGAGTTGGACAAGGTGGTGTATGCCTTTAATTCCAGCACTCAGGAGGCAGAAGGATTGCAAAGTTTGAAGCCAGTCTAGTCTACATACCAAGTTCCAGGCCAGCCAGGGCAGCATAGTGAAAGTTTTTCTCAAAACACAATAATGACAAAAAAAAAATTAATATCCCATCTAGTTTTTCTGAAACTGCTAGACTTCTCAGCCATGGTTACCAAGATCTTGACACCACGCATGCATGAGTTTGCACTTATATATCTCACAAAACATTCTTAGGCATATGATAGAGATTACATGATGTTTGAGATTCAAGGGCAGAATTACTCAAAGGTATAAGCTGTAGAAACTGTCACGGTACATCACAGATGATAGGATGTTGTAGATACACTGTCTAGTCTTTTTATTGTGTCTATATTTGTTTTATGTGAGCATTAGTAACTAGTCTTGGAGAAGCGCAATTGAATAGCATTCTGGTAGTAAAAATATGTATTACAAATGATTCACTTTTTATGTGGCCTTATATTTCCTTCTTTCTCTCTCCTATCCTCACATTAGAAATCCGGCCTTCACTTTCGACACACAGATAATACCGTCCAGTGGTTAAGAGCCATGGAGGCCATTGGGCTACCCAAGGTAAGCTTTTGAGTTCTGAATTCTAAACTAGGAAGACAAAAGGCAGTGCCCAATACCTTATTATGAAACGTGATTTGGCATGGTAAGATATGTTAATGCAGGCTTGGGAGACCCAAATAAAACTATGGAAAGGCCTGTACAAGATATCTATGACAGGAATTGGTAGTGAAGTGGGGGCATAATAGCTTGAGGCCAGGAGGCTGTGTGTATAAATTAAACAAGGTCAGAAGCAGCTTTAACCAGTCATTACTTTAAGGTAGTCAACTTGCTTTTTATTTATTTATTTTTTGTCTGGAGCAGTTGGTTTATTTAATATCCGATGGCTTCATCAGTCTTTCCAAGCACTGTTGGCATCACAGATCTTTACATTTATTGGTCCCCACTCTCGCTATTTCCATAATGTCTTCTTTTGTTAGAGACACTTTGCATAATTCATACACCAGATATTTTCATGTCCAGAAGGAAATTAGCTTTTCCCATTTTCTTGAAATACAAAGATATTTTGCTTACTTTTCCTTCAATCTGAGAAATGCATGATGACACCCACATTTGACATTGAGTTAAGGAGGCAACAGGAAATAGCAGGGACTGACAAAGCACTTTCATGGGAGAAACTGCCTCTCAGTTTCAGCCTGTAATTGCCATAGGGAATGCAGAACACATGTTGGAAATTCCATCCATTTTCCTGCAGACAACATGATTTCATTCTTCTTTATGGATGAATAATATTCCACTGTGTATATATATCACATTTAATTTTTTATAGATTTATTTTATGTGTATGAGTGTTTTGTCTGCATGTATGTAAGTGCAGCACATGCATTAGTGCCTAACGAGACTATAAGAGAGTATCAGATCCCCTGGAACTGGAGTTATAGGCTGTTATTAGCCATCATGTGGGTGCTGGGAACCAGACGCAGTTCTTCTGGAAATGTAGTCCTGCTCTGAACTGCTGAGCCATCTCTCAAGCCCTTCAGCTTCCTGTTTATAAATTATTGTACTTTTGTAGTTTTAATTTATTTATTTATTTATTTATTTAATGTGTATGTGTGCGTGAGTGTGTCCATGCATGGCAGGAATTGAGGGCAGTGCATGTGGCAGGGTGTGCATGTGGAGATTTAAGGATAGTTTGGAGGAGTCAATTCTTGCATTCTACCTTGTTGAAGCAAGGTCTTTCTTGTTTCTGATGCTTCTCTGCAACTGCAGGCCAGCTGGCCTGTGAGCTTACAGCCAATTCTCCTGTGTCCTCCCATCTTAGTGTAAGAGTGCTGCGATTACAGATGTGTGCCACTGCATCTGACCTGTTTCTGGGGATTGGATCCCAGTCACCAGGTTTGCACAGCACTTTTACCAGCTGAGCCATTTCCTTGGCTATATACTTCTTTTTTATAATTATTGTAAGTCACAGAGTCACTTTACATTTTAAAGGTTGGGGGCTTACAGATCTCGCTCCTGAAACATATCTCGCATATAAAATCAATAAGTATTCAATGCACGTTAAATTCAGACAGAGGAGAAATAGACACATGGGGAAATGAGGAAATTATGTTTGGTAGGAACCCTAAAGCTACTTCTATTTTGAAAGAATTATAGAATTACAGGAAATTACAAAAACAGCACATCTCTATGTGCCCTTCAGCTTCCCTCAATACTGACATTTTATAACTGCAGTTAGAACAATATTAGATTGAAATCGGAGAGTTTGGGGATCATGGGGTTTTTTGTTTGGATGTTTTTCAAGGTCTCTATATAGCTCAGACTGGCCTGGACTTTTCTGTGTAGCCCAGGCTATCCTCAAACATGTGCTAATACTCCTGCCTCAACCTTCCATGTGCTAGGAATACTAACAAGAGCCACCATGCCCAGCTGCCATGGGGTGTGAATGTAAACTGGCCCACTGGCCTTACTCGGTTTTTACTATTTTCAAGTGCATTTCTTTGCAAGAGTGTGAGTTTGCTGTTTACAAATGCATCCGTGTGTCCCCCACCACAATACAGGTATAATCACTATAGAGAAACAGGCTTTTACTTTGTATCCCTCCCTAGGTTGTCCCTGGCTACCCCTAAATGTCCTCCATCATTACCATTTTGTCATTTTGAGAATGTCATATTATTGGAATTGTATGGTAAGCAACCTTTGACTTTTTTCCACTAAATATGTCCTTAAGATCCATCATACCCACTCCTTTGCGTCAATGGCTGAGTCCTTTGCATTGCTTAGTCCATGTGGCCTCTTTAAAGAAATGATTGGAAAGAGGCCTATCTGGAGGACAAGAGAATAAACTGACTTCTAAAGACCTGTGTTATTGTCTTATTATCATACCAGGTGTGCTATTTAAAAAATACCTAAGATGGGCTGGAGAGATAGCCTAGAGGTTAGGAGCACCGACTGCTCTTGCAGAGGACCTGGGTTCGATCCCCAGCACCCACATGGCGGCTGAGAACCGTCTGTAACTCCAATTCCAGGAGAACTCCAGTTCCAGGGGAATCCAAGACCCTCTTCTGACCTCCGCGGCATTGCACGACACGGTGCAACCGTATTGTGAGCCAAACAAGTGATCTGTTCTGCAGATTCTATTTTAACATTGACTTTTGTCATGGAGTCTTTAACAGACTACATTGTAGGAACAACAACGGACAGTGTGCTGAGCTGACTTCCTATGCAGCTAACATGAATTTCTTCATTTATTGTATAAAGTGCCCGGCATCATGTGAGGTGCTGGAGACATGGTTGCATGCCTCAGTCTGATGAACTCTAACTTGATCCCATCTCCTTGGTACAGGAGGGCATTTCTAGGGGATTTTCCAGGAGAAATAGACATATAGAAGGTTTCTATGTGACAGAAAAGGGCTGGGAAGAATTGTGAGGTGAGAGCTTGATGAGTGCTTTAAACTCCACCACAGTCTTCTGAATCACAGGGCCTCATCTCACTGACACCTTAAACAAATGTGCCATGGGAAAACTGGAAAGTGGCTTGAGACTTGCCAGGCTACACACATTTCTTTAAGTGTATAAACAACTACGATACGTTGTTAGCTGGAGAAATGTTTCTTTTCTGTTTTGTTTTTTTTTCAGTGTCCAGTAGAAAAATTGCACTTGGGTATCAAGTACTACCATATGGTACATGATTTAATTTTAGTTTTATGTCAAGTTGTATAAAATATTTACCGAAAGCAAGTGATACTGACATGCTTGTCTTAATATTAGGAGCTCGGAGCCCAATTACTTTTTTAGTTTCATGCTCAGGAATAGAGAAGTTTGGTGTCCCACTCTGAAATCTGTTTCTTATTAGGCTTTTAGTTTCAGTTTTAGGGAAAAGCAGTGTAGGTGTGTACTTAAAAGCCTTGCCCAGCTGGGCATGGTGGTGCACGCCTTTAATCCCAGCACTTGGGTGGCAGAGGCAAGTGGATCTCTGTGAGTTCAAGGCCAGCCTGGTCTACATAGTGAGTTCCAGGACAGCTAGGACTAAAGGGAGACCCTGTCTCAAAAAGACCAAAAAAAAAAGCCCTTGCCCAGCATAGTGGTACATGACTTTAATCTCAGAACTTGGGAGGCAGAGGCAAGCAGATCTCTGTGAGATCGAGGCCAGCCTAGTTGACAAAGTGACTTCCAGGCCAGCTGGGGCTACCAGCTGTCTTAAGATCTTGCTCAGATCATCTGGTCTAGTGATGCTATATAGATGGTCATCTGGAAGAAGAATCAGACTAGGAAGAATCAGACTAGGGATGATCACTGCAGTGATTTGGATGGTGCAAGAACTGGGGACAAAAGTGTTCAGCCATAGGAAGTAATTAAGCTGTGGTTCAAAATTCAAAAGGATTACTTGCATTCATTAGTTATAGAATAATAGAAGGGATAGAAAATAGTCATATTCTGGGGCTGGAGAGATGGCCTAGCGGTTAAGAGCACTGACTGCTCTTGAAGAGGACCCGGGTTCGATCCCCAGCACCCACATGGCGGCTGAGAACCGTCTTTAACTCCAGTTCCAGGGGAATCTGACACCCTCTTCTGACCTCCGCGGCATTGCACGACACGGGTGCACAGACCTGCATGCAGACAGTACATTCATATACATAAAAAATAAATAAAATTAATTTAAAAAAAAAAAAAAAAGAAAATAGTCATATTCTATTAACTCTACACTGTGTGCACTTTTATTTTCACATACATATTTTTTAAAGTCAGAGACTAGGGGTTGGAGAGATGGCCTAGTGGTTAAGAGCGCCAACCACTCTTACAGAGGACCCGGTTTCGATCCCCCGCACCCACATGGCAGCCGAGAACCGTCTGAAACTCCAATTCCAGGAGAACACCAGTTCCAGGGGAATCCGACACCCTCTTCTGACCTCTGCGGCATTGCACGACACGGGTGCACACGCTTGCATGCAGACAGTACATTCATACACATACAGAAATAAATAAAAAATTTAAAGTCAGAGACTATACAGAAAAGACCAGCAAAACCATACCAGAATGCCAATAGTTAGTAACATGTAGAAGATGGGATTATAGGTGTTTTACCTTTATACTTTATATACTTCCTAGATTTTATTTGGTGAGAATATATTACTTAAAGCAGAAAAAATATTTGCGTATATATTAGTTACTTTTTTGTTGCTGTGATAAAACGCCATGACCAAGGGAACTTATAAAAGGAAGAATTTATTTGAGCTTATAGTTCCAGAGGAATTGGACTCCATCATGGTGGAGAGGCATGGTGGCAGGAGGTGCCACAGCAGGAGCAGAAATAGGAGTGCTCACGGGAAGCAGAGCAGGACTAGAAACCTGGCAAAGATTAAGACTCTCAAAGCCCACCCCCAGTGACATGCTTCCTCTGGCATGGCCACACCTCTTAAATCCTCCCAAAACAATGCCACCAACTGGAGACAAAATGTCTAACTACTTGGAGCCTATGGGGATACTCCCATTCAAACCATCACAGCATATGTGTACATGAATTATATATATGTATACTCAGATTTATAGAAATTCATACAAGTTTATAACACTCGAATAAAGTAGCCATAAGAAGGTCACCTTCTCAGGCTCACAAGACCTCTCAAGGTCACCAGAGTAAGAGCACAGAGTGGAATACTGCCACCCTACACTGTCCAACCTTCTGGAAAGGCTGTTTGTGAATCTGGCCACTGTCCGGTGGGACGTGCCATCTACGAGGCAAGTGCTTAGGTGTGAGGACTGTTCACTGAACAACAGGAAGCTACCACTGGGAGAGTCCTCTACATTAACTAGTTCTAGAATAGCAAGAGCAAGCAGGGTATGATCCTCTTGGGAGTTAGACAATTAGAAGAAGTAAACATAGTAAGCACGTTGTCCCTTTTGTTTTTCAGATATTTTATCCAGAAACAACAGATGTCTACGATCGGAAAAACATACCAAGAATGATCTATTGCATTCATGCACTAAGGTGGGAAAAAAATTACAACTAAGAGACTTCATAGGAAGATTAAAACTACAACTTCAATTTTAAAAGATCTTAAGTGACTTTAATAGTCTCAAGAACTTTTAAAATTAGATTCGGTCTTGAATTTTCTTATATAGAATTGAAAATAATTGCTGCATAAAACTATCCTTGAACTAAAAAAATACTGTTCTGAAGTCCTTAATATAATTCCAAGTATAAAAACAGAAAAATGAGTAAAAGACATAAGTAAAATAGAGAATTTAAACTGAAGCCTCAAAGACCCAACAGTATGTGCTACTGCATTCTTGAGTTGAGATGCAATTTACAACTGTAGCTCAAACATGTCAGATGAACAACTTTAATAGTCATTGCAGTTTTGCTTTGAAGATTCTTGAATGATCAATTATTCCATTTTTACCATCAGTAAGAAAACCTAATGTAAACAAGGTTTCTTTTGACTTTCCACTCAATCGAATTTATACTCTATGAATATGGAAGAAACACATAAGTTGTTTTAAATTTGAATCAAGACATGTTTACTATTTTAAGACAACTTTTTGATAAATTTTGAAAATGTTGCTAATTCAAAGACTATTTTCTTTCCTTATTGGCTTCAATAATTGTGATTTTTAGATGGTAAGAAGAGTGACTGAAAGTCCAGCTCGTGACTCTTGTCTTGTATGCACACAGGTGAAGCTTGAAAGACTTCATGTGTAATTTCAAATTCCTTTTCTAACATCTGCCTTGTGTTTATACCACTAGAAGTCATTTTCCTGGCAGAATCCTCTGCCTTGGGGTTTATATTAACTTCTTCCTGGCTCTTTTCTTCTGCAAAGGAAAAATTCTCTGTAATAATTCATTGCAAAGCTAGTCTTCTAAAGAGTTTTGATTATGTCATCTGATTTGACTTCCCCTCAGCCAGCACTTTTGAGACTTCTTTAGAATGACAGCTGGTGGAAATGTAGACCAAATGGAACTGACTTTGCTCTGTGGGTTCTTTGCTTTTGCTTTTGGACACATGCCACAAGAACAGGGGTGGGTCTCTCCTTCCACCACCTAAGTACTGTGAATCAGGTCCAAGTCATCCAGCTTAGCAGTAAGTGTCTTTACCTTCTGAGCCATCTTGTCAACCTCTTTTACTTTCTTCTTTTCTTTACTTATTTTGAAAAACAGGGTCATGCCTATAGTCCCAGTTCTTGGGAAACTGTTGCAGGTCTCCATCCTGCAACAGTTTCCCAAGAACTGGGACTATAGGCATGTGCCATTATACCAAGCCTATGTGTTTTTCTTGTAATAACTTAGAACTTAAAACATAGATAAAATGGGGGCTGGAGAGGTGGCTCAGCAGTTAAGAACACCGACTGCTCTTGCAGAGGACCTGGGTTCGATTCCCAGCACCCACATGGCAGTTAAGAACCGTCTTTAACTCCAGTTCCAAGGGAATCCGATGCCCTCTTCTGACTTCCGTGGCATTGCATGACATGGGTGCACCAACCTACATGCAGACAGTACGCTCATACACATAAAAATAAATTAAAAAAATTGTTTTTAGATAGATCGATAGATAGATAGATAGATAGATAGATAGATAGATAGATAGATAGAATAAGCTATAATGTCTAATGGGGTGGGGGAACTCTCAGTTCTGTGCCGGCCTCTTCATTATGTGGCTAAAGGCTCATTACAACAATAAGTTTCCTTCAAGCTCCATGCGTAAGCATTTATGCTTCCAACTGTGCTGCTTAGTATTCTTCAACAAATATTTGTCAAAGCTTGGGACAATCACTTAAAATTGTAAGGTAGTACTTTTTTGTGACCTGCTAAGCCAGTCATCATTATATCTGCGCATCATAGTGCTGATCTCCATATCCATAGCATGATCCTGGGGTGACTGTGGTAAGCTTGAGCCATTAGTGTTCTCCAGCTTACAAAGGAATGGCGTGCTAAGTTCCTTTGCCGCTGATATCATTGCTCCTGGGAAGTTGCATAGAATGGCACATGGCTTCAAAACTGTATTGTTAAAATGCCTTTAACAATGGTGTGAACAGCTTAGAAAACAAAGAAGGAGCTATGTGTTGCTTCTTGCACAAATGATGAGGCATGGCCTGGGTCTGTGTTTCTCGTTACTCGGTTCCTTTTAGGCATCCTTGGGTCATGTCACACCACTTCTGACTGGATTCTTCCATGGGAGCATCTCCTACACTTTTCTCTCTCCTAGCATACTGTATGGCTGCCTCTCAGGCAGGAATGGAGGCCTTTCTGAGAAAATTTTTTTCTGCCATGGTTTAGGATGCAGACAGTCACTCCCAAGAGGCCAGTATCCTGCTTTGTTGGCCAAAGCACATTTGGAAGCTGGGAAACAGAGCAGTTTAGTGTTGCGAGGTTGCCCTCCTAATTAGAAGTGATGCTGGAACAGAGCAGATGTGCTTTGGGCTGTGTTATCCTGGCTATACCTACCGCAGCATAGCTAATGCAGAGTTGTCATTACCTGGCAGAGAATCGGGCAGGTCAGAGATTTTGATTACAGCTCAGGAGCCAGGAGGGAAGTCAACTGCAGGGAGTTATGCTTGCCAGGCTATGCCCTCCTCCTGCCCTAGCCTGTGGGCTTGACTGATCCACAAATTTAGCTTTTGACCAAACTTGCCCCTATCTGATGTGAGCTTAACAAGCAAACATCCCCTGGGCCCTGCCCTTGCCCTCCTCCCCACCCGCCCCTCGCCTTTTCATCTGATTTTTGACCCAGTCTCATTACCTTGTCACTCAGTGATCCTGTTACCAGTTTAGCTTGGAGTTTTTGTGCTTTGCCTAATTCAGAAAGACTCACCTTCATGGTGGGTGGCCTCATCTTTTTCCAAGGAAAGATTTGTCTTTTTCTTAGTCAAAAAAAAAAAGTCGAATATGCTTATTGGAGTGGGGGGTAGTACTAGAAACTTTATTTAGAAAGAATGTTAAGAGAAAAGCTAAAACACCCGCTATCAAAATCACACAAAAACCACTGTTACTATTTTAGTGGCTCTGGACTTAAGATCTGTATAGGGCATGTTTTCACTTCATGGCTTCTTTTGGAGTGCTCTGAAGCCCATGCGATGAAAAGGAATGTTAGGAAACCTTGCTGAGTTGCTACACAGTTCTTAAATGTCTGGAGGCCTTTTTATGCACAGAAAAAATACTGTGTGGGGTTTCGGTTTGTTTTGTGTGTGTGTGTGTGTGTGTGTGTGTGTGTGTGTGCACTCTGTTTATAAAAGACATAATAAATGACATTAGATAACTGTTAAATATTTAAACAGTTATAAAATTGGATATGTCTAAATAATTTAAACAGCTATGCATTTGTGAAAACAATGCAGTTCCTTCCCATACCTTCAGAGCAGATGCAGTGGCCAGATGCAGTTCACAAGTTACCACACTGAAACCTATTCTGAAAGATCCAGACCCTAAGTTTCACTTGTGCCTTCATTATTTACATGTTAATTGTGACCCGCCCTTGAGCTACTCTATCCAGAGGTCACATCATCACCAGAAGCAAAAAGCACCCCTTCATGTTTGGTTTCTGACTTTTTCATTGTTGAACATGGCCCCATTTGGGTCTCTTTTTCTCAAGCTAAATCAGAGGTCAGAGCCTGGCTGGCAGCATCACACCAAATGTAACTTGTTAAAGTAGTCATTTTTTCTCATTTCCTGGGTCCATGGCTTTCAGGTAGATTTTCATTACCCTGCAGTGACTGACTCCTCAGTTTCACTTGGCCAGTGTTCTACATCTATTGTCCTGTCACAGTGATGTATTGGCCTGACCTGTTAACATTATTAAAATCTTATATATGCCTTCTTCATTTTCTTTTTAAAATTATAGTTGGCATTTCTAGAAGCTTCCATCTCCTGGGAGACAGTGGAGGAGCAGCTCGGTGTTCTTCGGGCTGCTGTTTTGTCATTTCAGATTGAGTCACTGGGTCCTCTCTACTTGGCTGTTCAGTGTGCACATGGGTTCTGGGTGTCCTTTCCTTCTCCCTGTTTCTCTCACTACCTGTGCTCTGAACCCCTTCCTTACCTTGGGAAACGTCCTATGTTTTGCAGGTTGGGATTTTTGGCTTACTCAGAGTTCCTGGTATTTATAATTTCCTGCAGTATATGTAGTAAAAAAATAATAAGAAGAAAGTACTTATGTCTTAATAGAATTCCCTTTTAAAAATCTAAGCAAATAACTGTATATGAACTATTTTTTAAGGACATTATTTATTTAGCTTTATGTGTATGAGTGCTATAGATGCATGTGTATAAGTACACCCATGTTATGCAATACCTGTGGAGGACAGAAGAGGGCGTCGATCCCCTGGAGTTACAAATAGTTATTAGTCACCATGTGGTACTGTGATTCAATCCTGGGTCCTCTGCAAGAACAGCCAGTACTCTGAACCGCTGAGCCGCCTCTCCAGCCCTGTGCATGGACTGTTTTATCTCTGCTATCGACTTTTGCACACTGCTGATTGTTTTTAACTCCTGGCATTTTAAGACTTAACCAAGATTAATATCTTCTTGTTTACTTGTGGCGTGATCTCACTGAATAGCTCAGGCTGGACCTGAACTCACAATCCTCCTACCTCGGCCTTTTGAATCCTAGTATTATAGGCCAATACCTCAGTATCTGGATAAACCTTCTGGAAGGACAGGGTTGTTTCTGTTGGTCAGTTAGAGCTCTGCTTGGCAGTCCATCTGTCCTTGTGGCGTGGACCTTGACTTTCTTTGAAATACCCTCATCTTGTGGACACAATCACATCTTCCTTTCCTGGTCTTGGTATTCCTGCTTTAATATATGGAAGCACCTATTATCCAAGGAACCCCTTCAAAGTCAGGTGTTCATGTTGATTTTTCTAATTTAACATTATAAGGTGCTGGGTGTTTGAGGTGTTTTTTGTTTTTGTTTTTGTTTTTTTAACTGAGTCATTTATTGGGCCATTAAAATTCTGCCTCAAGATGAAGAGCGTAGGCCACCCCTGAGCATGCACAGTGCGGCTGCTGCAGCAGATTCTGTAGCTGTGTTCTGCTGCCTGGTTTTCAAGTGCAGTGCCAATGCAGAAATGGCATGGGCTGGGGGCTTGCGTTTGTGAGGAAGGTGGTAGCAGACTCAGGACTGCTGTTCCAAGTCCCCTAACTGCTTGATGGCAGGCTCTACTCCCCAGCTTTTCCACGGTCCTCTGGTTACCTGGATGACCAACAGAGGCATTGACCTATTGCTCCAGCATTAATGCATAACAACCCTTGGTGAGTTAATACTGCCTTCCCTTAGACTACAGCCCTCCCCCCATACCAGACTGGTTGTAATTCTTACAGTACACAAGCTTGGATATATAAATAAGATCTCTAGAGATAGATTGTTAGCCTGAAAGACAGATTCATATCTCATCTCTCCAGTGGGGCCTCTGGAGATGGCAGTACTGGGTACTAAGGTGAGGGAGGCAGTTGCTCCTGCTGGTATCTTTCAATTCATCCTGCTCAGAATCCATCCTGCTTGTTCTGGATGAATCCCCTCCTCTCCCTCCTCCTATCTGAATTTCTGTATGGCTATGACTTTGTCTTATAAAATCCTAAGCAGTTTGAGCCTATGAACCTTGTCCTGAAACCTACCACAATTGGTTACAACTTGAAGTCCCTAGAATTCATGTTTTTAGATTTTCAAGGAAATTCAGCTGAACTGATTCCCACATGGCAAGGACTATAGATTGTGACATGATTATTGGCATGTGACTAAACTGGGAAAATTATTGGTTCAATAGATAAAACCACATGGTGTCAGTGCCACGAAGGGACTTGATGATTCTCGGTGCTGGGAAAGGAGGGGCAAGCACTGTGGTAGGCCAGCAGTAAGTATATATAAAGGACACATTTATTGCACGTATGCTTTCCTTAAACCTTCACAGCATGCTCCTATAGTAGATAGTGTCATTGGTCCCATTTTATAACCAACTGAGACACAAAGAGGGTGCTCGAAGTCAGAGCTGGAAATGATGGCGCTGAGATCCAAAGCTAGGCTGTGTGACCATGAAGTTCCTTTAAAATACTCTTAGTATGTTGGGTTGGTTTCTAAAAGGTTTTTGATAAGTTCAATGTTGAAGAACTAGCTACAAGTAGTATTTTTTTTCTATAGTCAATGGATTTGCTTTTTAAGATTAAGACTAGAGCTGGGCATGGTGGCAGCACGCCTTTAATCCCAGCACTCGGGAGGCAGAGGCAGGTGGATCTCTGTGAGTTCCAGGCCAGTCTGGTCTACAGAGAGAGTTCCACAACAGCTGTGGCTACTGGGAGAGCTTGTCACACACACACACACACACACACACACACACACAAAAGATTAAGACTGGATTTTCTATGAACTAAAGGCAAAAGTTTGCCTCATTAGACTTTAAATGCTTGGGAAAAGCTCTGAAAGTCTCTTTTTGACATAAGAATGCTAAATAAATAAAGTTTCTGAATATGTGTTTTCCCCTTGGAGTAATTTGTTTGTAAGTATTAGTCACACAGAGATCCCACCCTGTGAAAAGTGGTCTACAGAGTAAGGACAGCTGGGGCTACAGGGAGACCCTGTCTCAAAAAGTCAAAAAAATAAATAAATAAATAACTATGAAATTTCAATGTCAGTAATAATAAATGTTGAAAACTAAAGCTAAATAGAATATATTTAATTTTTTAGTAGGTGATATTTTGGAAGCCATTTGTATGTGAGCTTTCTACAGGATCCATCATACTAGTCTAAGAAAACCTCAGATTTACATTTAAAAGCAAATCTTATCCAGAAAGCTAATTTCCCAGCACCACCTTGTGGCGACTTTTAGTTGATCCAGGATGTTTGCTTACTGTGAAATTTATATCAATATTACACTCTACAATGGAGATGTATTGGAAATAGCACCTAATTTCTTTTTCAGGAAAGGGAAAAATCAATATTTTTGTTTACATAAGCCATTTTTTTCATCGTCAACAAAACTATTTTTTTCTTTATTTTGGGGGACTTTGTTGTAGTTTAAATATAGGTATTTTGCTTCAAAAAAATTTTAAAGGGGGACTAGAGAGATGGCTCAGTGGTCAAGAGCACTGGCTGCTCTTGCAGAGGACCCAAGTTTGGTTCCCAGCACCCATGTGGCAGTTAGCAACCATCCACAAACATCCGAAACTTCAAAGGATTCAACACCATGTTTTGTTTTGTTTTTTTTCTCTTTTTTGAGACAGGGTCTCCCTTTTAGTTCCAGTTGGCCTGGAACTTGCTCTGTAGACCAGGCTGCTGGCCTTGAACTCACAGAGATCCGCCTGCCTCTGCCTAGCAAGTGCTGGGATTAAAGGCGTGGGCCACCACGCCCTGCTCAACACCGTCTTCTGGCCTCCGCAGACTGCATAACAAGGGTGCACTTACATAATGCAAGCAAAACACTCATACACATAAAATTTAAAAAATTAAAAAATTAGAAAAGATATGTGTTTTATTATGTACCAAATTATATTTCAATAAAGCTAAAATAACATAGAATAAAAGCTTTTGTCCCAATGGAAAAATAGTGCTGACAATTCTTAAAACAGATAAATCTCAAAAATTCCATTTTAATTGAATTTCAAGTTCTTTTCAATTACTTCCCTATATCTTTTGGAGTTGAGCTTCTTGGCTGCCATTAATAGAAGCTGCCTTCATTTTGAAGTTACTCATTCCCACAAATTTTGTTCCTTCTTCATCTGTTTCCTGTACGTACCTGAGAGCTTCTTCCCAGGCCTCTTGCAGCCAGTTCTTTCTTCAGCAATGAATTGGGTGTTAGATTATGCAAAAGAATTACAAATTCAGAGTGTGGACTTCACAAAATTATAAGTAGGCTCAAACATAACTTTATTATTGAAAATAGTAACCATTACAATCAACACATTTCTTGACCATCCTAGCACACTGCATGAGTAGAAAGAACTGGAACCACATGAAAGGTACTAGCTACTAATTAGCTTAGGCTTTGATGAATATGTAGATTTTAAAGTACATTGAAACTAACAGGTGATATGATTTAAAGAAACTTTACATTGTATTCTTGGAACAGATATGAAATGTGATATTACATGATATTTTATTGTGTCTCTGGGTTGTCTTTTACCGTCAGATATTCTAGTCTTTCTCACTGACTTTTTGACGTTCTCTTTGGGAAATAGCTTAGATGTATAGTTGAGTTTGTAGAAAGGGGGGGTGGGAGATAGAAATTGATACCGTGCATAAAACTGAAGTGAGAACAGTGAAATTCCACCATTTTTCATCATTTTTCTCCACTTCTTAAACTATTATCCTGGTTATTGTTCTTTGAAGCTCTGGTATACCTTTTCTGTTCATCTTAATTTTAAGGCTGGCATTTCAGTTGTTGCTTATGATATGAGTTTTCTTCTATTTATAAGTCGTCTTTTTTTCAGTGCCGGGACTGAAACCATGGCCTGGTGCATCCTACCTCTGAGCTACATTCCCAGCCCAAAGATGCCCTTTCAAAACTGGAATATTTTCCCCATGTAATAATGAGTTAAGAAATTCTTCATAAAATACCATGGTTTTCTAAGTGTCTCCATGGTACCTTAATGATCTTGTGTGGCATGAACCTTTCCTGGTGAAGTCTTCACGCACTGCAGTTTGTTGTCCCTGATGATCTCTATAAAGACTTAGAACTGAGCCGGACGTGGTGGTGCACGCGTTTAATCCTAGCACTTGGGAGGCAGAGGCAGGCAGATCTTTGTGAGTTCAAAGCCAGCCTGGTCTACAGAGCGAGTTCCAGGACAGCTGGGTCTACAGAGAGACCCTGTCTCGAGAAAAAAAAAAAAAAAAAAAAGGACTTAGAACTGAAACTAAAGAATCATTCTAGCTGTGAATTATGAATACATAATGACTATTCACAATGAAAACTTCATAGTCAAATGTGTTCTCTTCTTCATAAAATATAAAAGTAAGGCTGGGAGCCGTGGCACATGCCTTTAATCCCAGCACTCGAGAGGCAGAGGCAGGAGAATCTCTGTGAGTTCAAGGCTAACCTGGTCTACATATCGAGCTCCAGGCCAGCTGGGACTAAGGGGAGACCTTGTCTCAAAAAGATAAATAAATAAATAAATAAATAAATAAATAAATAAATAAATACCATTTGTTCTTTGTCCTTTGGTATATTTTGAAGGAAAGAAGGATGAGAGAAAGGTAAACAGTACTCTTCCTAGAATCCTTAAAACTAAAATTCACTGATAAATATTTCCTAGAAGTCTAGAAGCACAATTTATGTATGAAAACCTGTTTACCCTCACCAATGACAAAAGGAAATGCAGACTTGAACACTGTGCTGCTTTCAGATTGGGAATGTTTTCTTTCTCTTCTCCTCTTCATCCCCGCCCTTCTTTTTCTCATCCTCCTATTATGTCACAGAGCTGGGGACCGAACACAGGGTCTTGCACATGCTAGGGAAGTGCCGTATCACTTTCATTGACAATATTCTGAAAGGACAGGGGGGCAAAGAAAATGGCATTTCTATGTACAGCAGCAGCGGGGGCTATGTGCCCCTTCAGGGACTCTCAGGTTCAGCCGAGGAGTCTGCTTCATACAGTTGCCACAAGCCAGATCAGATGCAGCATCCGCAGCCAGAAAATAATTTTTTTAACTCTTTAACCACAAAGAATAAATGAATGCCATCTTTCTCCTTTTTCCTTATGTATCCCAAATGGCCTCAGATATGGTACAGGCCATGAGATCCTGCTGCCTCTGTCTCTAGACTGCCATTGCATCCGGACACGCAGTTGCTTTTAAAATCACATTTTGGGAAAAATACAATGAACACTTTTTTTGTGCTCACACTTTTCCAGCTGGAATTTTTTTTTAGTGATTTAGTGTCTATCTACAAAGATGTATGTCTCTGTATATAAGTAGGTTCACTGAAGCTTTATTTCCCATAGCAAATAGTGAGTGATGATCTAAATGTTGAACAGTTACTTAAGTTAAAGTATATCCGTATTCTAAAAATTGTCTAAGTCTGTGGTATGCATATGTCTAGAAGAATAGCAAAAGGAAGCTTTTAAAAATATTTTTTATTAGTTGTATTTTATGTGTATGAGTGCATGTATGTAAGTGCAGCCATGTTGTGCAGTGCTTGCGGAGGTCAGGAGAATGTGTCATATACCCTGGAACTGGAGTTACAGATGGTTGTTAGCCACCAGGTAGGCTCTGGGAATTGAACTCAGGTCCTCTGCTAGAGCAACCAGTGCTCTTAACCGCTGACCCATCGCTCCAGCCCCCAAAATACATTTTTAACTCCTTCTTTCACTCCTTCCTTCATTTCTCTTCCTTCTTCTCTTCCTTCTCTCCCTCTCCTGTCCTTCTTCTTTCTTTTTTTTGAGATGGAGTCTCACTGTGTTGTCTAAGCTAGTCTTAAACTCTTGGGTTCAAGTGGTTCTTTGGCCTCTTGTTCCACAGGCACCTTACTGTGCCCACCTGGGTGATGATTTCCTTATATCAGCTATTATCATATAGTAATATAAATGCTTATTTTGTGGAAATTATTATCAAAGAAACCTATTTCAATGCAAACTGCTTATATACCAGTCACTTTAAGAGCTTATCTTATTACCATTAAGAAGACCTCATCTTGTACTTCTTTTATGTATCTTCATGAAATTGTATGTATTTTATAAACTGCTGAGATCCATCTAACATGAGCATTTGAAGGATTCATATTGAAATGTTCAAGTCATCAAAATCATTCTTGGATCAATTTCCCATGTATATTATTATTTAATTTCTTGTCTCTAATGAAAGTTTCATTAATTCTAAGCTTACCAAAAATTTTTTAAAGTAAATACAAGATTTAATTGACTGTCTGAATTAACCTGGGGATTGGAGAAGTTGGGAGAAATACGCAACAAAAACTGTGTTTGTGACCCTTGAGGGAAGCTCATAACCACGATTGGCAGAATTTAGAGTCCAGCTCTTGAGGCTTTTGGCAGGTTCTGGGTAGGTTAAGGGATGGCATCATTATTGCCTAAGAGATTTCTTTTTAAATGTCTACCATTTAGTCTCTATCTTCCCCTTAGTGGTATGTGACACCATAACTGGTTTTGAATTTCATACCAATTCTGATAGTTCTATTGGTTCAGAAAATTTAAAACAAATCTTTGGAGGAATGTTGAAAAATTGTAAGGCAAACTATATGTTCAGCCAAATAGAAATCATTTAAGGAATAGCCAAAGAAAGATGCTTGTTACCTGCTATTTCATATGAGCTGTGTTTCTTAATCCCTTTACACATAGATGATGGAGGGTTGTTAACCCCAGAGGAAGGACCCCATGTCTCACAGAACAGTAACATCTGAGGTGCTGTGTAGAATACTTACCTTGCCCCACCTGGGACTTGGCGCCTTGTAAGGCATGAACAGGTGATAAGAGATCTCTTAAGTCCTTCTCAACTGAAAGCATTCTTAAACTGCAGGAGAGTTAGACTTTAATAATTATGATAAGCGTTCTGATTATTTTGTTTTGCCTTTCAGTTTATATCTGTTTAAGCTAGGGATTGCACCCCAGATCCAGGATTTGCTGGGAAAAGTGGACTTCACAGGTAATCTTCTTTGTCTTTATGTTTTATTTTATTTTGTTTTTATTTCAGGTGTATGAGTGTTTTGCATGTATGTAAGTGCACCATATTATGCCATGCCTGTGGAGGGCACTGGATCCCCTGGAACTGGAATCACAGATGTCTGTTAGCCACCATCTGGGTGCTGAGAAGTGAATCCAGGTCCCCTGTGAGAGAAGCCAGTGCTCTTACCCACCCAGCCACCTCCTGACCCCTGTCTTTATATGCTTTTGCAATCTTGTCCCTAAGAAAATGTGCCAAAGATTTATTCTTTCATTTGATGTTATTGGTTCCCTTTCTTCCAAAACAGGAAGAAAAAACTTGATATCTCAGTCTCTTTTCCTGTGACTGTGATAAATACCCTAACAGAAGCAAACTTATGGGGAAAAGAGTTTATTTTGACTCTGTTCAAGATACAGTCCATCATGGTGGGGCAATCCAGGCTTCAGGAGCTTGGAGAAGCTGTCAGCTTACGTCCAGAGCCAGAGAGAGCAGCACATGCATGTCCTGCTCAGTTCCCTTTCTCCATGTACACAGTTCAGGGTCTCCATCAGAAGGGTGCAACACACAGTGGGCAGCGCTTCCCTCCCCAGTTAATGTAATCGGATAATTTCCCACAGGCATGCCCAGAGGACCATCCTCCAAGTGATTCTAGATTCTGTAAGTCGATGCATCGTACATTCCTGCCTTACTTAACACCCACCTGAGTTCCACTTTCCCATGTTTGTGAAGTGAGAAACTCAGGCAGAGTCTTCCTCGGGCTTTGTTAGGAGAGGCTCCATCTTCCTGAGGAAGGTCCTTCTCCGTATAAATGTGCTCATCCCTGCTTCCATCTCACCAAGGTTCCATTTGATCTTTGTTTTCTGTTGTTCTTTCAGAAGAGGAAATCAGTAATATGAGGAAAGAACTTGAGAAGTATGGAATTCAGATGCCATCTTTCAGCAAGATAGGTGGTATTCTGGCCAATGAACTGTCTGTAGACGAAGCTGCATGTAAGTCCCTGTAGAATCCACACTTGCCGTTGACCTGAACTTGCCCATTAATACTTGCTGATTTTGATACCTTGAAATAGGATATTTAGAAGATACTCAAAGTATCTGAAGTTTTCTTCGTTCTATAGATAGTTCTTTGAGGGTGTTGGAACGTAACCAAGCAAGTGATTTTTTTTCTTTTTACTTTAAACATTCCCTTGTGCAGTGTGAATGTAGAGGTCTCAGAAATACTTTCATTCTCCAAAATATTTCTCTACTTCTGGTGAGTTTGAATTTTAGTGGTGGGGTAAACTTCTGTGAGTTTTTCATCTTCTCCTTTTTTTAACCTGTTTTTTCCTCTTTTTTAATTGAATTTTTGTAAACTTCATGTGATACATTTTGATTGTATTTAGACCCCTTCTCCTGTTTATACCCCCTTACTGTCCTTTAATTTCATGAACTCATGTATAGAGAGACATATGTAAATGGGGGGAGCATGTGTGTGTATAGAGTAAATTTATGTCCCCAAATGCCTTCGGTGTGGGTCTATCCACTGGAGCTTGGTAAACCTAAGAGTCACACCCTTAACAGAGACTGACTCTCCCCTCCTAGCAGCCATTGGTTGGCAGTACTTCCTCAGGTAGGGTTGGGGTTTCTTACCAACTTCCCCACATCTATGCTGGGACTTTATCTGACTTGAGTTTACATGGTTCTTGTGCGTGCTGTCACCATTGCCATGAGTTCATATGAGTAACTGACCAGCTGTCTGGGAAACTCCGTTTCCTTGTGCTCATCCACCCCTCTGGCTCTCACCACCTTTCTGCCCCCTCTTCCACAATGACCCCTGAGCCTTGGGAGGTGGAAGTTTGACATGGGCGTCCTATTCAGGGGTAAGCACTCTCCAGCCTCTTGTGCTCTGCACGCTGGCCAGTTTAAAGTTTCTGTGTTCATCACCATCTGCTGCATAAGGCAGCTTCTCTGGTGAGAACTGAGAGTTGCATTAATCTATGGGTATAATTAATGTTGCAAGCTTATGAGCACCCCTTTTTTTGGGGGGGTGCTCAGCAGACAGATCCTACCAGCTCTCCACTGCCCACCTCAGTGGGAGCCCCAGCTGGAGCCCATAAGTACCTCTTAGAAGTGACTTGTTTCTTTAAAACTATGTTGCCCTAAGCAAGAATCAAGGACTGACTTTATACTCCAATGGCTGACATAGCACTTGGTTCATTTTAGCACCTGAATAAAAATAGATAGGTTACTTAACAGATGCTGTGGTCAAAACTGAAGACAAATAAGCTTGTAAAGAGCTCATCAGGTGTTCCATGATATGTCTGAGGTCTCTTTTGTTGTTGGTTTGATTTTCATGTGTGCAGATATCCCTGCACGTGTATGCATTGCATGTGGAGGCCAGTGGTCAACCTCAGGTGTTGTCCCTCAGGAGCTGTCCAGCTAGTTTTTTAAGACACGGTGTAACAGAAAGAAGGAAAGAAGGAAAGAAGGAAAGAAGGAAGGAAGGAAGAAAGAGAGAGAGAGAGAGAGAGAGAAAGAAAGAGAGAGAGAGAGAGAGAGAGAGAGAGAAAGAAAGAAAGAAAGAAAGAAAGAAAGAAAGAAAGAAAGAGAAAGAAAAGAAAGAAAGAAAGAAAAGAGAAAGGAAAGAAAGAAAAAGGAGGGAAGGAAGGAAGGAAAGAAAAAGAAAGAGAAAGAAAGAAAGAAAGAAAGAAAGAAAGAAAGAAAGAAAGAAAGAAAGAAAGAGAGAGAGAGAGAGAGAAAGAAAGAAAGAAAGAAAGAAAGAAAGAAAGAAAAGAAAGAAAGAAAGAAAGAAAGAAAGAAAGAAAGAAAGAAAGAAAGAAAGAAAGAAAGAAAGAAAGAAAGAAAGAAAGAAAGAGGAAGGAAGGAAGGAAGGAAGGAAGGAAGGAAGGAAGGAAGGAAGGAAGGAAGGAAGGAAGGAAGGAAGGCCGGGTGTGGTGGTGCACGCCTTTAATCCTAGCACTAGCACTTGGGAGGCAGAGGCAGGTAGATTTTTGTGAGTTCAAGGGCCAGCCCGGTCTACAGAATGAGTTCCAGGACAGCTGGGGCTACAGGAAGACCCTGTCTCAAAAAGACCAAAAAAAAGGACCTGGGGCTAGCTAATTCTGCTAGGCTGGTTGGTGAGCCTGTCTCTACCACCACCCCCAGCACTAGGGTTACAAGCACAGGTTTTCAGCATGAGTGCTGGGGTTGGCCTCTGGGTCTCAGGCTTACATGCAAGCACTTTGCCAGCTGAGATGTCTCCTCAGCCCTAATCTGTCTTGCTGTATTTGTACTTACTAGAAGCCAAGTAAGACAATTAAAACTGCCGGAGTTCATGGGGTGTCAACATTGTTCACCATTGTCTGTTGCTGATAAAAACGTCCTCGTCTTTACTTTTCAGTACATGCTGCAGTCATAGCCATTAATGAGGCCATTGAAAAAGGAGCAGCAGAGCAGACCATTATAACACTAAGAAACCCAAACGCAGTGTTAACCTTTGTGGATGACAGCCTCGCTCAGGAGTATCAGAAAGAACTCTGGGAGGCCAAAAAGAAAAAAGAGGAAGATGCAAGACTGAAGGTACTTAGTTAAAGTCTAAGTAATCCACATAGTAATGGATATGGTTAGGATTACTAGTTTGAAAATCATTAATGTTAACAGTGATCATTTATAGATCAACTGGCTATGGTCTCTGTAGCATAAGTGGTTGATTTGGGATCAACGTGAGGGTTAGAAGAAGACCCTAAATTATGTAACACAGGTACGTTTTTGCTAGTGAAAATTTTTTTTAAAGAATTGAACATTATGTCATAAGCTTATTACTAACCCAGGAGTAGTCCCTGAAGATCACCACCTCCAGTGTGGGATCTTCAGGCTCCATGTCAGCCACGTGACCTTTGTAATCATGGGTAGAAGTTAATAATTCAGTGCGGAAATGCTCAGAGAGGACGTTTTTAATCCATCTCCACATTTTCCCAATAGTTCACACATCTTGTAAGAGTGTCCCCCTCCCCCAAAAGACAGCCCGTTCCTGATCCTAACCCTAACCCTACCCACTTCCTGATTAGTCTTTATTGCCAACTCTGTCCACACTGAGACTTCTACTCGGCATCAGCTTTTCTCCCCTCACACTCTGAGTTCCATTCCCCTATTTGATGTCTCTTCCTCACCCGGCACCTCCCTCAGGCCCCCATCACAGTGGCCTCAGCTACCCTGACAGTCTCTGCTCCCCTGGCTGCGGCTTGTGTGTGTGTTGGCTGCCCAGGTTCTCGGCTATGATCTCTCAGTCTCCTCTTCCTCCTCCCTCTTTCTGTTGGAATTCTTTCCCCATCTGACATGATCCTTTGCTGTTCCTTCATTGAGTCATTCACTTGAAGAAATGGGCTGCCAGCTCTGCCAGTCCCTCCCGTGCCGGCATCCTGACTGCTGCTGCAAATTTTGTCATCTATGTTCCCAGGGCCACATACCCCACCACAGCAGAGGAGTGCTCACTTCCACCTGCCCTACCACGCCCATGTGCTCCCCTGGCTCCCTGCTTGGAATGACCACCATCTTGCCAAAACTCCTTCCCACCCCTCTGTCCTGCTCCTAGCTGCATTCTGCTGCTTTCCTGCTAACTGGAATCCGTCTCTTCTGGCCTGCAGGCCTCACCACACTGGCCTCAGTGCTCTCCCTCCCAACCTATCACAGGGTTCCTGCAGCACCGTCCTCCTATGTCTGATTCCCATCATGAGATGCCAGAATTTTTTTCTTTTTTTTTTTAATGTGTATGAATGTACTGTCTGCGTGTAGGTTTGTGTACCCGTGTCGTGCAAAGCCACTGAGATCAGAAGACAGTGTCGGATTCCCCTGGGACTGGAGTCAAAGACGGTTCTCAGCTGCCATATGGGTGCTGGGGATTGAACCCGGGTCCTCTGCAAGAGCAGTCTGTGCTCTTAACCCAGGCCATCTCTCCAGCCCTGAGATGCCAAAATTAATGTTTAATTCAGATCTGAAGGCACTTCACCAAAAAGCTGTGCTGATTCTCTTCTGTCTACTGAGTTAAGGTCAAGTCCTCAGCTCCACCTTCAGATCCCTCCATGAAATACAACCAACTACCCTCTCTTTGACTAACCATAACCATATCTTTGTGACCAATGCGACTAAACCCTGTGCCCATAGCCCATTGCTTCGTCTTGAACTTTGTCTCTACTCTGTTCCTCCTCCAGGCTTTCCTCAGTTGTTACCTTAATTTAAAATGTTCTTTGCACTGGTGTGGTGGTGCATGCCTTTAATCCCAGCACTGGGGAGGTAGAGGCAGGTGGATCTCTGTGAGTTCAAGGCCAGCCTGGTCTACATAGCAAGTTCCAGGACAGCTGGGGCTACAGGGAGACTCTGTTTCAAAAAGACCAAAAAAAAAAACAAAAAAAAAAAAAGTTCTTTCCACCATTGAATTTTAGTCTATTCTCTTTAGACATGTAATCTCTTATATGATATTTTCTTGTTCTTGATTTTATATTAGATTCACTCAAATGAAATTTCCAGTATTCAATCTACTTTTTTGTCTACCATCTCATCTAATGTTTTCATATTAGAAACTTAGCCCTGTTCACAGAGTCACTGGGCCGTCCACCTCTTACTGTTGTAGTCCTTGCTCCGTGGAGCTCCCTGGAGCCCTGTACAGAGCAGGTATCACACAGAGCTCGTTTTGAATACATATGAAAGTGAGCAAGTTACTTTTATTATTGTTTGCATTTTTGTGTTTGAGTTTCATGCTTTGGAAACACTGTTAGCTCAGGAATCAGTGAAGACTTTGTTTTGCAGAACAGCTGCATTTCAGAAGAGGAAAGAGATGCATATGAAGAACTGCTGACACAGGCAGAAATCCAGAGCTCCATCAATGCAGTCAATAGTAAGTCATGGGCAATATAAAGGAAATGGGTGCTCCTATAAGCCATAAGCTCTCTTTGCCAGACTTCCTGCAAAACTCTCTACTGTATACCTGCAAAATGCCTGCTGTAATCAAAGATCTGCTAGCTGTCAATGCTGCTCTTAATTATAGTGTGACATCTGACAGTTTCCCACTGAGTCTGCTTTGCTGATTTCCTCCTGGTCCCCACAAAGTATTTCCAAGTGTCCTTTGATCCTGCCTTCTTGTTTTCATCATGAGATCATGGTTACTGCTTTTTTTTTTTTTTTTTTTGGTCTTTTGAGACAGAGTCTCCCTGTAGCCCCAGCTGTCCTGGAACTCACTCTGTAGACCAGGCTGGCCTTGAACTCACAAAGATCTGCCTGCCTCTGCCTCCCAAGTGCTAGGATTAAAGGCATGCACCACCACACCAGGCTAATGTGCTTGTCATTTTTAATCTGACTGACACTACTGTCATTTAATAAAAGATCATGACTTAACAACTACGGCTTCTTGATGGTGTTCTAATGGAATTAAAGAAGACACTATTGACACTTGTGCTTTGTATTCCTTCACAATCTTTAGTCCATAGTTTGCAAGAATTGTTTTTCTGCAGCTTCTGTAGCTTTATTGTAGCTGAATGAGACTATTGGCAGCTAAATGAGTTCATGAGAGCAGGTTGGTTCTAGGTTCCTGACCCTATGTGAAGTCACATGGTTTGGTTCTAGTTCAATTCCTCTACACACCCTATTTGGTTGTATGACTGTGTTCTAGTAACTTAGAAGAGGAAATGATTTATTTGGCTTATACTTCCAAGTCAAGATCCATCATTGAGGGAAGTCAAGGCAGAAACTCAAGCAGAAACCATGGAGGAACGCTGCTTACTGGCGTACTGAAGGGCTCATGCTTCTTCTTATACAGCCCAGGACCACCTGCCAGAGACTAGTGCTGCCCACAGTAACCGAGCCTTTCTATATCAATGGATAATCAAGGCAATTCCCACAGATATATCCCTCAACTAATCTAATCTGGGTAATCCCTCAGTTGAGATTCTCTTCTCAGATGACGATAGGCTTTGTCAAGTTGACAGTTAAACTAACTAGAATAGATTATAGAGAACAGAATACTTGGATAGTTTAAAATGAGCGAGTTCAGAACCATCAGTCATTATTCAACTTTTCTGTCTCTTATTAAGATTTCTTTTTACTTGTGCATTAGAAGAGGCAGGAAGGGACTCTATTCGACACCTGTTTTCCCTAGATCAATCTAAACCCACATTTTCCCCAAAATCTAATACATAAAAGACCACAAGGCCCATTTAATAAAGCACATGGGCCTTCTGCTGAATTCAGACATGGAGTTTCCATTAATTACAGCAGCCCTAAGCCTAGCCTTCTGTATCATTGCCTAAGTAAGCTGGGGAGGCTCCTTATTGCTTTGAACACTCAAAGAAATGCATGCCTACAGGTCTTGCTGAGTTCTGTTCCTGAGTTGTTGGAGAGATTCAGATTCCAACAGCAGTCAAGGGCACCACCATAGATGAATTAATATCAGCCTCCAGCAGCTGATAATCCATTTGAGAATTTACCTCAGACATGAAACATGAGAGCTCACTGTGACTTTTTAAGTCACACACCTTATAATTTGAGGGTACATGTTCATGTTTTTTTCTTGCTGTAAAGCTTGAACCATCTGGGTGATAATGCATGATGTCCAAATTCAGGTTTTTCTTTGTGTTCTTTGTGAAGGCTGCAACTTTCATTTTGCCTGACAGAAATGAATTACAGGAGGAAATTAATATTGCCAGTTAAACAACATCTGAGATCCATAAGCTTAGGGAGGAAGTGGTTCCATAGCCTTTTACCATCCTTTATTTTGAAATGTTTATAACCACTAAAACAGCCTTCTTTTTCATGTTAAATAAAATGCTATATAAATAAATATTTGAATACCAGTGACTTTATTTCCTGACCACAAATTTAATGCCAAATTGGCTATGCTCTATTTTCCATTTTTAAGTAAAAGGCAGTAAGTGATTATACTCCAGCATAAACTGTAATTGTTGGGAATGCTGCAGTGTTTGGTGACTCGGCTCTTCTGAAGTCTTGATCTCTTCCCTTTGGAAAATGTATATATAGTCCAGTAGAACTCAATATTTTAGTCAGTGACATGATAATGAAACATTTTTGTGCTTTAAAATCTGCAAGTAGGAGCTGGTGAGATGCCTCAGCAGCTAAGAGCACTAGCTGTTCTTGCAGAAGACCCAGGTTCAAATCTCAGCACCCACATGGCATCTAACAACCACCTGTAACTCCAGGGGATCCAATGCCCTTTTCTGACTTCTGCAGGCATTGTACAACATAGGCACACTTACATATATGCAGATAATACACTCATAAACACAAAATAAAAATAAGTAAAATATTAAAAAATAAAGTAATAGGGGCTGGAGAGATGGCTCAGTGGTTAAGAGCACCAACTGCTCTTGCAGAGGACCCAGGTTCGATTCCCAGCACCCACATGATGGCTAAGAACCATCTTTAATTCCAGTTCCAGGGGGATCTGACACCCTCTTCTGACCTCCGCGGCATTGCACGACACAGGTGCACAGACCCGCATGCAGACAGTACACTCATACACATAAAAACTAATAAATTAAAAAAAAATAAATAAATAAAACAATAAATAAATGTAAGAATTTAGAATCTGCAAGTAAAATACAGGCTCTTCCCCAACCTTGCTGGTTACTGCATTAAAATGCTGAGACATATCCATTCATAGGAGCCATTGTAATGGCTGCTTGGCAGTGTTGTGATTATGTCATGGATCTGTCCTCAGACTTCCGCTTTGCTCAAATGGCAGGCACTCACTTTGAAGCTTGTCATGGCCTTCTATTCACCGTGTAGTGAATATTCTATTCTATTAAGATCAAAGCTTGGAACTTGTTTAATGCAGAGTGCAATAAAGAAGAAACATGGGGTCTCTGGGGGGCATTGTTTTGTCAAAATAAAGTTTTAAGAGCACTTTAAGGCATGATACCTGGTAATTTTTAACCTCCATTCATATGGAGTAAAGTTCTCAGAAATGAAGTGTAATCCCAGGTCCAGCTGAAAGGCGTTGGACAGCAAACAAACACCATAGTCAACAACCTTCCTTTCTGGAGTTCTTTCACTTGTCAAGTGAATTCTAAAGATAGAAAAGAAGTGGCCTCTGAGGATCCTTTATACTAAGTGAGTTTTCTAGGGGGATGGCTTGAAGAGTTCCATTAGTCATGTGTCCTGCTATGGAGCGATATCTCTCATTGAAAGGTTCCAGGGAAGCTCCTTAAGAGGTAAATTGTCATCCTGTCAAAAAGGGTTAGGATAGTCTTAGCTGCAGTCCAATCATGTCGTTAGGCAAATAGATGAGCGCTTGAAAAGCTCTTCGGAACCTTTGTGTCTGTTGTTCCTGGCACCACATGCCTTCCTCGGAAGGCAAACCTTGCAGGCTGCATCTGGTTTTCTCTTGTATGGGGACAGCTCATCTTTCATTTCCCATATTAGGTTTTAGTAGTTTCAGCTTTCGTGCTCTAAAAACTACAGTGAAAGCCAGGCATGGTGGCGCACGCCTTTAATCCTAGCACTTAGGAAGCAGAGGCAGGTGGATCTTTGTGAGTTCAAGGACAGCCTGGTCTACATAGCGAGTTCTAGGACAGCCGGAGCTACAGGGAGACCCCGTCTCAAAAAGACAAAAATCAAAAAAAAAAAAAAAAAAAAAAACCTACACTGAATCCAAGCACCCTTCATTTGGTCACCAATCTCTGTAACCAGAACATTACAACCAGTGGAGAGATTGCAGAGTTCAAGATTGTATCCAATAGTGGAAACAACAATGTACGGAGTGCTACAATGAATGTACTGCAAATGGATTCACTGGGGGATACATCAGGGCAGGGCTTGTCCCTGGTCTTCACATAGCTTAATAGTGTCCTTGGCGAGGCAATACTAACCCACAAGGAACAGTAGAGAACAGACTGCTAGAAAATAGGATGGCTCAGCCTTACCCAGTGGTGGGGATTCACAAGGTGAGAAATGCTCAAGAATGAAGTAGTTTGAAGACATCCTGGGTAAGGTAGAACTAGAGCTAGCCCTTAAAGAAAGGCTCTCCAGGGACAAGGAGATGACTCAGAGGGTAAAGTACTTACCATGCAAGTGTAAGGACCTTTTGCCCAAATCTCCAGAACCATAAAAGCTGGATGCCCTAGCACCAGGCTAATGAGATGGGAGGCAGAAGCAGGAACTCCCCAGAAATTGTGGGCCCACTAGCCTGGTGTACACAGCAGCAAAGAACAAAGAGACCCTGTTGCAAACAAGGTGAAAGGTGAGGACTGATACCTGAGATTGTCCTCTGAGCTCCACATGTGCACAGTGCCACACGTGTTCCCCCTCCACATATAAATACATACATAAACACACAAGAGAGGCTGTAGTAGGGATGTTATATGAGGCAGGAATGATCCCTTAACTCAAGCTCCCTCAAAGCTATGGTTTTGGGGGCGGACAAGCCCCAGGCATTTGAATGACTTAAATCATTGAGCTGACTTTCCAAAGCTTTGCCCACCTGCATCTTTTCAGAGTTTCTGGAAAGTGACGACTTACGTTGGAACCTTTGGGAGGAAGGGCTGGCTGGGCAGGGCACCAGAAGGAAGCAGACTTTCTGAGCCAATATGAACCTCGCCCCACTATCACAGGGCTGGCTGCAGTGGACCACATCAATGCGGTCATTCGGGAAGGTGACCCTGAGAACACATTGCTTGCACTGAAGAAACCAGAGGCCCAGCTTCCGGCCGTCTACCCCTTTGCTGCTGCTATGTATCAGAACGAACTCTTCAACCTCCAGAAACAGAACAGCATGGTGAGACACAGCTGTGCACATTCCTATCGAGTCCCAGAAAGAAGGAAGCTGCTGAGAGAAGGGGAAGGCGGAGTAAGATGTAGAGTCTGCACCTGGTCCCGTGCCCAGCCTCATTGGCCCGCCCGTGCCCAGCCTCATTGGCCCCCCGTGCCCAGCCTCGTTGGCCCCCCGTGCCCATCCTGAGGTTTCCTTCCTCTTTAACTCATGCTTTTAATCCACAGGAAAATGCTAAGGGCATAGCTAGGAAATTCAGGAGTCATGTGCACAAATATACATAGAAACAGCTTGTTCCTAGTCCCCCCCCATCCTGTGTGTGTGTGTGTGTGTGTGTGTGTGTGTGTGTGTGTTTAAGAGTGTTGGGTAGGGGACTGGAGAGATGGCTAAGCAATCCTCTTGCAGAGGCCCTGAGTTTGGTTGCCAGCACCCGCATCAGGCAGTTCCAGTCACCTTGGAGCTCCAGCTCCAGCTCCAGGGGAATCCGATGCCTCTGTCCTCCAAAGCACCTGTGCTCACATTCCCATCCCCACAGGTGCACGTGCATGTGCACACACGCACACGTACACACACCACACACATACACCACACACATACACACAACACACATATACACACATACACCACACATATACACATACCACACACATACAACACACACACCACACACATACACACAACACACATATACACACATACACCACACATATACACACACCACACACATACAACACACACATACACACAACACACATATACACACAACACACACACACAACACACACATACACCACACACATACACACAACACACACATACACACAACACACACATACACATACAACACACACAACACACATACACACAACACACAACACACATACACACAACACACACATACACACAACACACATATACACACAACACACATATACACACACACACCACACACACACACATGCACACATACAATTACAAATAAAATAAATTTAAACCAAACATGGTGGCACATGTCTTTAATCCCAGCACCCAAGAAAATGTTCAGAAAATTTACTGTGGTACACATATCTCTCAGAATCAGTTTCCACCAGTTTAGATGTTTGCCCAGCTTGCATTAGGCCACATTCAATCCTCAGTACCACCAGTCCCCCAAAATAAAAATAAAAAGCAATGAAAGTAAGTTAAATGTAAAAGTAATTTAAAACCCAAAGTTCTAAGGAAGCATCCAAAAGCATGAATAGCCAACTTGCAAAATGAAGAATAGACAGTTGACAAACATGAAAACTGTTCAGACTCAACCAGAAGTAAATAATTGTAAATGAAAACAAAGTATATTTATTTTTAATTCAGGTTAGTAGGTGTTAAAAATATTTGCCTGGGGGCTGGAGAGATGACTCAGCAGTTAAGAGCTCCGACTGCTCTTACAGAGGATCCCAGCACCTATATGGCAGCTAAGAACTGTCTTTAACTCCAGTTCCAGGGGAATCTGACACCCTCTTCTGACCTCCGCAGCATTGCACGACACGGGCGCACAAACCTACATGCAGACATTACATTCATACACATTAAAAAAAAAAAAACATTAAAAAAAAAAGATTTGCCTGCTGTGGGTATAGATGTGGGAAGACTGGTGTCTCTGTAAAAGCTGGTAGGGAGAGTGATACAGCTGTGCTGGAGAACCGTGTGTCTCAAGGCTCCTGATTCTGATGGTTGCATTCTGGAAATGGAGACTGAAAGGTACGAATCAGGAAGCTTTAGCCACAGGGATGTTCTACAGCATGTCTGTGATGCTGAGAAAAGGAGTCTAACTACATGCCTAATAATATCACTTGGGATTGCTATGATCAGTTGGTACTTTCCTATGCTGGGAATACTGTCCAACCAGTAAAAATGACAGTATAAGGAATAATGAGGTCTAGAGATAGCTCACTGGGTAAAGGCATTTGCCACCCAGTCTGATGACCTGAGTCTCATCCCTGGGAAATTCATATCCCTGGGAAGGAGAGAACAAACTCCCACAAGTTGTCCTTTGATCACCACACACATACTGTGGCATACACATGCCCTCATACCTACATAAACAAGTGTAAAAATTTTTCATTTAATGACTAATGATCAGAACAAAATATCCACATTGAATAAAAAAAAAACAGGAGCTGAGATGCACTGCATTATAGTATATGTTACTAGGGTGACAAGCCGTCTCAGCAGTTAAGAGCACTGGCTGCTCTTGCAGAAAACCTGAGTTCAGTTCTCAGCACCTATATGGCAGTTAACAACTGGCTGTAACTCCGGTTTGAGGGGAAGGGATCTGACTCCTCTTCTGGCCTCTGCAGGCATTGTGTGCACATGGTATACTTATATACAAGCAGGCAAAACACTCATATATATATATATATATATATATGAAAATTTTTTTAATTTAAAAGATATATAGTATATGCTACATTAAAAAATAAAATTGGTTAAAATGAATATCATCTGTAAATCTAGATTAAAAATAAGAGAATATGGCCTTATAAAAATTTAGACTAGAGTTGTTTATTCTTATCTATCAAGACCTTAAACACACATACACACACACACACACACACGCACACACACACAAACATTTTCTACATAGAAATATACTATTTTTTTTTTAATTTTTTTTTATTAATTTTATTTATTTCCGTATGTGTATGAATGTACTGTCTGCATGCAAGTCTGTGCACCCGTGTCGTGCAACGCCGCGGAGGTCAGAAGAGGGTCTCGGACTCCCCTGGAACTGGAGTTCTCCTGGAATTGGAGTTTCAGACGGTTCTCGGCCGCCATGTGGGTGCTGGGGATCGAACCCGGGTCCTCTGCAAGAGCGGTCAGCGCTCTTAACCGCTAGGCCATCTCTCCAGCCCCAGAAATATACTATTTTGTAATAAGGGAAACGCACATTGTTTTCTTACATTACATTGGGCTGCATTGTTTACCCTCACTTCTCACAGATTGAAGCCAGACTTCAAGCTACAGTTCCAGCTCCGTCATGGATCTGAGTCACCCCATGCTGCAGCCTGCCTCTTTCTTCGTTTTTGTCTTTTTTTTGTTTTAACCTACTTCAGATTTGTTTGAACAGTCCATTGGAAGAGGCAGAAAAAGTGATTAAACAGTGTTCCATTTGGCTGGTGGAATTTCTAGTCTTGGGCCTTCCTCATGTGATAAACTTAGAGTTAATATATGATATTTGAATAAAACACTTCCTGTAATAACAGTAAAATGTTACTCTAAAATCAGTTTGTGGTAAAAAGTTCTGTGGTGGTCCAGAAAGTTATAAAGATGCATTTTAATATGAATATGATATTGAACATATATAGTACTATATATGTAAGAATGAATATTAGCTTTTATTTTGAGTAATTCTTTCTCAAGATCCTTATTCCTTCACTATAATGAAAGAACTATCCTTTTTTGAAGTTGGCCAAAATGATAGAAAAAATGATAAATGGAAGAAAATATTGAAAGGAAGGATACAATTTTAAAATAGTCTAAAAATATCATGTTATATTAATGTGGAAATCCTTTCTTGCTTTATAAAGACTTACATTCAATTTCATCAAATATCTAAACATTGTAATACATTTTGACATTTCTACACAATTAACTTTTTTTTTTTTTTTGGCCTTTTCAAGACAAGATTTCCCTGTAGTCCTAGCTGTCCTGGAATTCACCCTGTAGATCAGACTGGCCTTGAACTCACAGAGATCCACCTGCCTCTGCCTCCCCAGTGCTAGGATTAAAGGCATGTGCCACCATGCCCGGCCACAATTAACTTTTTTATTTTTAATTTTATGGCTATGACTTTTGCCTGCTTGTACTTAAATGTATCATGTATGCAGTGCCCATAAAGGCCAGAAGAGGGTGTTGGATCCCCTGGAAGTGGAGTGGAGTTACAGATGGTTGTTAGCTACCATGTGGGTGCTGGGAACCAAACCAGGTCTTCTGCAAGAGTAGCCAGTGCTCTTAACCACCGAGCCATCTCTACAGTCACATTTATACCTAATTTATAGTCTAATCTCTACTAGCTTTTTTTTTTTTAATTAGAATTTACTTTCTTGGCTTAAAGATCTTTTCTGTTTTTCTGGGCTTAGAAGTTTTAGGTGAAGTTCTTCTGTCTGAGCTTCTGAACTGATATCATTAACTGAGATCTTACCTGGATGGCTCAGCCACCTTTGTCTAATCCTTGGCTTAATTACCAAGTTAGCTGGAGCCTGTCAGGCAGCCAACATACCTAGAAGCAGAGATCAACTGCAGGATGCAGATATTTGTGACATCTTAACCGTTGGTTAGAAGTAACACAGTCCCCCAAATGATAATCTAAAGGAGCCTAGGTGCCACTTAACCTGGCCTTCCTTAAAGCCAGTGTAAAGCAGGGGGCATGTTTATGTCGAATGCATTCCAAACCCCCACACACACATATACAGTGTGTGTGACTTGGAGAGTTTACTTTGACATGTGTTTGCCAACAGAACTACTTGACCCATGAGGAGCTCTCGATTGCGGTGGAAATGTTGTCTGCTGTGGCTTTGCTAAACCAGGCCTTGGACAGCAACGACCCTGTCGCTGTGCAGAATCAACTCAGAAGCCCCAGCATAGGCTTCAACAATCTGGACGAGGCACACGTGGAACGGTAAGGAGCAGTTTCCAAACCTTCTTTCAATGCAGAGATGTGCTTTGGCAGATCTCCCAAATTAATGATTGCCTCCTTAGTGGCAGTCCACATACCTGGCTTGTATTTTCTAGAGTAGTCTACTCTGCGTTAAGGGTCCTTCTAACCCGATAGTACTCGTTTGCCGCAGGACAAAAAGAATAGGAAAATGATCGTCTTCTGGCACTTAATGCATCCTCAGCAAAGATTAACTGCATCCTCATGTGTATTAACTGCATCCTCAGCAAAGATTATTTAATAGTCCAAAATTAGAGGAACCGCTGAAATTATACCCTCCTTTGGGTTCTTTTGGAGATGAGAGGATGTAGAAGAATTGGAAGCACCTTGATATCAGTGAGCCCAGAGCTTTCTTTCTGCTCATGAGGAAACTGCATCTGGAGTTGTGGGACCCAAGTTGGGGCCCAAACCTCAGTTTTCTGATCATCAAACCATAAGAGCCCTGAAAGTGCTCTGGGTTCAGGGCAGGGGATAACAACCTCAGTTTGATATTTTTCATTTCAGGTTCCTAGATAGTGCAATAGCTAATTATATACAACACCGTAGTGGCTCCAGAGAAAAAATTAAAGGGGTAGAATCAAAAGCCAAATCAGATTATTTTTTTTTTCCATTTTGGTCCTGGGAGCTGTTCCTCTGAGCTTTGCCTCCTCCCCTCCCAAATTAGATTCAGCAAGACAAAGCGAAAATGGGTAAACTCTGAATAGTGACCACGAGGGGGCAGTGTCTGCACAGATCTTGACAAAAACTGCCAGTTGAGTCTAGGACAGCTCTAACCAGCAGGTTACAGGAAAGTCAAAGAGGTATCTTAGATTCTGAGCGGACGGTCTTTAATCACTTGCCTATATACAAAATGACCAAAAGGTAGTGAAGGGAGAGTAATTTGCCTTGTTTTTAAGCTTCCTAGAGAAATAGTCTTGTTCTACTTAATTCAAGTCCCTGCTCCTCATGACTCCTGTATTTCTAGAGTAGTCTACTCTGGGTTAAGGGTCCTTCTGACCGGATAGTACTCTTTTGCAGGGGGGGGGGGCACGACACAAAAAAAATAGGAAAATATAGCCGGGCATGGTGGCGCACGCCTTTAATCCTAGCACTCGGGAGGCAGAGGCAGGCGGATCTTTGTGAGTTCCAGGCCAGCCTGGTCTACAGAGTGAGTTCCAGGACAGCAGGGGCTGCAGGGAAACCCTGTCTCAAAAAGACAAAATATATATATATATATACATATATATATGTACATATATTATGTATATATATAATATATATGTATATATAATTATATATATTATGATATCATCTTCTGACAGTTAATGACTGACTGCATCCTCAGCAAAGATTATTTAATAGGCCAAAATTAGAGGAACTGCAGAAATTATACCCTCCTTTGGGTCCTTTTGGAGAGGTCACTTCCACTTGCCTCCACCGCTCCTGTAATGGCATCACACTTTTCCATGCTTAGAATCTTTATCTCATCTTGAGTTTTCTTCTGCCCTTGACCAGCACCATGGTGCATGAGAGCCTGCTCGTGGCACTGTGTCCCTGCAAAGTGTTTCACTCCCCGACCACCCTTTAGCTACAGTATCTCTCACTTTGTCTCTGTGAAGTAAAATCCCTACCTCTTTTCTCTGCCCATCTGGACAGGGTTCATTCTTATCTAACCAAACTTTCGGCCTCCTGTGCGAGTAGGAAACAGCTCATCGTCCCTCAAGGAAGTTTGAAATCTAACAGTGAACTTTGGAAGGCAGTTGTCAAGTCTGTACTATCCCTTTAGCATGCCAGGCAGAGATACAGGAAAACAGTTTTAGGCTCTCTGTTTTGCTTCTTTTAACCTCTGCTGCCAGCATATTTCAAGGGCTATTCAGTCAAACCCTAGAAATAAATCATGTGTACCTCAAAGATTGTTCATTATTTCCCCAGTGGAAAGATGTAAAAGCAACTAAACTCTTGAGTTTCTTTTTCTTTTTTTTTTTTTTTTTTTTTTTTTTTTTTTTTTTTTTTACGAGACAGTGTCTCCCTATAGCCCCAGCTTTCCTGGAACTCAGTATGTAGACCAGGCTGGCCTTAAACTTACAGAGATCCACCAGAGTGCTGGGATTAATGGCGAGCACAGCCACTCCAGGTTGAGTTTCTTTGCTTCTGGCTAACTAGCTCGCTCTGGCCTATGGTTATAACGTTGGCTATATGATTTTTCCAGTCATAAGATTGACTCCTCAAACAATGAGAGTTTCCTGGTAATATGTCAAGATGGATACATTTCCAGAAAATGGCTTCCTTGTTTTTGTCCACCACCTCTGACTCTTACCAGCTTTCCTCCCCCTTTTCTTCAGTGATTCCTGAGCCTTGGGAGGAGAGGATGTGGTATAGGTGTCCCATGTAGGGCTGAGCATTTTGTAGTCTCTTATTCTCTGCATGTTGACCAGTTGTGAATCTCTGTGTTAATCACCATCTCCTATAAGAAGAAGTTTCTCTGGAGAGAGATGCACTAATCTACGAGGGTAACAATGTCTTTATGAGTTTGTTTGATACTATGCCCATTCAGCAGAATAATAGTAAAGTCTACCCTATGGTCTGTGACCTGTCTAGCCACAGGTTCTTGACCCCAGTAACAGTGCTGGGTATGGGCTCCAGCCTCTAAAACAGACCTTATGGGAGAAAGGGTCTAAATATGATCAAAATACATTGTATGAAACTCTTGGGAAAAAAATCATTAAAATTATTTTTTTTAATAAATAAGTTTTCCACTCAAATTTCCCTCAGTAAGAAAAAAAATGATCAGAATGGTTGACCAAAGACTATTTTCCTGAAGTTCAAAAACCTCAGTTTCCTGACAGGAAGTGGACATAGAAGGAAGGGTTTGGACTCACTGCTATATGGAGACCCTAGAGAAATGGACAGGTGACGAGGAAATCTAGGGTGTTCTAGCTCAACTACTTCTGCACTGGATCTCCAAGAAAACAACGGTGAAGATCTGAGTTATTCAGCAAGGGTTTGGGGAGAGAAACTTCACTGTATTTGATGCTTCGATGGGCATGTTAGGTGTGGTGTGCACGGTGCTAATCTCAGCTACTGAGGAGCTTCCGACAAGAGGATTACAAGTCCAAGATCTACCTGGGAAATATAGTAGATTCAAAGCAACTTAGTGAGATGCTGTCTCAGCATCAAAAAGGGCTAAGGTTATATTGTTCAGTGGTAGAGTGCTTTCCCAATACCTTGGGATCTGGGTTCAATCCCAGCACTTTGAAAAGGGGAGGAAAGAAGAGTTATTTCATACTGGTGAAAACTTCATTTTGCTCATGTTATATATTAGACTGGGTTGTGAGAAACTTTGATTAAACTGAATGAAAAACCACCAACGGTAGGGCTGGAAAGATAGCTTACCATTAAGACATCGTACTGTTCTTCCAGAGGACCCAAGTTGGGTTCTCAACAATTACGTCAGGCAGCTCACAACCACCTATAACTAGCTCCAGGGGACCCAATACCTCTGGTCTCCATTAGCCTGGCACTCACCTGCATAGACCTATACAAGTAACGTAAAAATAAAATAAATTTTGTAAAAAAACACCAATGGCGTACAAGTCAGTCTGGTGTGTGCTGGCAAAACCATACCAGACAATTCCATCTGCCTGTCTACTCTTTGTCTAACCTCCTGACCTCTCCATTTGGCTGACAGGTCAAATTTTAGGTATTCAGCATGGGCAAAAAATAAATGCCTGATGGGTGCTGTTACTGTTTTGTTTTTCACAGTTATGCGAACGCACTACTCTCCATTAAGCTAGAAGCTTTATCTCAGGGGCAGGATACCTTAAGCTGGAATGAAATTCAGAGCTGTATTGATATGATTACTGTCCAGATACAAGAAGAAAATGACCGTAAGTATGGGGCGTTTTCCTTCTGCAATGAAGTGGGGGAATAAGATTTACGGATTTCTCTCGATTAGCACTGAGAGGTTTTGGTAATGGAAGTCTCAACATGCATGCAAAGGCATATATAAAAATAGATAACACAGTACAAAAGCAGGTTAATAGAAGTCCTAATTATTTTCTTACCTCAAAAATGGTTCTTTCTGTATGTTCCCAGTGTGGTGGTGCATACCTTTAATCCCAGACCTTGGGAGGCAGAGGCAGACTGATCCCTGTGAGATGGAGGCCAGCCTGGTCTAAATGAGTTCCAGGCCCCCTCAGGCTACAGGGAGATCCTGTCTCAAACAAAAAATGCTTCTGTAGATAGTAATCCAGGCTGGCCTCAAATTCAAGATCCTCCTGCTTCCATTCGACAGTACTGGGATTTTAAGTATGTCCCACATGTGTGACTCAATGTTTTCTGTTTTCGGGGGAGGGGTCTTTTTGAGACCTGAGCCTCAGCTGTCCTGGAACTTACTATGTAAACCAGGCTAGCCTTGAGCTCACAGAGACTCTCCTGAGTGCTGGGATTAAAAGTATGCACCACCATGCTTAACAGTGTTTTCTTTTTTTAATTAGATGTTGTGGAATTTACTTATAGGCCAGGCAGTAAGTTATTCTGATTAAAATAGATCATTACCAGATCTGGAGGGATGCCTTAGTGGTTAAGAGCACTGGCTGCTCTTTCAGAGGACGGGGTTCAGCTCCCAGCACCCACATGGCAGCTAACATCCATCTGTAACTCCAGTTCCAGAAAAATCCCAAGCCCTCTTCCAGTCTCTATGGACATTTCACACATGTGGTCCACTTACATACATGGAGACAAAACACTCATACACCTAAAATAAAAATAAACATTTTTTATAAAACATCATTACCACTTTGACTTGGTGACCCTAGAGAATTTTAATTAGTTTATAGGTGCATTTTTCTATATATTAACAATCAGAGTACCATCTTTTTTTTTCTTTTTTTTAAATTTTATTTATTTTCGTATGTGTATGAATGTACTGTCTGCATGTAGGTTTGTGGACCCATGTCGTGTAGTGCCGTGGAGGTCAGAAAAGGGTGTCAATTCCCCTGGAACTGCAGTTCTCCTGGAATTGGAGTTTCAGACTGTTCTCAGCCGCCATGTGGGTGCTGGGGATCGAACCCAGGTCCTCTGCAAGAGCAGTTGGCGCTCTTAACCACTAGGCTATCTCTCCAGCCCCAGAGTACCATCTTAATAAGCAACTTATGTTTAAAAAATAAGAGTACAATTTATAGTCGGTGTCACAGTCTATTTCAAATGCAACCATCTGCTAAGTAAGTTTAACAGAGGATAAGCTTTTAACACAAGAAGAGTTTGTCTTTTCCTCCATACTTTCTCTGAGCTTAAATAGATGGAGCAAGATGAAACTTGCCTCATGAATCTAAAATGTTTGTTCTAGTTAGCTTTTGTGGTGTTTCAGGTCTGATCTCCTAACATTGAACCTAACTCTGGAACACTGAAATCACGCTTGAGCTAAAACATATAACTTTGTTAATTAATTACATTTGTGCAGCTTTCTCTTTTTTCCTTGGCTATTTCCTGTGAGCACTGTGCCAGGTCTGTGTTTTCATGTTTCACAGTCTAGTCTCTCAGGAATCCCCCTCTAAAAGGTACACAGTATGCAGTGGGTGTGGCTTTCCTGTGACACTCCTATGCGGACACTGTCATCACTCTGTCCTGTTCAAGTTATGTACACATCTGAGCTTCTTCTTTGGGGCAACCCAGCTTTCTGTGATCCCTCTTTCTGTCTGTTTCCTGTCCATGAAGCATGTGGAATGTCTGCAGTCAGACAGCTTGGTCACAACCCACTTAGCTCTTCCGATGTGTTGGCTTAGGAGCTTGGGGCTTCTGCCAGATGTTACTCAAGAGGGAAGCACTGATTTGAGCAGATGTTCAGCATCTGGAGAGTGGAAATGCTGATAGTTCTCTCTCTCTCTCTCTCTCTCTCTCTCTCTCTCTCTCTCTCTCTCTCCCCCTCCCTCCCTCCCTCCCTCTACCCTTCTTTTTCTAGCTTCTGTAACTTTGGTCATCTCTGACCAGCTTAGGCAATGAAATCAGATAAATTGCTAGCTAACAATAAATCCTACCTCCCACCCAAGACAGACAGTTGTAGATGACTAGATAGGAACCCACTGGAGCCTGTTCCTTTGGTAGTTTTCTCTCAGTCCCTGGGAACTCAGTAAAAAGTCTGCCTGCACAGATATGGCTTGGACTCTGCCTCTGGCAGCCCATCAGAGAACGAGACTTCTAAGGGCCCTGTTGTAAGAATTTCTGCTGCAGATCACAGAGACTTATGCACTGGAAACTGATACCAAGAGCGCCCCGGCTGCTCTTAACTCCCACGATAGAACAGAAGACCAGAGGTGACTTTTTATATAACTGGGTCTCTATTCATTCTATTTTAAATTCCACCTGGATGCTGCAAGTGGGAACAGAGGGCAGTCTTGTGACCACTGGCTCTCAGGAGGTGGGTGGAGAACTGCATTCTGGGTGCCCTGCAGTCCTTTGGTGGCCAGAAAAGCTTGTAGGAATGACATCCCTGTGGGATCAGAAAGGGCTGAGGTCTTGCTTCACATTTCTACAACCACAAAANTATATATAAAGTTAATAAACTTTTTCATAAACTTTTTCATCATTTCTCAGTCCAATTTAGACTCATTTCCCTTTCCATGCCCCCCACCCCACCTGAGTTCATGCATTCTGACATACATGTCTTACATCTTTTTCTAAGTCTTTCGAGGCCGGGTGTGGTGGTGCATGCCTTTAATCCTAGCACTTGGGAGGCAGAGGCAGTCAAATCTTTGTGAGTTCAAGGCCAGCCTGGTCTACAGAGTGAGTTCCAGGACAGCTAGGGATACAGGGAGACCCTGTCTCGAGAAGACCAAAAAAAAAAAAGTCTTTCCAAAGTTTTTTCAAAGCAGAGGATTATTGTTTTGGGGAGAACTTCACTGTTTCAGTCAGTTTTTTGTCCCAGCTCTTTTTTTTCCCTTGGTCTTTTTCGAGACAGGGTCTCCCTTTAAGTCTCAGCTGTCCTGGAACTCACTCTGTAGACCAGGCTGGCCTTGAACTCACAGAGATCCACCTGCCTCTGCCTCCAGAATGCTAGGATTAAATGCATGCACCACCATGCCCGGCTTTGTCCCAGCTCTTTTATTGTTGTTGTTCCCTCCACTTGTATTGCTTCAACATTGTGTGTGTGTGTGTGTGTGTGTGTGTGTGTCTCACCTATAATAAAATTATATCATCTGAAAACAAACTGTATGACACTTCCAAATCATATTTCAGGATTCACATTTTTCCCTTTTGATTTATATTACTCTAAAATATGCATACATACCCTCTACCCATATACCAAAATTCCAAAGTCTGAAAATAAATGGTTGGGGCTGGAGAGATAGCCTAGCGGTTAAGAGCACCGACTGCTCTTGAAGAGGACCCGGGTTCGATCCCCAGCACCCACATGGCAGCTAAGAACCATCTGTAACTCCAATTCCAGGAGAACTCCAGTTTCAGGGGAATCCGACATCCTCTTCTGACCTCCGCGGCATTGCATGACATGGGTGCACAAACCTACATGCAGACAGTACATTCATACACATACAAAAATAAAAATAAAAAATAAAAAAGAAAGAAAAGAAATGGTAGGAATTCTAGAACCTGTTAAGGGATTCACATTATAAGAGCACAGTTGCTTTCAGATAATGAGGAATATAACACTAATGTTGCTCAGTTTGCCTTACAACTACATACTTGATGCTAGCATCCACAGATAAGGGATACCATTTGTCCTTTGCTTTTCTGGAGCCGGGCGTGGTGGCGCACGCCTTTAATCCTAGCACTTGGGAGGCAGAGGCAGGTGGATCTTTGTGAGTTCAAGGCCACCCTAGTCTACAGAGTGAGTTCCAGGACAGCTGGGGCTACAGGAAGACCCTGTCTCGAAAAGA
>VZQC01014413.1:4297269-4331380 GCA_009823505.1 Rhizomys pruinosus | reverse complement strand
CTCTGCAAGAGCAGTCAGCACTCTTAACCCTGAGCCATCTCTCCAGCCCTGATGTCATCTTTCTTTTTTTTTTTTTAATTTATTTATTATATCTTAAGGGATTCACAATATAAGAGCCCAGTTGTTTTCAGATCACATTGACGTTACTCAGTTTGCCATACAATTAGGTAATTGGTGCTAGCATCCACAGATGAGGGATACCATTCGTCATTTGTTTTTCTGGGACTGTGTTACTTCACTCATCATGATATCTTCTAGCTCCAGCCATTTACCTGCATCTTTCTTTACCACTGCATAGAACTCCATTGTGTAGATGTACCACATTTTCTCTATCCACTCATCAGTTGAGGGGCACTTGGGTTGGTTCCAGCTCTTTGCTATTGTGAAGAGAGCTGCAATAAACATGGATGTGCATGTATCTCTGCAGTAGGATGAGTCTTGGGAGTATATACCCAGGAGCAGTATGATTGGGTCAGTTGGCAAGCTCATTTTGAGTCTTTTAAGGGTTCTCCACACTGCTTTCCATAGTGGTTGTACGAGTTTACATTCCCACCAGCAGTGGGTGAGTGTTCCCCTTTCCCCACAACCTCTCCAGCATTTGTAACCAAAATCTCTTGACTACTGTTGCTTTCCCCTACTCCAGTACCTGTACTAAGCTACTGAGCATAGGATAGAGCAGTGGCCATCCCCACAGTCCTTTAAACAGGGAAGCTTCTTCACATACTGTTTTCTAGCATTTGGGAATTTTAATATGCATTATTAAATTTACCTGTGCTTTGGTTTTTTTTTTTTTTTTCCTTTTGTTAAAATGAGATATTTTCAAATATTTTAAATTCATGTATACAGTATTAGGTTTCACTATGGCATTTTCTAACACAATTGGCTTCTGGTACTCCTCCTCCCCGTCTTCTCTCCATCCCCCTCACCACTCCTTTGCATCCCCAGTCGCCTATTTTTCACATTCATGTTCTATTAGCTTCCTCTTCTTCTGCCACACTTCTTTTATTTTTGTTTAAAATTCCTGAAGTATTGAGTTGGATATCATATGTTAAAGTGATAACTTAAAAAGCTAAATGTTGGGGCTGGAGAGATGGCTCAGCGGTTAAAATCACTGACTGCTCTTGCAGAGGACCCGGGTTCAATCCCCAGCACCCACATGGTGGCTGAGAACTGTCTTTAACTCCAGTTCCAGGGGAATCCAACACCCTCTTCTGACCTCCGCGGCATTGCACGACACAGGTGCACCAACCTACGTGCAGACAGTACACTCATACACATAAGAAATAATAAAAAGAAGCTAAATGTTGTTTTGCTATATACAAAGAAATGGGTTTCCTTATGACGTTTTCATAATATACATGAGTGTACTTTGTTCTTATTGCCTCCCTTTCCCCCACCTCCCCTCTCTCTTTTACTGATTCCCTGCTTCCTCCCAAGTAGTCCCCTTCTTCTTCCATGATGAGTAATCCATTACCCACTTGTTCCCTCCTCCTGTTGACCTCTTCCTCACCTCTGAGTCCCTTTTTTCATAATATTATATATATATATATATATATATATATATATATATATATATGGATTCTGTATGTGAGAATAAAAGCTAAACATTTAATGTTCCATTGTGGCTAGACAAGGGCTGTGCCATACAATAATTAAAAATCATTTGAAAGAGCCGAGAGTTTTCCTGGGCATTTTGAAAGTACAGTATTCTGGCCTTGTCCCCACACTCACCACATGTCACAGTCTACGCCTGTATCTAACATGGGCCTTGGATCAAATTTGCAGATAGAGAATGCTAAATGGAAGGCGGATTTAATGGAGAGGCTGCTAAATGCATTTCCAGACTCTGAAGCTCTGTTGATCACTTACTGGAAAGTTTTCATTTTCCAGTAAAACCACAGAGGAATATTATTTTAACCATGTAGTGCAGGCAAGGAAGTTTTCATATTTGAGATGTTTCCTTCTAAACTTTGGTTGCTTCATCCATTGGCTCAAATATGCAGATTCCCAGGGAATGCCCACTCTCGCCGTAGACTGGAATATTAGAACATCACACTTTGATTTAAGAAAAGAAGTCATGGGGCTAAGGCTCGGCAGTCATTATTTATATGGGATTTCTCCTTACACATATGAACAGAAAAGGTAAGACAGATGTGCCCAGGGGGCTTCTGGGTAGGCCTCTTGGCTCCTATGAGGTCATTTACTATGACCTCAGCAGCTTGTGTTATTAGATACACATCAAAATCTTAAGCAGATGATTTCCATCAAGTCAGCTGGGATGCACTGCTTGCCAGGTGACAGGCCCTTAGGATGTGTGTTCATCCTCTTTCTCATACTTGGTTCTGCTAAGATCATGTTTGGATGGGGTATTTGAAGGTATTTAGAACAGCCTGACCCAGGGGGTGTCCGGTGAATGACATGACGTCTCCTGTATGCTCCAGTTTATAAGTAGCGTAGGATGAGAATGGTACCTGCAATTTTTCACAGTTCTCCTCACATGTGAAAAATATCTGATTTGAATGTGAGAGAAATACTGCTGGCTTTACTTCCATTATATTTAAGTATTATAATATTTTTTAACTCTAGGAGTTTTTAGGTGATTCCCTTTACTGGTAAATCTTCATTCCTAGAATAATGTTATTTATAAGGTCATCTATTCAGAAAATATTAACCTAATTTGAATGTCAAGATAGAGGTACATTTTTAAAAAACTTGAAGGTACTGACTCAGTTTATGGTCTATGTCATATTTATAAAATTGGGATCCTTTTTCATGAAAAATAATTAAAACTGTTTTTGCTTAACAGTGTTTGTTTTATAAGCTTACTGCTTGTTAATATTTAGTTTCTTCATCGATTCTTGTTCCCCAGCAGTGAAATAGGAAGTCAAATCACTCTGTTATATATATGAGGGTGTATGTAGGTGCATAGACATACTCACTGTATTATATTTATTGCTGAGTGATTATTTTTAATAATAGGGTGGAAATGAGAAGTGGCCTCCAAACAGATCCATTTTGCTTCAAATTGCATAAAATTTTCAAGCCCCATATCCTAACTTTGGGGTTTTTCATTCTTAAATCTTCTATATTCTGAGTTTTTATGTTAGAGATTAAACAAAAAATATGCTTAGTCATCCTTTAGCACATCCTTGAATTAGGGCCCAGGTATAATATTGTCTGTTACCAGGTAAGTAATATATGAAGTTATCCATATTTGAACCTTAGTCATTTCCCCAAATATGCATTACTTCATTTCTGTGGAGCCTGCCTCTATTTCCCGGCCATCTGCAACTATTTAGTGTAAAATAATTTAGCCTAAGCAAACTTTTTAGGTTCTGTTCTTCAGTTGCACTTGCTTCATGCTGATCACTACATTGTCACATGTGGCTAATGGCTGCCATATTGGACAACTCCCATCAGCACCCAGAAGTCCACTCAACAGCACCGGGCTATGTGGATATTCACTCTGCTCTGTCTTAACATTGGAGAAAGCTGCTTGATTTTGAACCATCTGTTTTGGACCCTTTAAAGGGTGCAGAAGTAGTGTGAAGAGTAGACTACATATCCAAAACTCTCTGTTCTTGCATTTTCTTTTCTGAACATCTCTGCATTAAATCATCCGACTCTCATTCTTTGATCTCCTCACCTAATATTTTGGAATTATTGTCTAACATGCAAATGAAAGTTGCATTATGACTTTGCTTATAAGCAAAATGATGCCTCTTCTAAAAAATAATATCTTTACTGAAATATAAATCATATCCCATGAGATTTATCCTTTAAAAGTATACAGTGACCGGGCCTGGTGGCACATGCCTTTAATCCCAGCACTTAGGAGGCAGAGGCAGGTGGATCTCTGTGGGTCAAGGCCAGCCTGGTCTACAGAGTGAGCTCCAGGACAGCTGGGACTAATGGAAGACCCTGTCTCAAAAAGACAAAAAAAAAAAAAAAAAGTATACAGTGGCATTTTATATCTGACATTTTTTTTACTTAGCATGTTCTCAGGTCTCATTCATGTTGAATATGTCAGTACATTTTTATAATACTCCCTAGATACAAGAAAATATTAGACTAGGAGTTTATATGTATTTATCCATTTATCACTTGGTATAAATTTGAGTCGTTTCCACGTTTTAGCTATTATAATTAATGCTGCTATAAATTTTCATGTCTAGGCTTTGTATGGACATAGGTTTTCAGTTGGATGTCTACTAGTAGAGTTACTAAGTAATGAGGTATCTCTATGTTTAACGTTTTGTTGGCTTACCTGATTGTTTTCCAAGGCGACTATACTACTTCTCATTCTAAGCAGGAATGTATATAGGTTCTCATTTCTCTAGAGTATCATGCCCTAGTTTTATTTCTGTTGCTGTGATAAAACACTCCAACCAAAAGCAACTTAGGGGAGGAAAGGTTTTATTTGGCTTATACTTCCGATTCACAGCCCACCATCGAGGGAAGTCAGAGCAGGAACTCAAGACAGAGCCTGCAGGTAGGAATCATGGAAGAACACAGCCTGCTCTCTGGTTCACTCCCTCATAAGTTCAGTCTTAGCTAGCTCTCTTAGACAGTCCAGGTCTACTAGCCAAGGGAAGGGGCCACCCATAGTGAGCTAGGCTCTTGCATCAATTAGTAATCAAAACAGTTCCTCCACAAACACGCCCACAAGCTAATCTGATCCAAGCAATTCCTCAATCCAGGTTTTCTTCTCAGATTACTCTAGGTAGGCTGTGTAAAGCTGACAATTAAAGCTAACAAATACAATCACCAAGACTTGTAGTTTTTTAATTATTTTTTACAGCCGTCCCACTGGTTACAAAATGGTAACTTATTATGATTTGAACTTCCATTTTTCTAATTACTAATAATATTGAACATCTCTTCATGTAGTTAATGACTTTTTGTATTATCATTAAAGAACTCCATTTAAATCCTTTGCCCATTTTAAATTGAGTTCCTTGTCTTTTAATTGTTGACTTATGAGAGTGCTTTATAAATATAACATACAAGTTTTCTTATTGAATACAAAATTTGCAAATATTTTCTCCTGCTCTTTAAATTGTCCTTTGATTTTCTTCAGTTTTGACCAAGTCCCTTGTATTGTTGTTGTCCTCGTGTTCTTGACATCACAGCTAACAAGGTAGATGCCCAGCCTGAAGTCACAAAGATGTAAAGATGTACTCTTATATTTTCTTCTGAGATTTTTTTTCTTCTGAGATTTTTATACTTTTAGACTTTACATTTAGATCTGTGGTCTATTTTGAGTTCAGTTTTTTAAGGATTTGATGAGTCTAACTTCATTCAGAAATATGTAGATATCTAGTCCCTGCACAATTTTCTGTAAAGACTACTTTTACACATTGAATTGTTTTGATGCCCTTGTCAAAAAAAGTAATTGACCATATGGGTATATTTCTAGATTCCCCCAGTTCTCTTCTATTGATCTGTTATGATTTTGCTTATGCCCAGGACTCTGTAAAATTGGGGTTTGGGGTTTTGGGTTTGGTTAGATTGTTGTTTTTTGGATGGTTGGTTGGTTGGTTGGTTGGTTGGTGTTTTTGTTTTGTTTTTGTTTCTGTTTTGGTATTTTTGAGACATGGTCTCCCTGTAGCCCCAGCTGGCCTCGAACTCGCTTTGTTGACCAGGACGGCCTTGAACTCACAGAGATCCACCTGCCTCTGCCTCTTAAGTGCTGGGGTTAAAGGCATGTGCCACCATGCCCAGGCAGTTGGTTGTTTTGTTAAGACAGGGTCTCACTATGTAACACTGGCTGGCCTGGAGACCATACTGACCTTAAACTCACAGAAATCTACCTGCTTCTGCCTACTCAAGGCTATGATTAAAGGCATGTGCCCCCATGCCCACTTTTGATAGTGAGGTTTTTGTTTATTCGGTTGGTTGGCTGGCTGGCTGGCGGTTGGTTGGCTGGTTGGTTGGTTGGCTGGATGGTTGGCTGGTTGGTTGGTTGGCTGGTTGGCTGGCTGGCTGGCTGGCTGGTTGGTTTCTGAGATAAGGCCTTGGTATATATCCCCAGGTTGGCCTTGAGCCAATGATCCTCCTGCCTCAGCCTCTCCACNCTGGCTGGCTGGTTGGTGGTTGGTTGGTTGGTTTTTGGTGTTTTGAGACAGGGTCCTCCTGTAGTCTGCTGGTCTGGAACTCATTGTGTAGACAAGGTTGACCTCAGTCTCACAGAGATCAGCCTCGTCTACCTCTCAAGTGCTAGGATTAAAAGTGCGCATTACCACTCCCAGCTATGGTAAGTTTTGAGGTAGGGAAATCCCTAGCACGTTCCTTCTGTCTCAGGACTCTATTGGTTGTTCTTATTCTTTCTATTTCCATGTGCGTTTTAGGGTTAGCTTGTATAGTTCTGTTTTTTCAAAATGTTGATGAGATTTTATAGGCATCATCTTGGAACTGCACATCAATTCGAGGAGTCTTTTCTGCTTCACAATATTAAATCTTCCATCTACAGCCATGTGATTCCTTTACCTTTGTTTTGGTGGCCACAGATTTCTTTCTATGGTGTTTCGTAGTTTCCAGTGCACATGTGTTGTGCTTTTTTATTAACCTGTTCCTAAATATGTATTCTTTTTGAGTCAAAATATATTTGTACTTAGAATCCATTATTAATTGAATTCATCTTATTTTCATTTACAAACTGCACATGATTAGTGTCTAGAAATGCAATTGAGTCCATCCGTTTATCTTATATCCTGAAGCCAGCCTTGCTATACTTGTTTTTGTAGATCTTTGTAACATATGAGACAAGAGAATGTATAATGTACTTTGATTTAGAAGGAAATTTTGTTTTTCATTTTTTAGGAATGATAGCTTTAGGATACATCAATGAAGCTATAGATGAAGGGAATCCTTTGAAGACTTTAGATACCTTGATGTTACCCACTGCTAAGATCAAAGATGTGGACCCAGAATTCGCCCAGCACTACCAGGATGTTTTGTACCATGCAAAATCACAGAAACTCAGAGTAAGTTTTAGTATATTTGTTTCTTTAAGTTTGTGGGGTAGAAGGGAAGAGTTTTGATGAGCTGCGTATCCCACGAATGAGACTGAAAATAACAAGACTATTTTCCTGGTGAGAAACAAGGAAGGGAAGCCAGGCCCAACGCTGACTGTTCTGTTCATGAAAACTCAGGTGTAGGTGAATTCCTGGCCAGGGTGTAATTCTTTGGATATTTCCTGAGTAGATCCCATGTTCCAAGTGCAGTGCGTAGCATCTAGGAGATGGAAGAGGGTCCTGTTTGAGCACCTTCTGTCCTTGTCGTTGAGATTCTCCGGGCTTGAGGCAGTGGGCGCTCCGTGTGAGCAGTGAGAACGCCCGCCCGGAGAGAGGAAGAGCTGAGATTACCATGGCCAGTAATCCTAAAAGATGTCCGCAGGACGGAGAATGGGAGTTGTGCCTGAAGGGGAAGAAGAAGGTGGGTGGTTGGGCGGGCAGACCCAGCACGGCTTGGGCAGTGCTCAGCAGGCAGCAGCACGCTCTGCTCCTGGCATGGGAGGAGACTCATCTGGAGTCAGATAAAGAACAGTGATGTTATCTGGATCAGAAATTGTACTGAGGGGTCCCACCAAGACTCAGTGCTCTTAGAAAGATGTTGGGCTGAGTGTTGACTCTTAGGTCACCTGAGCCTGGAAGTGATGCCACCTGGTATAATAGCCATTGTCTGCCATAGCCTCAAGTCCACGTCCAGGGGAAAGAACATGCAGCTTCTCTGTAACACCAAACCCAGGAACTGACTCCTCCGAAACAGAACGAGCACTCCTGCTTTAGAGCACATGCGTGCTGAGCACCTCCTGCTTGCTAGCATGTTAGTATTTAAAGCAGATCTCATTTACATCTCAAAACAGTCCTTTGAGTCATTTCATCATCATTGCTAGTTTAGATGAGTAAGAATTAAACAACTGGGTCAATGGCAGATGGCACAATACCAACATTGACAGGGAAGTTCCTGGCTTTGGAGACATGTAGGCACCATTCAGTCCCTGCCTCTGTGGCCCAGTCAAGCTACCATTTTCACATTGCGTAAAATGAGAATAATAATAGTTGTCCTGTTGGATTATAAGGAGTGTTAAATAAGAATGTGTAATATATGTGTGTTCTCATATCTCAATATATTAATGGCATTATGAACATATGTGTGTATAATTTGTATGTGCATGAGAGGGAGAGTATCTGTATTTAGCTATAGCATTTAACCTAGAGCCTGACTCCAAAACAAATAAACAATAACAACAATAAATACTGGTTTAAATAACAGAGCTACTATTATTGAAGCTTCCTATGGTTGCTTCCCCACCCTCCCATCCAAAAAGTGGGATTACAACAAGTCAATCTGGTTGGGAACAAATGCGATGGGAAGCAGATGGGGAGAGATGTTTCTCATAGCTCTGTATATAGTAAAACCAAAATTGACCTAAATAGATTCCCAATTCTTTTTTCTTGTCAGTACTGAGGATCAAGCCTAAGGTCATGTCTGTGTTAGATAAGTGTTTTAACCACTGGGAAACATCCCCAGTGCAACAAATGACCTAAAGATTTAAAAAAAACATATTTCCACATACGTGAAAATGAGATACACATCCTTGGAAGACATGTACAGCTAAATGTGGCCAAAGTATTTCTGAAGGAGATGTCTTCTGGAAGATTTGTTTCTTAATCTGTTTTTCTACTGCTTGATTGAAATTTTTAAAGAATGCATATGGTATTTCTGTTGGTAAATGTAAACTATGCTGCCTTATAGAACATGGGAGAATCTATACCATGAGATAGGGCCTTCTGCCAGTGTCAGCAGTGGGAGCCTGCCTTAATGCTGTGACCTTCCAAGTACCACACTTCACAGAACTCTTACTCAGCTAAGCCTTAGCAACTGTGGGGTGGATGCTGTCTTACCTAAAAGGATGAGGTTGGGGCTTAGGGTGAATGTCAGGCCAAGATACAGCCCATAAATAGTACCATAAGGACTCAAAACCAAGCCTGTATCTCCATATACAGAGGAAGGAAAGTGGGCCTCTTCCTTGACATTCCACGGGGTTGGCTGTGTCCACGATGCATAGCAAATTTTCAGCATCGACAGAGCTATTCACTTTGAAGATAGACACAACTCAAATGCTGGCTATGTGACCTTAGTTAAGCTACCATATCTCTAGACTTTTATTTTTACTTGTGTAGAGTGAGACTAAAAATACCTGACTTAGGGGATTATAATGAGGGTTAAATAAGAATATATTATATATAGAATTGTATTCTTAAAATACCCTTATATATTATGACATTGTGAATTTGAATGTGTATAACATGTGTGCGTGTGTGTGCACATGTGCGTGTGCATGTGTGTGCGTGCACGTGTGTGTGTATGTAGCTATAGTATTTAGCATGGAGCCTAGCACCAATAAAACAAAAACTGTTCTTTTTTATTTTATTTTATTTATTATATTTATGTGTATGAATGTACTGTCTGCATGCAGGTCTGTGCACTCGTGTCGTGCAATGCCGCGGAGGTCAGAAGAGGGTGTCGGATTCCCCTGGAACTGGAGTTCTCCTGGAATTGGAGTTATAGACGGTTCTCAGCCACCATGTGGGTGCTGGGGATCGAACCCGGGTCCCCTGCAAGAGCAGTCGGCACTCTTAACCACTAGGCCATCTCCCCAGCCCCACAAAAACTGTTCTTAACTAGTGTTGTTGAAGCCCCTTGTGGATGCCTCACAAGTTGAGAGTGGCAAATCCCCAGTCCTGGAGTCCTCAGGAGCACAGGGTATCTTCTGCTCACGCACTTGGGTTCCTCTCTTTGAGGTAAGCCCAACTCCACAAAGCTTTTTGCAGACAGATAGCATGGCTCTCCTCCAAAACATTGCACCAAAAAGCTCTAGATCTAGGCTGAACCCCACAGAAGGCAAGAGCCCGTGTGTCACCAGCAGTGTGTTAGGCCGCCAGCCAGCGTGTGGGAGCAGCAGCATTGGGCTATGATGCGGCATTCAGTGTGGGGGTTGAGGGTCTTAGCACTCACTTAGGAATCAGACTACTTTCATTACATTGACCATTGCTGATGGATTCAAAATAGTACAACTCCAAGGAATGTTACATTTGGTTGAATTGCTTTTTTAAATAGTTCAGTTTAAAAGTTTGCTTGTTTATTATTTATTGAAATCCTGGAGATCAATCTTAGGACCTTATACATACTAGCCAAGTGCTTTTCCATTAAGCTGTATCCCAGCCCCAGACCATTAATTTTTAAACTTTTCTCAGTATTCTCTTCCCTTTAAAAAAATATGATTCTAAGCCTGGCGTGGTGGCGCACGCCTTTAATCCTAGCACTTGGGAGGCAGAGGCAGGCGGATCTTTGTGAGTTCAAGGCCAGCCTGGTCTAAAGAGTGAGTTCCAGGACAGCTGGGGCTACAGGGAGACCCTGTCTCGAAAAGACAAAAAAAAAAAAAAATATATGATTCTATTTGTTTGGCTGAGCCTTTCTGTTTGTTTTTTGTTGTTGTTGTTTTTTACATAAAATTTATTTGAAAATAATTTACGGTAAGAATTTACTTTTAAGACAGTGATAGATATTAATAATTCAATGTTTAAAAATCAGCATTCATTTTTGTAACTTATAAAGCTTGAGCCTGCTTCCTGCTTGCAGAGAGCCACATCATAGAGAAGGCAGAAAGCCTGGCAGGTCTGTGAATCGAACGAGGTGGGGCGGGGGGGAGTTTTGAGCATTCTGGTACTAGGCAATGGCATGATCAAGTGCTTCAGTGCAGAACTACTGAAATGCCAGAGGTCTTCCATGTTTTCATTGTAGGAAATCTTCTGTCAACTGGTTGAATTCATTTGCAAAACGTAAATGCAGGTTAGGTTTGCCTTCTGGCATCAGATGCAAACTTCAACCCAGCAGTTCCAAAGAATATTGCTGTAAGAAAATGATCTTCCCTCAAATGCACAGGAAGGCCATCCAATATTGATGTATTCTGTTGCTAGGAGATGAGTTTGGAGCAGGATTTCTCTGTTTTGTTTTTTTAAAAACCTCTGCTAATTTGATTCCTGGGAAATTCTGTGTGTTTACTTGGTGGCATTTCTGCATAATGCCTGCGCAAGGCCAAGCCTTGGAAGATAATGGAAATAAAAGATATTGCTTCCATTATCAGTCTGCAGTAAAGATTGTTCCAAAGTATACAGCCATTAAAGTTCACACTGGATACTCAGTTTAATCAAAGATTGGTGAGGATTCTGGATGTTTTAACAGTCACAAGAATGGGTAGTAGGCACATTGGCATGTACTTAGCAGAGAGTCTACCCACCAGAGACTGTGAATGCTGAGTGGTTTAAAATTGAAGGCTGCATCTGACAGAATATGAATTTTTTTTTTTTTTGGTATTTTTTGAGACAGAGTCTCCCTTTAGTCCCAGCTGGCCTGGAGCTTTCTCTGTAGACTAACCAGGCTGACCTTGAATTCACAGAGATCCGCTTGCCTCTGCCTCCCAAGTGCTGGGATTAAAGGCATGAGCCACCATGCCCGGCGAGAATATGAATTGTACCTCATCAAAAAGTTCTGATTTGTTCCTTGTACCACAAAAATTATGTGTTTTTAGCAACTAAATATTACTATATTTTCCCCTAAGACAAACTATTGAAATTAATTACTTGGTTTTCAAAAATAACTTCCTTCTATTGGAGTTTTTAGAGTCTTAAAACTTAATCTACATTTGCTTTGCCTTAGGGTTTATCTGACTTTCACCTTTGTATATTTATTAATCATGTGTGTGTACATACATCTGCCACAAGCCCCTGTGTGGAGGTCAGAGGACAACTTTGCAGGGTTCAGTTCTCTCCTTTCACTTGTGGGAATTCTGGAGTTCAAGCTCAGATTTGGCGGCAAGTGTTACCCACTGGGAATTCTGGAGATCAAACTGAGATTTGGCGGCAAGTGTTACCCACTGGGCCCTCTTGGCGGCCCTGACTTTTACTTTTTGCATAACCCCTTCTTTCCATTTATTTTTTAAGCTTTGGTAGACGTATATGTTGTTTCCCCTCGTACTGCGCGCGCGCACACACACACACACACACACACACACACACTTTTCTCATTCCCCCCTCCTCCCATTAGTCCTCCTAAGACAATTTTACTTCTACTTGCATTATATGTGTGTATATGTATTTATGTATCTGTGTAAAAGAATCAAAGTGCCACAAGTGAGAAAATATTTGTTCTCATATTGACCTAATTCAGTTACTATGATCAACTCTGGTTGCATCCATGTTCCTGCAGATGACATTGTTTCAGGCTGAAAAGACTTGCGATGCATTTATTCTTTATCCATTGTTCTTTGGTTGGGCACCTGGTTGGTTCTATAATTTAGCTGTTATAAGTAGTGATGTAAGAAACATGGATGTGGAAATGGGGCTGGAGAGATGGCCTAGCAGTTAGGAGCACCGACTGCTCTTGCAGAGGACCCGGGTTTGATCCCCAGCACCCACATGGCGGCTGAGAACCATCTTTAACTCCAGTTCCAGGGGAATCCGACACCCTCTTCTGACCTCTGCGGCATTGCACAACACGGGTGTACAAACCTACATGCAGACAGTACATTCATACACATAAATAAATAAATAATTTTTTTATTTAAAAAAAGAAACATGGGTGTGGAAGTATCTCTGTGATATGTTGACTTGGAGTCCAGAGGCAAAATTCATGTGCAAGTTTTTATCCAAATTTGATGAAATAAGAAACTACAACACTCAAAACATATTTAAAATGTGTTTTATTGTTTTGTTGATCATTCTAAAGTTTATGGCCAGCCCGTGTATCTAGATACTTACAAATTCATCCCAACAATGCTTCATGCTCAAAGGTATTTTGTATTCGCATTTGCAAATTCTTTATCTTTACCCACTCCTATATCTCCCATTTGATCTCTCAGCTAAGAGAAATAGTCACTTATCTATAGGATTATACCAGAGATGTATAGCAAAATATCATATCCCTACTTAAAAATAACAATGGAAAATAGCTGGAGGAATTACATCACTAAGTAACCTTATAAGTACATGCTTAGTTTAACTTTTGTAGTTTTTAAAAACTATTTTACTTTTATTATTTTTTATTTTATTTGTATGAGTGTGTGGCCTGCATGCATGTAAGTGCACCTGTGTCACGTAGTACCTCGGATGTCAGAATCCAGTGCCATTGGAGTCCCTGGAACTGGAGTTATAGAAGGCTGTTAGCCTCCATATAGGTACTGGGAACTGGAACTCAGGTCCTCTCCAAGAGCAGCCAGTGCTCTAAACCTCTGACCCATCGTCTCTCCAGCCCTGTTAATCTCCATTGTTTTTTACAAGCCTATTGGAAATGATGTCAGTATGAACTGAATGGACTTCCATGCTTGGATCCATGTTCGGATGCTTTGTGATTTTATTACTTCATTCAGCCACAAGCTGTACAAAGCATTTCAACTCTATCCATCAGAGCCTGGCCCTTGGAATGACCACAAGAACTTCAAAGGAGGGAGGGTACCTTCTTCATTATACAGTCACCCCTCAGGGCTGGGTTCCTGGCCTCCTGCAGATTCTAACCTCTGCCCCTGCTGAAGTTTCTGGATAAAATGATGTATTATAGTCTCTTCATATCCTAACATTTATTACTTCAAATCCTTAATACAATGTACATGCTGTATAAATGGCTATAATATTGTATTGTTTAGGGGACACTGAAAAGTCTATACATGTTCAGTAAAAACAGTTGTTTAAGTATTTTTGATCTGTGGTTGGTTAAATAGGTGTAAAACTTGCAAATAAAGAGGGCTGACTGAATACAGGACTTAATTGATTATGGAACTAATATTTATAAATGAGCTTTACATGCTTATTTGCAAGTGCCATAATTATAAGAAAGTGCTTTGGAAATTTGGATGAGGAAAAAAATACTTCTAGTTCGGGAGTAAAGGAAGTAAAATCCTTTAAAGACTTTGAGAGTTGGACAGGAGAGAGTAAAGACATTGTAAGAAGCTTCCAGCAGAGGAGTAGGAAAGAAAGACAAGTTCCTGGTGCAGTGACTGAGCCTGGTGCTTATTGTAGACAAGGCTTCCCGGACCATGTTAGGAAGTTAGTACTGAAAGCTGTCTAAAGGCTTGTCATTTGGAAGCAGTGGAGGGTCAAGGAAGGTTTTTATGTGATGTATCCAAAATGATATTCAAGGAAGTTTTACCAATTCTTGAAATGGAGGTTAGACAGGTAGTGAGGATGGTGATGACATTCACAGAAGGATGGAAGAGGGGGGATAATGCTTTTAATCAGGGAACCAAATAGAAATGAATCAGGTGGCATAGGAGAATAGTGACAACTTTGCTTAAAATTAATTTTTTTTTATTTTTTTTGAGACAGGGTCTCCCTGTAGCTCTAGCTATCCTGGAACTTACTCTGTGGACCAGGCTGGCCTTGAACTCACAAAGATCCACCTGCCTCTGCCTCCTGAGTGCTAGGATTAAAGGCGTGTGCCACTCCCCAGCATAAAATTAATAGATTTTTAAAAATACTGACAAAGTGTGTTTTTTAAAAAAATATAAATATGCTTGTAATGTTTGATGTTTGAATCACTGTTTCTTAGGACCTTAAAAATGGAACTGCTGCCCATTGTCCAAACATTTTCACAGATAGCTCTCCTTGTTCTCAGAGATGATCCCCCCTCCCACTGTGAGCTAAGAAGCAAACTGATCTACAACTTTTGACATGACAAAGTAAAGGAATGGATCTATGCAACTGTTCAGGCTACCGAGGCCCAAAGCTATGAGATAAATAAAATATGTGTTGTTGTTGTTGTAGTAGTTGGCGTGGTGAAGGGTAAGTATAATGTTTGTGGGAGCAAAGCAAATTGTAAAAATCACAAGGATGAGGAGAATCGCCTTTATATACCGCAGCATTTTATGATCCTGTGTGTTAAGTTTGCAGATAAGAGTTGTGTAGCAGTAGATAATGACCACAAATGGAATTAGGAATCCAAAGAATGCTAAAGAGATGAAGTAGTAGAATTGGAAGGGAGATGGAGAATCACAGATATTGTGGACATCATGGCAGGTGGTGATATCTAGCTGGACAAGATAATATTCCTGCTTCAGGATGAAAAATGGCACCACAAATAAGAAAACCACTACCCACATCAGGCCACATGTGAGCAAAGTGAATTTGCGCTTGGGTAGCTTTCGATACACGAAAGGATGGACAGTGGCCAGGTAGCGGTTGATGCTCATGCAGGTGAGGAGCAAGATGCAGAAGTACATGTTGCTGTAGAAGATGACTGTGGTGATCCGGCACATGGCCTCTCCAAATACCCAGTTGTTCCCATTGAGATGGTAAGCAATCTTAAATGGCAATGTAACACAAAATAGAAGGTCTGCAATGGCCAGGTTGGTGTGGAATATGGTCAGACAGATGGATTTGGTTCTCAAGGAGATTTTCCACAGGGTCACAATGTTCATCGGCACACCAATCACAAACACCAGGATATAGATGGCAGGTATCAGCTTGGTACTTAAGGGACTTCTCAGGTACGTCATGGTAACATTATGCATGTGGAGAGTTGGAATACTTTCTTCGTGGCACTGTACTTTCACAGTTTCTGTAGCTCCAGTCCAGCCCTCTATGTCAGAAAGTGGGAAGTCTTCAAAAGTACTTGGGGGAGCTCTATTAAAGGTCTTAATAGTTAAAGTTGGCTTTGTTGAGTTGTCCGCAACATTTTCTATGACTATAATTGAAAGGAAACAATAGTATTTGTTACCAAGTGGTATCTGTGGTCTGGGTAAAAAATAAAATGAAGTGTTTTGTAGTTATAGAACTCAGGATCATTTTTATTTTTAAGTCATTATAAATGAAGCAACCCGCAAGCATGTATTTAGTGTTCATCATATACCCTAATACTGTGCTGTCCCATGAAAACAACTAGGTGATAGTCCCCTGCACGTAAATTTATAACAGTGTTGAGTGAAACAAAAACCAACACAACAGAACTTTATAGACAAATGTTCTATTAACTACAAATTGTATAGGTATTCAGACAAGAGTTAATAGAGTCTAGCATCCAAGTAAATAAAATGGTCAAGGAAAAGATAAGCTTGAACAAAAATCAGCAAAGCTTATAAAAGAGGTGCTAGATAGCTTTAGTGTCAACTTGACACGCCTGGGTTAAGGGAGCCTCAATTGGGAAATTAGCTTCATTGGACTGGGCTGTGGCCACGTCTGTGGAGTATTGTCTTGATTGTTGAGTTATGGGTGGGTAGCCCACTGTACCCCAGGCAGGTTGTGAGGTATAGTATAAGACAGCAGGCTGGGCATGGGCTAGGGGAGCAAGCCAGTAAGCAGCATTCCTCCATGGACTGTGCTTCAGCTCCTGCCTCCAGGTTCCTGCCCTGAGTTCCTACCTTGGGCTCCTTCAGTGATGAACTGTGACCCAGGAGATGTGAGCTGAATAAACCCTTTCCTCCCCAAGTTAGAATTGGTCAGTGTTTTGTCACAGCAATTAAAAGGAAACTACAAGAGAATTCAGTACATGCTGTCTGCAAGTAATTCTTAGATCAGTGGAGAAAATGCTTGAAAATGTCCTGTCTTCTGCTAACTAGATAGAGTTGGACAGGTAGATCACACTGAAATTCCTGAAGAGGCTCTAAACTCTTATCTGAAGTAATGGTCTGCTCGTAGATGCTGGGGTTGCACACTCTTTTTTTCAATGCCAGTAATTGAACACAGGGTCTTCAATGCTTGTCAAGTGGTCTACCCCTAAGCCACATGTCCACCCCCTGCACACAGAATTTTCAGGGGAATGACCACTCTGGTCCTTTCTGTTAGCTCCTAGAACCCATGATTATGTTATCCCATGTGGAAAAGGGGACTTTTCAAATGTTTGAAGATGGGGGCAGAATCAGCCATAAGGTCTAAATCAGTCTTAAAAGACCTTATAGCAGTGAGATAAGAGGAAAAAGTTGGGTTTAAAATGCTACTGGCTTTGGGGGCTGGAGAGATGGCCTAGCGGTTAAGAGCGCCGACCGCTCTTACAGAGGACCCGGGTTCAATCCCCAGCACCCACATGGCGGCCGAGAGCCGTCTGAAACTCCAATTCCAGGAGAACTCCAGTTCCAGAGGAATCTGAGACCCTCTTCTGACCTCCGCGGCATTGCACGACACGGGTGCACAGACTTGCATGCAGACAGTACATTCATACACATACAGAAATAAATAAAATAAATAAATAAAAATAATAAAAAATAAATAAATAAATAAAAATGCTTTAAAAAAAAAAAAAAGCTACTGGCTTTGAAGGCGAAGAAGGACACATGAACTAAGGAATGCGGGCAGTTTCTAGAGGCTGTACCAAGACAGGAAAGCAGACTCTCTCCTGGAGCATCTAGAGCAAGCATAGTCCTGGCACCACCTTGGTATTAAGACTTTGGACCTCCAGGGATATCATTTTAAGCTCTCAGCGTTTGATAATCATTTTAAGCTCTCTGTATGAATATTCCTCAGAGTCTGCAGAATGATTTTGACTTGTGTTTAAGGGAAGTTTGGTTGCAAGATAGAAGATTGTAAAAAGAAGAAATCAGAGGCAAGAAAGTCTGATTTGGAAGCTTCTGTAATCAAATTCAAAGGGTCATGAACCACTGAACTAGAACAGAGGTTGTAGATAAGCACAGGCTAAGCAGGCCTCAAAAGGATAGGGTATCTGATTGGCTATCAGGAGAAGTGGGATACAGGATGGCTGGGAGTTTTCACTCTAAGATGGTCTGGAGGAAGAGGCTACTATTCATTGTGCTGGGGCAAGAGAAAAGGGGATAGAATGAAAGAGAAATTAAAAGGGTGATTTTGGTGCACTGTTTGTTTGGTTTGTTGAGACAGGGTTTCACTATAGCTCAGGCTAGCCTTGAACTCATCACTTAGCCCATGCTGGCCTGGAACTAGAACTCCTCCATCCTCAGCCTCTTGAGTGCTGAGATACAGGAATTGTGCTGCCACGCCTGCCTAAAATCTGTTTTTACCATCGCCTACCTAAAATCTGTTTTTACCATGAGTAGGTGGAATAGGTGGTAAGATATTAGTGTGTAAAATGTCTTTCAAGTGGTTAAAAGACTGGATATGGAGTTCTTAAAATCCTAGAGTCAAGCCTGCTTAGAGTCTATAGCTTAATAAGGGAAGAGTGGCAGAGATGGTGTAGGGACAGATGTGAGTAGACAAATGCAAAGACAGACTTTAGGGAAACTGCCAGATCTTAAGAAAATAGACAGCTGGGCATATTGGCACATGCCCTTAATCCCAGCATTTGGGAGGCAGAGGCAGTTGGATCTCTCTGAGTTCAAGGCTAGCCTGGTGTACATAGTGAGTTCCAGGACAGCTGGGGCTACAGAGAGACCCTGTCTCAAAAAGACCAAAAAATAAAATAGAAGACAAAGAGAAAAATCAAAAGGTAAAGCATTATGATGACCTAAGAAGTTAAAAATGAACTTTTTTTTTTTAATTTTTTTTTTTTTAATTTTATTTATTTCCGTATGTGTATGAATGTATTGTCTGCATGCAAGTCTGTGCACCCGTGACGTGCAATGCCGCGGAGGTCAGAAGAGGGCGTCGGACTCCCCTGGAACTGGAGTTCTCCTGGAATTGGAGTTTCAGACGGCTCTCGGCCGCCATGTGGGTGCTGGGGATCGAACCCGGGTCCTCTGCAAGAGCGGTCGGCGCTCTTAACCGCTAGGCCATCACTCCAGCCCCAAAAATGAACTTTTTAAATGAAAGAAACACATCAATTATGTGATATAAATATTTGGCATGACTCGTGTTCTTAATTCCTTACCTGTAGTTTCAACCACAAACCTAATAGGTTTATCCACAAATTGCACACTTTAATCTTTGGCATGAATAGGAAGAATTCTCTTTGATTTGTATTATGACCCTTCAGGCAGACCTTGTGGCTGAATTTAAACCTCAAACTTATGAATCTGAAATACGGGTATCCTACCAATTAGATCTTGACAAAAACCTCTGAATTTTCCATCTTAAACATTACAGGACAGTGTTCCCTAGACTTCCTACGTGAGGAGCCAGACTTCCTTCTTTGTTTCATCTTTAGCCTTTTACTCCCAAGTGAAACTGAAACCTCCCTTAGAACTCAGTTTGCACTGAATGAATTCAGTGTGTCAGATGGAGTCAGTGACATCAGAATTGGGAACCAGGAGTCACTAAAGGACAGAATAATTTGGAGATGGCACTCTGTGCCTGTTTAGATGTGATATTTAGATGAGTGTCCTGTGACATTTGAGCTCAGCCACACAAATCCTTCTCTCACATTTGGGTAAAGTTGTGTCTGACATTACCCAAACAACATGCCTCTAAAGAAGGCAGTGCCCCTATACACCACAATGCAAGAAGTTACTTCCTTTCTGGGAAGGCTACCAAGTGTTTGTGCAATTTCAGAAAGTCCTGTGATTGAGCAAGACATAGTGTCTATAAACAAGCTAAACAATGTCTATTTGTGGAAAAGCTGACTTGATTCCATTTTCCATGAGATTCCAGATCTGGTCCCAGTTACATCTTTTATTCGCCAGAATCTGACTTTCCTTAAGAATAGTGCTTTTTGTTAAGTTTCACTTAAAAAAAAATACTTACTTGAATTCTTTATAGAGTTTTCTGTTTGGTGTAATATTTCTGAAATGCTTTCAGCCTGGGAAAAGGCTTTGGAGAGAGACTAATGCAGAAAGAATGGACCTCAAAGCCTGATGACAAGTTTTCCCATGGCAGGGAGCAAATCCACTACATCTGCTTCATTTCCTTGAAAACCCCTCCCTGACACTTCTACCACGCATTGTCACTTTCGGAAGGAGCCCTCTCACCTGTCTCATTTCCTTGTAATTCTGTGGCTTGGCTTTTTGGCTTCTCCATTCCCAGAGAGACTACAAACCTATCCAAATCCCATGTGTGTAGCTCCGCCCTGGGAGCTCTCTGCAGGCCCTCAATTTAAGGAACATTCTTCTGATGGTTAGCTTTAATTTGGGTTTCATCCCATCACCTCCCCCTTCTAACGCTGACTGCAGTGTGGCCTGACAGGGGAAGAGTCATGGATACAGTCCTGTCCTAAGTTAGTTCAAGTCAAGCAGGAAGGAGGTTACAGACCAGAACATTGTGATAGATAAAATAGGAAACATGTTCAGGGTGAAATAATAGAATCTAGAAGACCTTATTTCTACAGCTATGCATATCTATATAAATATAAACACATACACATCTGCCTGATACTAAAGGTAAAAGCAACAGTAACAACCCTCCCACAAGTACTTAATTTTTAATAACATCACTGTCTGCTGAAAACAAATGGCTCTTCCTGGCAGTGTTCTTTCCATTTGTGCCTCACCAAGAAATATAAACATAAGATTTTTTTTAATCCCTTAAAAAAAAAGAAGCTGTCTTCCTAAAATCAGAGGAAATTTTACAAATGCAGACATTTCTCGCAAAAAATTTGCATTTTGGCTTAATTGTAGATAAAGTCTTGATTCTGTCACAAATTTGTGACTACTAGTAGAGAACACATCATCTTTGGCAAGGTATGCTTCATGACCAAACTGTAGACCTCTCCATGGTTCCATCCTCTAATAACTCAGATCAGACTCTGCCTTCGAGGTATGTAGTTCTTTGGAGATGCAAAGAAAATTAGATATATTTGACTCCTCCAGCAGAACCACCCTCCCCTCATCCTGACCCAGAAGAAAACTTACCACGTTGGCAAAAAGTGGGCAGCAGAAGCAGGAGCCCGGCAGCAAGCAGGAGGAGGCCTTTCATTTTTATGTACTGAGGCCAGCTTCTGGAACGTTATTAAATGTGCAAAGTTACCGGGCAGATTCCCCTCCACTCCATGAATTGGCAGTAAGTGGAAGCCTGGTTCTGTAGGAAGAAGTATGCCACCCCGTACTGTGTGGGCAGGAACTGGTCCTGCCGCTGCAGGGAAAGGATGTGGCCACTTGATGTTTCCTACGCGTGACTCAGGCAGAGCCTCCCTCTGCTTGTCGCAGCATCCCTGAAGAAAGGCCTTAAATCCTCCCTCCCCCCTGCCATTATTCCACTTAGAACCAATGCTGTGTTTCTCCTGAGTACATTTAAAGAATGAGAAAGTGCAGAGCTCTGAAACTGAGCTGAGAATTCGTGCTGAGCAGCAATTAGCTTTAAATCAGTCCCACACGCCATTTTTATCCATTTCAAACACAGCTCCGGACTGTACCTTCTACTTAACACACTACTAGTCAGAAATTATGCTTTCCTTGTTCTCTTAGCTACTTCAAATTTTAGGTCTTAGCACATAATTATAAACTAAGTTAATCATGAAAAGCAAACATTTTTCCTCCCTCTCCCCAACTTTTTTTTCTCTGAGGAAAAAAGTCTCAGATGGCCCAGGCTGGCCTTGAACTCTCAAACCTTCTTCCTTCACTTCCTGAGATTACAGGTATATACTACCAGGCCTGGTTTGTGTGGTGCTGGGGATTGAACCCAAAGCTTTGTACATGCTAGGCAAGCATCTGCCAGTCCTAGCAAACTTTCTTAAGTTAAAATTGTTGAGGTGTTAGATTTCTTAAAAAAATTCTCTTAGGGATGGAGAGATGGCTGGGTGGTTAAGGGCACTGACTGCTCTTGCAGAGGACCCAGGGTCAATTCCCAGGACCCACATGGCGGGTAAGAACCATCTTTAAGCCAGGCGTGGTGGCACACACCTTTAATCCCAGCACTTAGGAGGCAGAGGCAGGCAAATCTCCATGAGTTCAAGGCCAGCCTGGTCTACACAGTGAGTTCTAGGACAGCTGGGGCCATAGAGAGACCTGTCTCAAAAAAAAAAAAATTATCTGTTCAGCTAAGTGTGATGACACATACTAATCCCAAGCACTTAGGAAGCAGAGACAAAAGGATTGCAGTGAGCTGACTCAGGTTGGGCTACATCATGAGTTCTAACTCAGCCTCAGAAGCTTAGTAATGTGCTGTATCAGAAAAAGAAATAAAGAAGAGGAGAGAAAGGGAGAGAAGAGGAGAAGGGAGGAGAGGGGCAAGGGGAGGGGGGAGGAGAGGAGAGGAGAAAGAGAGGAGAGGAAAATGGAAAGAAAAAAAGGAAAGGAAGGGAAAAGAAAAGAAAATTGTATTGACTTTGTCATTAGTCCCTGACCAGACTCAATTTTGTTGCTGCTGGGAGGAGGGTTTGTTTGTTTGTTTGTTTGTTTGTTTTGTTTGCCATAAGCCTCTGTGCTGTGAGCCATTCAGTAACTCTATAGGGTCAGATAATTGGGAAAATCCAGGCCAAGCAACACATTTCATTAAACTAATATAATCAAAACTGAAGTAAAGGGACTTGTTTTATTCCTGTGAATTTTGGTGAAGAAGTCTGTAATAAGATTTTTTAAATTGTGAGACATATTTTAGTCATTATTGTAAATGCACAGAACTGGCATCACCTAACGTTCTCTGGTGTTTAGTACATTTCACAAACCATAAAATGTTGAAAAGTATTTTTGTGTAAACTTCTCTAGCCATCACCTAAGTTCGAGAAATTACAGCTTGATTTGCACATGGCCTAGTTATTGGTCATTTTACCCACTCGAAACTCACATATATAACCTGGCTCTGTAGCTGAGTTGGAGGCCTGTCCATCCCATAAACAGTCCCAGACTCTGGGAGCAGTTGAAAGAAAGACATCAGTACATTTTCATTTTCACTTTTGGTTTTGTGTTTAACTTTATTTTCGTACCTTGAAATCTTGAAACTGTTGACTTAAATTCATTTGGTTTTGTAAAGTCTACTTAAGTTTGGCTTATGAGCCTACTACTTTAATCTTCAATGTGGAATGGTTGCCGCCTTCTCATCCAGGCACAAGTATGTGTGGTCCATCTTCTATAGTGAGGTTACAGTCCTTTCAAAAGTAGAAGAAAAGTGCTCCAAGATGAACTTGCGTGGTGCTTAGTTTTTAGGCTATTCCTGAGGAGTATGGGGTTCTGTTCGAGCTTAGAATTAGAAGGGGGGAGGAGGGAGGGAGGGAGGGAGGGAGGGAGGGAGGGAAGGAAGGAAGGAAGGAAGGAAGGAAGGAAGGAAGGAAGGAAGGAAGGAAGGAAGGAAGGAAGGAAGGAAGGAAGGAAGGAAGATGCGAGGGCTGGCAAGATGGCTCTGAGGATAAAGGCAGTTGCTGCTCAAGCCTGTGACACGAATTCCATCCCTAGAAGCCATGTAAAGGTGGGAGGAGAGCACCAGCTCCACAGAGTTGTCTCTGACCTCCATACATGACGATGGCATGTGCACCCACACACATCATATGCCCACACACAATAATAATAAGTAAATAGGTAATTTTTTAAGTCCTCCTTTCCTCCGTTCTCCTTTTCCACCTTCTTGTTCTTTCCTTGTTTGTGCTTGAACCTTCTCCTTCCCGTTTCATTTACTAAGAAATGACTAGACTGCCGCTGATGAGTCCCCAGACCTCGTGCATTTTCTCCAGGGCTCTACCTGCCTCAGTAATGTAGGAGGAAACAGCGTGTCTCATTTCGAGCCACTGATCTCACACAGCTCCTAGGAGAAAATCGTAAATGTTATTTCTCTCTCCTAATTCCCCATACTGATGAGATCTGTTCCCCAGGGCTCCAGTGCCAAAGTTGAGTCTATACATGAGCATGTGCATATGTATTCATGTAGATGGGGGCACATGGGAGGGGGGTGCGTGTGCATGAGTGCACGTGCACAGGCACGCATGGATGTGGGGGCAAGAGGACAACCTCACGTGTCATTCCTCAGGTGCCATCTGTCCACTTGGATTTTCAAGTCAAGGTATCTCACTGGCCTGGAACTCGCCCATTCAGCTAGGCTGGCTGGCCGGCCGGCCGGCCAACTATGCCCTAGGGACCCTCCTGTCTCCACCTCCCCAGCACTGTAAGTAGAAAGGCAGGCTACCACTCCTAGGTTTTTTTACATTGGTCCTGGATATCAGACTCAGAGCCTCATTCTTGCCAATTGGGCCATCTCCATAGCATCTTCATTCAGGATTTAGAGCACAGCACTTATCCTTACATGTAAAGCAGCACTCTGGGCTGGAAAGATGGCCTAGCGGTTAACAGCGCCAACTGCTCTTGCAGAGGACCTGGGTTCGATCCCCAGCACCCACATGGCAGCTGAGAACTGTCTTTAACTCCAGTTCCAGGGGAATCCGACACCCTCTTCTGACCTCCTTGGCATTGCACGACATGGGTGCACAAACCTACATGCAGACAGTACAAGAATAAATAAATAAATAAATAAATAAATTTTAAAAATAATAAAGTAGCACTCATTTAAAAATTGAATTCCAGGGCTGGAGAGATGGCCTAGCGGTTAAGAGCGCTGACCACTCTTACAGAGGACCCAGGTTCTATCCCCAGCACCCACATGGCGGCTGAGAACCGTCTGAAACTCCAATTCCAGGAGAACTCCAGTTCCAGGGGAATCCGAGACCCTCTTCTGACCTCCGCAGCATTGCACGACACGGGTGCACAGACTTGCATGCAGACAGTACATTCGTACACATACAGAAATAAATAAAATTAAAAAAAATAATAATAATAAAGTTTTAAAAATTGAATTCCAAATCTTTCCAGAAACCATTTAATTTCTACTTCTAAAATTGACTGGCAATCTTTGGACAAGTGTTTATAAAATGCAAGATTTTTCTTCTGAAAAACTGTATTTAATAATTGCTAGTCGTGCTTTTGTAGCAAAATCATCAGAATCCATCCACATGTAAAATGTTAATTGTAACTGCACATTTTCAGCTGTGCCTGCTGAAGTCATCCCTAACCAGTTATCTTTTCCTCCTGTCCTACAAGGTCCTCACCATCCATCCATCAGTCCCTTCTTGCCAATTTCTCAAGCATGTATCTTATTCTTCAACCATGGTGATATAATAATTTCGGACATTACATTCTTCAACCATGGTGATATAATAATTTCGGACTCTCCTCAGCTTCTTGGTGCCTTCAGAGCAGTCACCATCTCAGATTTAAATCATCCCCTGGCACCCTGGGCAGATTGGCACATCATTTGTAAATCACACTTACCAAATGCTTGGGAGAGCGTCGACTGCATGGTCATGGACAGCTTTTTGGAGGGGGTAGCATCTCTCATAAAAGATGACACAGGGCAGCAGCTACATAACCACAGTAGAGGGTTGCAGTCTGAGGAGCATATTGTGAGGTTCTAGAATAAAGGGAACGTAGAGAAGGATGAGAGGGTCCGGTAGGGCCAATCGTGGGATCTAGACCTCTTTGAGAAGAGAACTTACATTTCTTTCTAGAGTTAAGAGGAAGAACATAGTGAGATAATCTGTTTTGAAAAGACCACCTGGCTCTCACTAGAGAATCCCATGGTGCAGACAGCTGGAAGGAATGAAGGCACGTGGGAAACAGTGTAGTCTGGGGGATGAGGTAGATGGGAACTCCTGGCCTAGTCATCGGTAGCTTGTGCCACGTCTGGGGCTGCTTGGTGGCTGCTAAATAAGAATCTGGGAATTATAATAAAATGTCTCCAAAGAGCGGTGTCAGTATTGTTCTATCATCATTCACTGTTCCATCTTTGAATCTGTGTCTTTATTTCCAGGATCCCGAGAGTATTTCTAAAGTTCTCTGGCTGGATGAGATACAGGAAGCTGTCAATGAGGCCAACAACCACGAACACAAAGTAAAGCGATGTAAGCTCCTGCCTTCTTTTGGTTAACCAAATCCACTTTGTGTTTTGATTTATGCCTAAGGTCGTGTCACTTAATTTCTTAAGTTATTTGGATACTTTCCAAGTTTCAGTTCTTGGGTGTATATTTAAATAAAATATCATTAGCTGAGCCAGGCATGGTGGTGCAGGCCTTTAATCCCAGCACTCAGGAGGCAGAGGCAGAGGAGCTCTGTTGAGTTCAAGGCCAGCCTGGTCTACAGAGAGAGTTGCAGGCCAGCTGGCTACAAGGAGACCCTATCTCAAAAAGACACACACACACACACACATACACACACACACACACACACACACACACACACACACACAATTAGCTGCCTTGTCTCCAATGATTAGGTCCTGTCTCCAATGAAATCCAAGTGTTGTCAAACAACATCCGGATAGTAAAAGTGTATTGTAGGATCTCAAATTTTATGATGAAATTGGCCCATTTTTTCTCTTGATCCATAGAAAACTTATTTGTGCTCAGTGAATGTCTCTTTCTATGCACTTCATTGTTAATGGGAGTTTTTCATTGTAGCAGACCAGCAGGCAGGGAGAGAGGGAAGAAAACAGGAAAACATATAGATATTTATTTGAAGGAATTGTCCCACCAGACTGTGGAGGCTGGTGAGTAGAAGATGCAGACACCAAGCTGGCAGAGGCCGGTGTCTAATCACCCAGGACAAGTGGGAGTGGTTACTGTCTGACAGTGCAATCTGAGTCCTAAGAGAAATAGTCTGAATCAAAGATGATGGAGTTGGGTAATCCATACTCCTAGAAGTGAAACTGACTGGTAGTTACTAAATTCTCCTGTAAGTTGTACAAATGGAAGACTTCCAGGTCAAGTAACGAGAAACGTAACTTGAATCATATAAACAGAGTCAAGCAGGGCATGGTAGTACACACCTTTAATCCCAGCACTCAGGAGACAGAAGTAGGCAGATCTCTGTGAGTTCAAGGCCAGACTTGTGTACAGGGTGAGCCCCAGGCTAGCTGGGACTAAAGGAGACCATCTCAAAAAGACAAAAAAATAAAAATAAAAAAGATTCCAGACCCCTGAATCCCCATACTGGAGCCTGGTTACAAACCCAGAGGCCCTTAAAATAAAGGAGAGAGGCCAGTCCCTTTGAGCAGTGTTGTTTCCCAGCTGTTAGGTTCATTTTGAGGAGGGACTTGGCACAGAGAGGAGAAAATGTCAGGACTCCAATGAAAAGGAATGAAAAGGAAGTCCAGTTTATTTTCGGCATGGCGGCTGGCCTGCCTGTATCGGGATTGAGATGGCCAGCATTAGAATGTCCCCCAAATGGCAGTTTTATACCCAGGCACACAAGGAAGTGAGTTTACAAGGAAGGGGGGGGAGTGAGGAGATGGGGGAATGGGCGTAGGTGGGTCTGCGGCTGGTATCAGTAGGAGCATCTGGAAAGACTGAGGCCTGGGTGAGGTATGGCAAGATATTGCAGCAACTTTTCTCGGATTATAGGAGCACAGTCCAGGGTAATTATTTCTCGGGACTTCTGCCTGGCTTTCTGAAATCCCTGACTTAGGTGGGCTACAACCTTCCCAAAAGGACCAGTAATCTTCCTCCAGGGTAACCACTGGGGGAAGAGGACATAAGATTTTTTTTTATTTTATTTTATTTTATTTATTTATTTATGTGTATGAATGTATTGTCTGCATGTAGGTTTGTGCACCTGTGTCGTGCAATGCCGCAGAGGTCAGAAGAGGGTGTCGGATTCCCCTGGAACTGGAGTTCTCCTGGAATTGGAGTTACAGACGGTTCTCAGCTGCCATGTGGGTGCTGGGGATTGAACCCGGGTCCTCTGCAAGAGCAGTCGGCGCTCTTAACCGCTAGGCCATCTCTCCAGCCCCATAAGCAGATTTTTTAGGGATGCTAGTTCTGTTCAAACTGTAATTGCCACAGACCAAACATGTCACCATGTTCTCCCCAGAGTAGGGGTTTTTAGAAGTCAGGTTATCTGCGGTTTCTGTTGAAAACCCTCTCTTAGGGGGCCAAACACTTCTGTGCTTCCCCAGTTCCAGAATACAGAAGTGAAATAGACACACTCAGCCATAGGGTTTATTCCCTTAGCTTGGAAAATTTTATTTATCTTACCTGAACTTTCATGGCCCTGGGAACTGTCTTTGCTATTTACCTCTCTAATACTTAAGAAGGAAAAAAAAAAAATGTTTGAGAGTGATACACAAAGAGATTTAAATTTGCATAGAAATTTAAGACAGTGATGGTCTGAAGAAGTACTTTAAAGATATGAGATTTTTAGGGGCTGGAGAGATGGCCTAGCATTTAGGAGCACCGACCGCTCTTACAGAGGACCCGGGTTCGATCCCCAGCACCCACATGGCGGCCGAGAACCGTCTGAAACTCCAATTCCAGGAGAACTCCTGTTCCAAGGGAATCCGACGCCCTCTTCTGACCTCCGCGGCATTGCACGACACGGGTGCACAGACCTGCATGCAGACAGTACATTCATACACATACAGAAATAAATAAAAAATTTAAAAAAATAATAAATAAATAAATAAAATAAAGATATGAGATTTTAGACACTCAACCTAAATCCTAAATGTAAATGACTTCTTCGTTAGAGATCCTGCCAATTTAGAAGTTATTTTATTCATTGTCTTCCTTACATATGGCCTGCAATTGTTGGTTCTGAGTTTCCCTTGGAACTAATTGGCTGTTGACATAAAAGGAAGAAGTTTCTCAAATATGTATCTGAACTCCTCTGTGCTCTGGAGTCCTGTCCAGCATTACAAAAGTTGCTGTGCTTTCTTCTAATACTACATAGCAACAAAATAAGATTTTTTATTTTCCGTCTTCTTTTTTATTTGTCTTTTTGAGACAAGGACAGTGGCTTTTTATATTTAAACTTTGAAATAACCTAAATTGTATTATTACAGTCATTACGTCTAGATGGATATTTGAATGAAAAACAGTTTTTAACTTTCAGAATACAGAAACTGTATGATACCAGTGCATGAATGTTTGAGGTAATATTTCTTTAATAACTATCGCAACCATAGAAAACACTGCTTTTTGGATGACATACATGTGCTTTTTAAGTGCGGAATTCCACATCATAAAGTAAGTTCTGTGTTATGACAGTTATGCAAATGGACATAAAGCCTAGTAATAACTAGATGAGCCTGAAAAGGTAAAATGTGTATTGTGTTACTAAAACAAATATAAATAAAAAATAATCCAAGAGGTACATAAGCACAATAGTAAAAATATAATTATGAATAGTGCTATCATGGAGTAAACATATCATCTGTAGGCTTAAAAAAAAAAAAACCCTGCTAGGTGTGGTGGCACACGCCTTTAATCCCAGCAGGCGGCTCTTTGTGAGTTCAAGGCCAGCCTGGTCTACAGAGCGAGTTCCAGACCAGCTGGGGCTACAGGGAGACCCTGTCTCAAAAAGACCAAAAAAAAAGGGGGGGGGGCATCTGAAGCCTTCTTGAAGTCTGTTTTCAGTTTTTCCTGGTCTACTAGTTTTTTATCTTCACTTCTTTCATCCTCTTCCATGAATATATTTGCACCTTTATTAGTATTTTCTGCTTGAGTTTTAAGTACTCCCTTGTTTGATATTTCTTTTTGTCAGCTGAGTCATAAGTGTAACCAGAGGTCTCAGTGCTCTAGAAACAGAACAATCACGAGGACCAGAATGCCAAGGAAAGCTTTCTTCCAGACGTGTGCAATTTTACCCCAGACACTAAATGAAAAAATCTTCTGCCTTCTCTGAGGAGGAATAAAAGGTAGACAGAAGATTAAAATGAGCCCTATTTCAGCACGGAGAAAGTTTGCTGCTGCCTCCCACTGGGTTGTTGCGGTCTTTTTCTTCACACCCTCTGCCCACTCCACGCACTTGGCCGGAAATATTATTTTCGCAGTTCAGGCTATGTCTAATCAGACATTGAAATGGAAGTTTTCTGGGTTTCCAGTAGGCACTTAATCTGACTTTTAAAAGCATTCGTCCTCCTTTGCATGAAGATTTAAACAGACCTTGGTCACATGTCCTAAGTATCCTAGATAGTTCAGCAAAGTGCATTGGTCCATGTATTTCACCCCAGGCAAGACTGAAAAGGACAGAGAAACTCAGTTGCCTCCGTGTTTATTTTCACTGGTATCTTGTTACTTCATGTGAGTTTCCCTCAACCATTGAACTCTTAGAGCAACATTTCTCAACCTTCTCATAAAAAATTATTTCACCCTAAAGATTCTTAAACAATTTCTCCCTAATCTCTTCTTATCCTGATATAGTACCACAGATAGGTCATACATCTATTTGTGTACCGTATGCAGATCTGTGCTTTACACTATAGAACCAGTGTTGGCCCCTTGTGAGAGTATGTATGTTAAAAGAGAGCTCACTGGCCTGCTTGTAGCTTACAATGTAAGACAAAAGCACTTTTGGATCTCTTAGGAAGTTTACAGGAGATTTCTTTCCTTGAGATTTTCTATTTTATGTGTATGACTGTTTTGCTTGCGTATATGTAAGTATACCATGTACCTGGTGCCAGTAGAAGTCAGAAGAGGGCATCGATTCTCAGGAACTGGAGCTAAGGATGGATACTAGCTGCCATATGGGTGGGCACTGGGAAACAAACCCACGTCCTCAGCAGAGCACCAGGGCTCTTGACTGACTGCTGAGCCGAGGCATATCTCCGGCCCCATATAGGAGATTTCTTAATCTGCTCCTCAGCAGAAATGTATTTGACTTTCTGAAGGTCAGTTTTGTGATGTCTTCTCCATCTGAGATTCAACCATGACCCACAGAGTAAGTAACAAAGCCATCAGAATAGACGTCGCCTATCCTGTGCATTGGAGCTGATCTGCTTTCCTCACTGGTGACCTGTAGGACAGACCCCTGAGCCTGTCTACTCTTTCCATAGGCATAATTCTAATCTCCATGGTTGGTTCACTTCCCCACTGTGAGCACAGTAGAAATCACAAAGCCCAAGACCTGAAGAATTGGACTGCCCCAGGCAGGCACACACTATTAGTACAAAGTGCTGCTAAAGAACAGTTCAGCTGAGCATGGTGGTCACACCTTTAATCCCAGTGCTCTGGAGGTGAGGCAGGTGGATCTCTGTGACTTCAAGGCCAGCCTGATCTACATAGCAAGTTCCAGGACAGCTGGGGCTACAAGGAGACCCTGTCTCCAAAAGACCAAAAAAACCCAGGAGTTTGGCCAGGCGTGGTGGCGCACGCCTTTAATCCTAGCACTTGGGAGGCAGAGGCAGGTGGATCTTTGTGAGTTCAAAGCCAGCCTGGTCTACAGAGTGAGTTCCAGGACAGCTGGGGCTACAGGGAGACCCTGTCTCAAAAAAAAAAAAAAAAAAAAAAAAAAAAAACCAGGAGTTTGAGTCCATGTAGTACTGAAGCAAATACATCCAAACATTCCAGATCCATGAAAGTATTGCTGTCTACTGCTTAGTACATACAACTCAGCAAATATTAAGTGCCTACTATGTACCACAGATTATGAGTAAATTAAAAAGAAATTATAGCACCTCTTTATCAGGGTTTCTCCAAAGCACGTTTTAGATTTTCACAGAAAACTGTTCTAGGTGATACTGGAAATCTACCTGTGGGCCAGTTTCTTACTCTTCTGTATCCAATTACTGTATTCAAGTGGTTTCTGCCTTGAGAGTTCAATACAACCATCTCAGGTAAATTCATGTGGGAATTCTTCATTACTTGTTCAACTTCTCTGAGACCCACACTTGGCAGGTGTCAGCTCTTCACCCTATAGAGCTTTCCTGGAAAAAAGGAAATGGGGGCTGGTTCAAGCCAACCACTGTTAACCTCAATAAGCCCAAGAACAAGAGCTCACTGCTGTTTGTACCCGTCACTCAGCAACCAGTGGAATTTGCTGGAGAAGTTCCCTGGTAGCGTTTCTGAGTGCCTCTGGAGTCATAGACTTTTATTCCAAACTGGCAAACAGCAACCCATTTTCTTTCTTCCTTCAGCTATGCACACGACTTTGCACACATGCACCTAATCTGATGACAACGGTATAGTTCTATTTTAGTTTCATTCTGTTGCTATGATGAAACACTCTGACTGAAAGCAGCTTAGGAGAGGAAAGTGTTTATTCGGCTTGCACTTCCCAGTCATAACTGAGGGAAGGCGGGGCAGGGACCTGGAGGCAAGAATGCCTCTTCCTGCTTGCTCTCTGGCTCACCCTTAGCTTCCTGCCTGGGGATGATACCACTCACAGTGTGCTGGGCCCTTCTGCATCAAATAATCAATGCAGTCTGCCAGGAACATGCTGACAGGCCAATATGATCTAGGAAATTCCTTAATCGAGGTTTTTCTCTCCAATGACTCTAGGCTGTGTGTCACGTTGGCAATTAAAGTTAACTAGGACATGCCACCGCTTGTCAAATTGACACATAAACACATCACTTTAAGACTCTAACCTTTCCCTCACTGCTCCTCAATGTCTTTTGTTAATATCACAATATAAAACACAGTCTGTCGGGTCAGTGTCTTTGAGTCACGCGTGACCGCCTTCCACACACTATCCTTCCCTTCTTGGCTCAGCTCCAGGATTTGCCTCCTGCCTGCAGGCTGGCAGTCTCTGGGCTCTGCTCCCGCAAGAAGGGGGGAGGGGAAACTGCCGGAGATCACCCATAGGAATGGAAGGAACACACACACACACACACACACACACACACACACACACACACACACACACATGCGTGGAGAGCCAGGGAGGATAGGAACTCCATTTATTCACTGTCAGTGAGGTCTATATATTCAAGACTACTGTGCTTTGGGCAAGGAAGTGAGGAGCAGGCATAAGGGAGCACTCATAAGTGAGCCAACTTAGTTCTAATGCGGGAGGCTGCAGAACTCCAGTTTGTGCAATAGGTAGCTAGAGATGTGACATTCTGCTCAATGCCTCAAGAGAAGGGACCTGGAACTTTGCTGAGTAGGGCAAAGCAAGAATCATTGTAATATCCCGAATCTTCCGGCTACAGATAACTCTGGAAGCCCACAGAGATATCAGATAACTGGAGATCTCCCGGGACAGGTCTTACAATTTCTCGCTTCATGCCACACATGAAGTTCCATTTCCACAACAGTCTAACTTAAAAAAAAAAAAAGTCCCAGTCTAAATTCCAATCCTTTAAAAGTTCAATGTCTTAGCTGGGCATGGTGGCATATGTCTTTAATCCCAGCACTTGGGAGACAGAGGCAGGTGGATCTCTGAGATTCAAGGCCAGCCTGGTCTACAGAGTGAGTTCCAGGCCAGCTGAGACTAAAGGGAGACCCTGTCTAAAAAAAAAAAAAGTTCAATGTCTCCCTAAATGCCTAAAATCTCTTTTAAAAAATAAGTTAAATACTTCTTACTCCAAGAGGAAAGAACCCAGGCATAGGATATATCAGATCAAAGCCAACAAAAATCTAAAAAGAGTATAAATCCAAATTCTGTAGCTTAGTGTCCAACATGGAGGACTCACTCGTGATCTTCTGGCTCCAAAGGACTCGGGCAGCCCCACTCCCTAGCTCTGCCACCTGCAGCACACACACTTGCCTTATAGCCTCAAGCCTGCTCCACTCCATACCTGATGGTAGACACCCCATGGTCCTAACATCTCCAGTATACTGAAATTTCCACTACAACTTCACTAGTGGCCTTTCCTGGCCTCTCTTCAGGGACTTCTACCCTGCCACATGGTGGCAGGCCCAGCTTCTCTCCATGACCCCTTCATTCAGGTAGCTTTCATGGCTTCAAAACCAGGACCATGTGGGTGACTCATATACATTGCCATGTTTGGCTGCCAGCTTGAGATGTAGCCTTGGTCTCCTTGGACCATGGTTTCTATGTACTGACCATTTCCGTATTGTCCCAATGAAGCACAGATTTCACTTCAGTGGTGCTGATTAATCACAGCTGATTTTTCAGCTCCAGCTGACTGGCATCCCATTTTCCTAGTGAAGCACAGTTTGCTTGTTTTTTTCCTCAGTGGTTCTGATCTCTTGTTAATAATAGCTTCATACTTCTGCTCCAATTGAGCAACAACCACCAAATCTTAATCCAAAATATGATGCAAATGGCCCTGATAGAATCTTTACTTCCCTTCATAATCTTGCAAGCCAGGCCTCCATTGCCCAAATTTCTCTCGGCATTATCTTCTGACCTCCTACAATAACAGCTCATTAAGCTCTGAGCACTTGATGGCTTTTCCAGTCCAAAGTTCCAGAATTCTCCATGAGCATCCAACAAAATAATCCAAAGGCATAAAAAGCCACATGGTCCACAACAATTTGTGGTACCAATTTCTATTCTAGTTTCATTTTGTTGCTATGATAAAACACTCTGATTAAAAAAAAAAAAAAAAAAAAAAAAAAA
>VZQC01014413.1:4175394-4275461 GCA_009823505.1 Rhizomys pruinosus | reverse complement strand
GAGGAATTAGAGATGTCTGAGAAACACCTCAAGAACTGCTCAACATCACTAATCATTAAGGAAATGCAAATCAAAACCACTTTAAGATATCATCTTACTCCAGTAAGACTGGCTAGGATCAAGAAAACAAATGATACCAAGTGCTGGAGAGGTTGTGGGGAAAGGGGAACACTCATCCACTGCTGGTGGGAATGTAAACTCGTACAGCCACTATGGAAAGCAGTGTGGAGAACCCTTGGAAGACTTGGAATGAACTTGCCACCCGACCCAGCCATACCACTCCTGGGCATGTACCCTCAAGACTTACGCCACCACAGAGATACATGCACGACCATGTTTATTGCAGCTCTCTTCACAATAGCAAGGAGCTGGAACCAACCTAAATGCCCCTCAACTGATGAGTGGATAGAGAAAATGTGGTACATCTACACAATGGAGTTCTATGCAGCAGTAAAGAAAGACGGCATCACAAGCTTTGCAGGAAAATGGCTGGAGCTAGAGGACATCATGCTGAGTGAAGTAACACAGTCCCAGAGAAACAAACGACGAATGGTATCCCTCATCTGTGGATGCTAGTGCCAATTACCCAATTGTATTTCTTGTGTAGGGCCCCCTGAGCTCTTGTACAAAGCAGTTGGGCGTAATGCATATTAGAAACAACAACAACAGAAAGGACTGCATCAAAGAACTGACTGAAACAGTGAACTTCTGCTCCAAACAGTCAACTTCCCCATGGAGAATATTGAGAAAGACTAAGAGATGAAAGGCATGTTTGGCAGAATGCATGAGCTCTGGTGGGGTGGGGGAATGGGCGGGAACATGGGTCTAGATTTGTTAAAAAAATAATAATAAATTTATGTGAAGAAAAAAAAGAAACAGGCAACAGCCTTGAACCACAGGATCCCATACAATGTGCCCTCACTTTGACTTCAGCCAGCGCCTCAACTGAGAAACAACAGAACTTTTGGTCCTGATCTTAGGGCCTTGAAATTTGCAGACAGTTCAAAAAATGATAGCAACTGAAATGGTTTTACAACAGTTGTACTGACTCAATCTAGATTTTGCTTCTCTTCCTCCACAGTATACTAACTGTACATATAATATGAGGTAAGGTCAGTATGCTCTACTTGAATATGAAGTTTAACAAGCAAACCATAAAAATTTAGTATGAACGGTTGTCAGAAGTATTGATGATCTTCCCTACCACAGCCTGGTGGGGTGGAAGGAAGGACTGTCATGTCAGTCTTGGCAACATTTACCGGCTCAGAGTTCAGCCAATTAGGGCAGCCGTTGGTCCCCTGGCATTGGCTCCACCCAATCCCATCATGTGCCCAGGAATCTGGCCATCCTATTGGCTACTGCCAGATTTATGACATCATTGTCTTTGCCAACCTACCAGCACCTCGTAGAATCTTGAGGTTTCCATAGAGCTGGCTGTAAACAAATTTAAATCATTGCAACTGACCAGTGACCAGTAGTTGCTGTCTGATACTGGACACACAGGCTGGTTCAGTCAGCGGCTCAGACAACACCCAACATTTATCTTCCTCTGTTGTACAGTGAGTTACTATTAATTCACCACTGACAATGTCACGTAAGTAAGAAACTTTCAAAGGTGCTTCATTTAATTTTCCCATATATTTATCAAAGTTTAAAATACTTAGAAAATGGAGAAAGTTTTTGAACTACAAATCTGGAAATCCACTTTCATAATTTGAGTTTGATATTCACTGTCTGCAAATTTGGGCAAATCATTCACACTCTGTTTTTTTCATCTGTCTTAAGAGAACAAGAGATGATAGGTTCTGGGTTTGATATTAAAAAAAAATAGAAGTGTACACAGTAAAATCAATAGAAACTCAGAAATAAGGAGAAATACATAGATATGTTTTGCTTTATAATCTTATTCTGTGCTCACTATACAGTCTAAAAAGTTTAGGCAGGCCGGGCAGGGTGGCACACATCGGGCGTGGTGGTGCATGCCTTTAATCCTAGCACTTGGGAGGCAGAGGCAGGCAGATCTCTGAGTTCAAAGCCAGCCTGGTCTACAGAGCAAGTTCCAGGCCAGCTGGGGCTACAGGGAGACCATGTCTCAAAAACACCAAAGGGAGAAAAAAAAAACTCTAGGCACAGACATTACTAATATAAAGTATATATTATTTTTGTGATGTGGCATCATAATATATGTGACAAGTTAGTTTCCTTTTTATCTTGACAATGTGTCTTATGAGCTTCCTTTTCCTCCAAATTCACACCATTGCCATAGTGGGTTCATGTCCCATTGCTGTCTACTGCGTAGCATTCCTCAGTAGGAGTGGGACACCCTATTCAGCCACTCTTCTATTTGTGAACATTCTGATGATATATACTTTTGGTACTACAAACAATGCTGCAACAAAAATCCTTACCTGTAGGTCTTTTCCTCCCCAGTGCTTATATTTCTGCAGGCTAGGTATATTGAAATTTTTAGATCCTATTAGAAAATATAAATAATTTTAAATTGGCTGTCGCTAAATTTCCTCAGAAAACTGTATCCTTTTAGTTTGATTTTTTTTGTCCACTGTTTGACAAATGGATAAGATGATATTATGCTGTCATTCGAGGCTCCCTTAAGCTTATAGCCATCCTAAAGATGTCCCCACACTTACAGAACTTTGATCCCTCATTCTTTCTTTACGTCTGATTGCCTTCTCTCTTCCAGGAACTCATGACTTTTGATCTCTTCTCCTTCCCATTTCCTAACACTAAAGGCACTTGCTGAAAATCTGAGTTTGATCCTCAAGACCCACGTGGCAGAAGGAGAGAACTGACTCCCACAGTTTGCTCTCTGACCTGCACGCATGCCCAGTGATACACACACAAATATAATTGAAATTATATTTGTGAAACAAACAAATATAATTGAAAGAAAGTATATAGAATCAATGTAGTTTTGTAGCAGCTTCCTATGAATCAGTAATTAAGTGTACTCATCATTTCTAAGAATGCTGTCATTTTCATTCATTTATACTGTTTCATTTTAAGTCACTATACAAAGTATATTATTTTTTAAATAAAATTAGAAATTCTATACACTTTATAAAGAATGAGTGGAGTAGATAGATACATATAGACACATGCAAAGGAATTTACAAAAATGATGGGATTTCTCCCTTTTAACAAAACACATATTTCCTCTCTCAGGAGAACAATGATATCAGTATTCTGAGAGATTAGAAAGACGATATATTTCTATTACAAGGTGCTCATGACTAAATTGGAAAAAAAAAATGACAACAGCTATAGATTTAATCCTTCTAAGGATATTAGTTTGTGTCTAATTTTTTGAAACATCCTATAAAAATTCTCCTTAATGCTAATAAACATGAACAGCTAGTTTCATGCAGCATCCCTTGTCTATATGTGGGAGCACATGAAGCAATAAATGGTCAATTACAGATATATTTTCAGGGATTCAGAGTCACCTGTGAATGGCTTGTCTTCCTTTCCAGTTTGGCCCAAGTAAACCACTTGGTAGAATAAAGACATTCTCTTATTAGTGGCTGTTTTCAAGTATTTAGCACGTAGTCGATTCTAGGGGAGGCTTCCTTCTATCCTCTTTGTCACCAGGGCCTTGGTAAAATTAAGCTTTCAAGTAGAAAACTGAGTGCCAACCTGGTAATTGATCTCTTGTCTGCCCCATCTTGGGTCCAGTCTTATCTACAAGTTGGTGAACTCTGCCCCAGTTAACTGTCCACCATTGATCATGGTGTCCAGAGGAGATTTGGAGGGGATGGTCCCTGATGATATTCCAACTCTGTGCCTCCTGAGCTGTGTTCTGTGCTAGCAATTTCCAAATAAACTGTGGTGAACTGTCACTCATGAGTCATTCTGTAAACCACTCTTTCTTTCCCTTAGGCTTTCTGGAAGGGGCATAAACAACGACAGGAGTATCTGGAGAGGCAACAACTGTTACTTGGTAACATTGCTTCTATCGTGAAGGTAAATATCCCTTTCTGCCACATCAAGTGGCTTAAACTTTTCCCCTTGCTTTATTTTGACTCTAGAAGACAAAGAGGTAAACAGGGTGTGTTTGAGCGCTGACTGTCATCCCTGGGTTTGATCCATCTTCACGCATGTCAGTGAACCTCTGTGACTGGCCCACATCCTGTATGTGGTTATAAGAATCAAATATGAAAATGTTTTTGTAGCTAGATCTTCCTTTAGAAAATGCAAATTCATTTTTAAAGATGGGTTCCTCTTCATCCTACCCCTACTCAGTCTAAGTTCATGTTCCTCTTACTAGTAATATTTAGAATGCTCCAACATGCTAGTAGGAAACCCAAGGTGTAAGCAAATGCAAAGCCAATGATGAGGGGAATTGCAGTTAGTCAGGACGTGTGTCTGAGCTACCCAGGTAGATAGCTCCATGCTGCAGAAAGAAAGGGTCCTGGGTAATTGCATTTACAGAGCTAAAAAACAAAGTACAAAATGAACTTGTAGACACTCTGGAGATCTTATGAGAGTCAGAGCAAGGCCAGAAAGAAATTAGAATCAGGTCATTTAAAAGATATTTGAGGGGCTGGAGAGATGGCCTAGCGGTTAAGAGTGCCGACCGCTCTTACAGAGGACCTGGGTTCGATCCCCAGCACCCACATGGCGGCCGAGAACAGTCTGAAACTCCAATTCCAGGAGAACTCCAGTTCCAGGGGAATCCGAGACCCTCTTCTGACCTCCGCGGCATTGCACGACACGGGTGCACAGACCTGCATTCAGATAGTACATTCATACACATAGAAAATAAATAAAAAATTAAAAAAAAAAAGATATTTGAAATGACAGAGGCAGAGAATGACCAGGCTAGAGCCATTGTGCCTGAGCTCCTTCGAGGGGTGTCCACTGTGGAATATATACTAGTTCCCTCAGAAAACTGTTGGGAGCAGTTGGTCCTACCCAGGATATCTTAAGACCTTTCCTATAGAAATCTAAGAGATGAGGCCAGCAAGATGACTCAGCAGGTAAAGGCACTTGCTGCCAAGTTTGACAGCTTGAGTTTGATCTTCAGGAACCACATGGTAGAGGAAGAGAGCATATTCCCACAAGTTTCCTCTACCATACCCCCACATACTAAGTAATAAATAATAAATAATAAATAAATAAAACTATATAATATAGTTTTATTTATTTATTATTTGTAATAATTATTATTGTAAATAATAATAAATAAAACTATATATATAGTTTTATTTATTTATTTTATTTACCCTGTAAAAACTATATATATATATATATATATATATATAGTCTTTCTGAGACAGGGTCTCCCTATGGCCCCAGCTGGCCTGGAACTCACTCCGTAGGCCAGGCTGGCCGTGAACTCAGAGATCTGCCTGCTTCTGCCTCCCGAGTGCTGGGATTAAAGGCGTGCACCACCACACCTGGACTATTTTTTATTTTTATTTTGTGTGTATATGTTTATTGCCTGCATGTACATAAATGCACCCATGTCATGCAGTTCCCACAGAGTTCAGAAGACAGTGTTGGATCCTCTGGATCTGGAGTTAACAGTTGTTAGCCACCATGTAGGTTCTGGGAATCTAACCCAGATCCCCTGCAAGAACAGCCAGTACTTTTAACTGCTGAGTCATCTCTCCAGCTCCATAAATATTTTTAAAAAAGCAAAAAACTAAGAGCTGCATTTAAAGGAAAATGAAAGAAACCTTGAATTTAAATTTGATTTCCTGACTAATTGCAACTCCACTAACTGCCTTGCTCTCTTGACTTTTATTTATTGAGATGAAAACAAGCATGCCTCCCCGACCTCTTTCCTATTAAGTCAGTGAGGTTGAGGCTCACATAGAAAGGGTTTTGAGCCTGGCGTGGTGGCGTACACCTTTAATCCCAGCACTTGGGAGGCAGAGGCAGGAGGATCTTTGTGAGTTCAAGGCCAGCCTGGTCTACATAGTGAGTTCTAGGACAGCTGGGGCTACGGGGAGACCTTGTCTCGAAAAGACCAAAAAAAAGGGGGGGGGGTTCTGAAAACCTTGAAAGAAAACAACAAAAGTGAGAACTAAAGGTTCATGGATTGTTCTGACACAAGGTCTTGTATAGACACAGGGTCTTGTATAGACACAGGGTCTTGTATAGGCACAGGGTCTCGTATAGGCACAGGGTCTCGTATAGGCACAGGGTCTCGTATAGGCACAGGGTCTCGTATAGGCACAGGGTCTCGGGTCTCGTATAGGCACAGGGTCTCGTATAGGCACAGGGTCTCGTATAGGCACAGGGTCTCGTATAGGCACAGGGTCTCGGGACTCGTATAGGCACAGGGTCTTGTATAGGCACAGGGTCTCGTATAGGCACAGGGTCTTGTATAGGCACAGGGTCTCGGGTCTCGTATAGGCACAGGGTCTCATATAGGCACAGGGTCTCGTACAGGCACAGGGTCTCGTACAGGCACAGGGTCTCGTACAGGCACAGGGTCTCGTACAGGCACAGGGTCTCGTACAGGCACAGGGTCTTGTATAGGCACGGTCTTGTATACAGCCCAGGCTGGTCTCCAATTCATGACCCTCCTGCCTTAGCCTCCTGAGCGTTGGGTTTAGAGAAGAGCAAGGCTACTAATTTTTATCAAATAACACTAATTTTTAGGAAGGTGTGTAAAGCTATATTGAGGGTTTGTTTGGGGATCACCATGGTGTCTCTGTCCACTATATTTCAGATTCAGTCCTGGTTCCGAATGGTGAAAGCAAGAAGAAGCTATCTTTCACGACTGCAGTACTTCAAAGACCATGTAAGAAACATGGCTTTTTGTTTGGGCTAAGAATGATTTCAATGGATAATTATTGAATACTAGCATTGAGTAATTTTACTAAATGCTACAAATGACCATCTGGAAGAGACCTATACTATCAGTGTGATAGTTTGTTTCTTGACTCAGAAGGCACCCTGAGAGTCAGACTTTACCTGTGAGAAAAAGAAAATGAGTGAGATAAAAAATGTGGGCTAGTAACACCAAAAAGAGAAGATTCTAGAAAAGTAGTTTCCAACATGGATATACAGGTTTTTTTTCTGGCTGCTAATTAATTTAAATCAACCACCACAGGAAAAATTTCAGAATGTTCAAAGAATAACTATGCAAACATTGGTTGAGTCGGCTAAGCTCTGTGCCATTACCTTACCTCCCTATTTAAACAGTCCCTCCACAATCTTGCTTATATTTGCAGCCAACTCATTTTACTCCTTCAAAATAATGGGAAAAGGAATATTGAATACACTACATATAAACAGCAGCGCTTCTTTTTTTTTTTTTTTTCCTTTTTTGAGTCTTTTTGAGACAGGGTCTCCCTGTAGCCCCAGCTGTCCTGGAACCCACTATGTAGACCAGGTTGGCCTTGAACTCACAGAGCTCCGCCTGCCTCTGTCTCCCAAGTGCTGGGATTACAGGCGTGCACCACCGGGCCCTGGCAGCAGGGATTCTAATAGTGTCAGTTCTTAGTGTTGACTCTTAAAAGTTCCAAATTCTGAAGTAGTGGTGTGAATAGGACTCTAAGGTCATGCATGACTTGTTTCAATGTTTTTTGCAGAACGATGAAATTGTGAAGATACAATCCCTATTGCGAGCAAACAAAGCCAGAGATGACTACAAAGCACTAGGTAAGTGGGCATCTTCTGAAGGAGAGCCTGGGTTTGGTCCTTACCAAGTGTAAGTTCTTCCTGGCCCAGCGGCTGTGGAGCTGTTCTAAGGCCAGAGGGTGGATGATGCTTCTCTTTGCATTAGACTTTGGTCGTCTCAGGCTGCAGGTTCTGAACAGCTTATACAGAGGAGCAAGTAGTGACAGGAGTAGGGGGTTCCTACTAAACATGGAAGGAACTGGCAGTGATGTAATTTCTTCTTCCGAAAGAATGGAGTTGGCATTTTATATAAAAAAAGCAATTTTTATATTAAAGTAGAGCTACAAGGAGGTGGAAGGTAATTTTACATTTAAATTGTTCAATTTATTACCTGGCTTATAATTTTCTCCTCTTAAGTATTAAATGTGTTTATATAAGAAATGTGGGGTAGGGCATGGTGGCATATTTAATCCTAGTACTTAGCAGGCAGAGGCAGGCAGATCTCTGTGAATTTCAGGTTAGCCTGGCCTGATCTACATAAAGAGATCCAGGACAGCTGGGGCTACAGGAAGACCCTGTCTCAAAAACAACAAAAAAGACATTTTGGAAACACTAATAAAAAGTAACAAAACAAGCTGAGTGTAGAAGGGTGCATAGCTATTATCTCAGCACTGGGAAATGGAAGCAGAACGATCAGGAGTTCAAGGCTATCCTCAGTGATATTGCGACTTAGAGGCCGGCCCAAGCCACATCTTACCATGTCTAAGGAAAAACAAATGAGGGAGGGCATAGTCTAGAGAGATGGCTCAGTGGTGAAGAGTACTGGCTGCTCTTGCAGAGAACCCAAGTTCATATAGGAGCTAACAGCTGTTTATAACTCCAATTCTAGGGGATCCTGTGCCCTTTTCTGGCCTCTGCAGGCATTGCAGACTGTGGTACACTTAAATACATGCAGGGAAAACACTCTTCAAATTTTTAAGAAAAAGCAACCAAACAAACCATAGTCTTAGCTCCCAAAGATGTTAAGTATAAGCATGATGCAGGATTATTTCTCAATGAAGATCTTCAAAAGAAGAACAGCATAGATGACTTCTAGATTTGGTTTATTCATGCTACATTCATGCTGTAAATTACTAGGTATTATTCTAACTCTTCTCTGTTGAAAATCAAAACACCATAGAATTAAGCTGTAAGTACAAAGAAGACTGTTAGAGCCCTTGATGAAAAGGAGGCTAGACATCCAAGTTACCACAGCTGGACAGCATTCTCTTCTATTTTCTATTACTGCCTCTGTTCATCCCAGAAGGAATGCTCTACTTACCCAGAGATGATCTCATTATACATGGTTTGTTTGGTTTTTTTGGTCTTGTCTCCCTGTAGTACCAGCTGTCCTGGAACTCACTTTGTAGACCAGGCTGGCCTTGAACTCACAAACAATCCGCCTGCCTCTACCTCTCGAAAAGACCAAAAAAAAAAAAAAAAACACTCTTGGAATTTATATACAAAAACCCTGGGATCTGAACACCCTCCCTTGATCCATGCTTAGAAGTACTGTTAGAGGCAAGAGAGATGGCTCCACAGTTAAGAGCACTGGCTTTTCCTTCAGAGGACCCGGGTTCAGTTCCCAGGATCCACATAGACGGGCACAATTACCTCTAACTTCAGTTTCCTGGGATCTGACACCATCTTCTGGCCTGTTTAGGTACCTGCACTCATGTACCGCACATCTATATATGCAGACCAAACACTCATACACATAAAAGAAAAATAAATAGATCTTCTTTAAAAGACAATGATAAAATTGCAGTTTCTAAGATCTTTTTATTTCTGTCCAATAGAGCCCTGCTTTTTCTGGTTGATTCCTGTTTGGCCTTTGGAGTCCCCCTTCCTTGGTCTTTCCTCGTTGGCTTTCACCTAGTTCTGGCTTCTTCCCAGAGATCCTTTGTGCTGAGAAGAAACCACTTCCTGCCAGAATTTTTACCTCTTATCTGGCTCAGCCACCAAGTCTTAGAGCCAGTGTCTGTTGCTTAACTTTCTTTCCCAAGTTCCTCATCAGTAAGGCACAGATAGTGCTGTCTGCTTAGTGTCTGAGTCTGGTGACAGTGGGAAGAGGTCTGACTAATGACTTAGATAACTAGAAAATAGTGGGGCCAGGCACTATCAGCATTGTGCATTTGTTTATATGAGTCTGCTTATCTAGCTCTTTCGTGTTGAAGAATGATCCATTCCACAGACTACAGGCTTTCGTTGGTGTACATTTGTACTAATACTTAACTTACAGAGCTGGTTGCTTTGCTGATAGTAATAATTCCAAATTAAAATGTGCCTGTTCCTGCAGTTGGCTCTGAAAACCCACCATTAACAGTAATCCGAAAGTTTGTGCACCTGTTGGAACAAAGTGACTTGGATTTCCAGGAGGAGCTGGAGGTGGCAAGGCTAAGAGAAGAAGTAGTGACTAAGATCAGGGCCAACCAGCAGCTGGAGAAAGACCTGAACCTGATGGACATCAAGATTGGACTGCTGGTGAAGAATAGGATCACACTGGAGGTCAGTGGGCTGAGAGACCTCAGCTCCCAGGAGGGAAATGCTGAACGTGTATGTGCCCACGATGCTTTGGTCCAGTCAAGCATGTGGAAGCATAGCATAAGTTGTCCAAAGTTCACTTATTTTATAAGTTGGTACTTTTCAGACCTGTAGATGTTTATGGCATGGTTGTGATTCTTAACTATTCTGACCAAGTTCGGGTACATTCAAGATGGTATGGAGGTAGACTTTTTCCCCATCATGAAATAAAACATACATATAACAACACCTACTTACATATGTACCTTTATAGTTAAGCCAAGGCCTTCATATTAACCAGACATAAAGCATTTCACCATTCAAAAACTACATGTTGTAGGGCTAGGTGGGATGGGGCATGCCTTTAATCACAGGAAGCAGAAGCAGGTGGATCTGAGCTCAAGACTACCCTGGTCTGCGTGGTAAGTTCCAGGCTAGCCACAGCTTCATAGTGAGACTCTGTCTCAAAAACCCCTAGGTAATCTAATATGAAAATGCAAGACCCTGATGACATCAGAAGTCATGATAAGGTTACTGGGGGTTCAGGCTTTTCCTAGAATCACCCCAGACTGAGGGCTGCAGAAGATCCTGATGCACTAAAAAGTGGTATAGTCGGAGTCTAGTTTTCAACTCCTTCTAAAGTTCAAAATAAACCAAGTGTGGTCTGCCCCCAATATCTACAGCAGCTGCAGTACTAGAAAAATCCCAGTGTAGCTTGAAAATTTTGTATAGAGAAAAGGTATATTGTAGTAGATGTGAACTGCTTAGATTCTAGGCTTAATTACCTATGTGAATGAGCAGAAAGACATTCAAAATTTCTACCAATCAAGATGAGAGAGGACCGTCCTCCAAAACCTGCTGGACAGCAGAGCATCTGCCATCCCCAGCCCCCACCCACCAGAAACTGCAATTGGCTTCTAGCTAAGACATCCCAAAACATTCTTATAGTTTCCTAAATGCCCCCCTAAAGAGCTGCCAAACAGTGAGAAATGTGCTGACACACTCTACAAAACAGTGTAAAAAGAGTCATTTTTAATACAAGAACAGATTTCTAGGATAAGACCTCTCTCCATGGCCCTGTTCCTTTCTGTATGCCACATCAGTTTTCAGAAAATGGACAGGTCGAGGAGAGAAGCTGAAGCTTGAAAGCTCACAGAAGCTGTGCTGAGTCAACGATGGGAGTCCGATTGTCAGTGGTATACCATGATTCTGGACAGCAGCCATTGGTACCCAGAAAGTGGGCACCTGAATGTCCTGTCCTTGTCCTCCAGCTCTGGGAAAGGTACAAGGGCTAGAGCTGGAGGGAAAATAATGAAAACAGAGCATCTCGTAAATAGGAAATTGTTGTATTTTTTAAATATTCAAAAATAAACTGCAATTTGTTACATGTTTAGTTTTACCAAGAAAATAATGGCACTTGATCTTTTTGTAATTGTGTATTTTTTTTATTCACATCAGAACTTTCTAAGTAGAACAGATCCAAAGGATCTTTCAGAGAGAGAGTGCCTTTATGGCCTAAACTGCTGCTGCACCCTGTCCCCCTACACTCGTAAACAGAAAATATCTTTCATCACAAAATTTAGTTTCAAATCAGCAGCTAGTTTAAATAGTACAGATCTTGTGGATATACCATCACGGCAGATAACCTCATCTCTATAAATGTTTGAGGTTTTGCTTAATTTTGTTTTATTAAAAGAATATTCATTGATAATTGATAGCTTTGTGAAGTTAATATTTTAGAGCCAGGTACACTGGTGCATGCTTGTGATCTCGGTTACTGGGGGGCTTAAGGCAGGAGGATTGATTGCCTTAACCCAGGAGTTTGAAGCTACCCAGGACAACATAGGCAAAACCCTAACCCCTCCCCCAAAAGTTCTGTTTCTGTATATATTTTCTAACACCAAATATGCATCCAACATTTATTAGAAGTTAAACTAATGATTACTACACATACAGTCTTTAGTCCCCATTGATAGCACCATTTTTAATTTGATGGTAAGATCAGAACATAAAGGTTTATTAAGAATATTTATAATGCTGCAAAAGCAGAAAACAGCTTAAACACTTCATAAACTGAGCATCATTTATTAGTCACTTTTTTTGTACGAAAATATCTGACAAAAGCAACTTAAGGAGGAAGGCTTTGGGGGCTCACAGTTTAGGAGTAAAGTCCAAATCATAGCAGAGAAGGTGTGGCAGCAAGGGCGACTGTAAGGCGAGTGTGAGCCGCTGCTCATGTTACATCTGCAGCCAGGAAGCAGAGAGAGGCAGATGCTAGAGCTCAGCTCGCCATCTCCCTTTTCGTTTTTATTCCTCCCTAGACCTCAACCGGTGAGATAGTGCCACACATTCAGGGTGGAACTCCCCTCCTTTGTTAAACCTCTCTGCAACACACACACACACACACACACACACACACACGTGTGCCTCCTAGGAGATTCCAGATCCAGTCAAGACTGTGAAGATTAACCATCACAGCCATGAAACTAGCTCAACACACACCATGAAGCCACTAAAAAAGTCTCCTTGAAGAATATTTAAGAGCAGAGGAAGTCGGGCGTGGTGGCATACGCCTTTAATCCTAGCACTCGGGAGGCAGAGGCAGGCAGATCTTTGTGAGTTCAAGGCCAGCCTGGTCTACAGAGTGAGTTCCAGGACAGCTGGGGCTACAGGGAGACCCTGTCTCGGAAAAAAANAAAAAAAAAAAAAAAAAAAAGAGCAGAGGAAATGGCTTATAATATAGTAGAGACCAAAAAAGTACCTGAAACATTATGGCTTCTTTTATTATTAAAGAAAATTTGCTGGGGCGGAGGGGTGATAGAATTATCTTCTTCATAATTCTTATTGAAATCCTTCTAATAATAAATGAATGTTAATCAGCTCTTGTGAATTTTAGACATTTTTGCATTTGAGGGAGAAAAATATCAATTCAAGTCCTCTGTATGTTTGTTTATTTGGGGTAAAACTCTATTATTCAAGGCTTTGTAGGTATTTTCTCCCACCCTCTGAGTCATAAGATGTTTTAAGTTTGATGAAGGCCAATTGTTCCTTTTGTCACTTGCATTTTTGGTATTAGGTCTTAGGATCTGCTGCCTAATCCACAGTCAAAATGTCTTGGTTTTGCTTTCTAGAGATTTATACTTTCTGCTCTTACGTGTATCTCTCTCATCTCTTTTGAGTTCCTCTTTGTTATGTTGTGAGGTAGGGATATGACTAATTTATTTTGAATATAGATATCTAATTGTCCTAGTATCATTTGTTTAAAAGACTATTCTTGGAGAGGTTGCTCAGTGGTTAAGGGGTAAGAGGGCTTACTGCTCTTGCAGAGGACTGGGGTTCACTTCTCAATACCCACATCAGGGGGCTCACAACCCCCTGTAATTCCAGTTCTAGGGGATCTGATGCCCTCTGGCTTCGGCCTACTCATATTACACATGTGATGCACATAAGTTCACAAGCATACAAACATATGAATAAAATTAATAAATCTTTTTTAAATACTCCATTGAATTTGTTTTGGTGTCTACATTAAATCCTAAGAGCAAATTAATACAACTCTGGAGAATGCATATTACAAACCTTAACTTAATACCATCCAGCTCCTCAAATTAATAACCCCTCTTCCTTTATTTCCAAATGAAGGAAATGTAGAAAATTATCTTTGCACCTGTGCATGTTTTGTGATATGTGTGGTGTGTGTGGTGTGTGTGTGTGTGTGTGTGTGTGAAGGGAGGCAGTAAAGGAGACCAATGAAAAGAGTAATAATGTCATAAAATTCTCCACAGGATGTAATCTCACACAGAAAAAAGCTGAATAAGAAAAAAGGAGGAGAAGTGGAAATACTGAATAACACTGACAACCAAGGAATCAAAAGCTTGAGTAAAGAGAGAAGAAAAACACTAGAGACTTATCAGCAACTGTTTTACCTTTTACAGGTAAGCCTTTCACTGTGAGTATTGAATAAACAGTATGTTTCATGATTGTGAATTTTCCCCATGCTACAGCTAAATAGCTCAGTGGTATAATAATATATATTAGCAGTATAATAATGGCTTGGTACAATAAGTTTATAATAATAGCTTAAGGGTACTTTACTAAGTCCCAAGCACTGTTAGGTGTTTTATACATCTATTAGCTGATTTAATTCTTTCCATAACCCCGAGGACCAGAAAAGGCTAAGTACTGTCATTCTTCCCATATTACAGATGAGAAAACTCAGTCCTAGCCAGTAAATGGTAAGACAGAACTTGGGGAACTGGACTTCAGGCCCATACTCTTTGTGTATACCCTACCACAATAATTTGCAGAAACAGCATAAACTTAACAATGACAACATGTCCTTACTAGATTTTATGTAAATGATGAAGAAACTCATCACTAGAGCAGCAGATCTGATAGCCTCTCTTTGAGGGGTGGAGCCGGAGGAGTCAGACCAGAAAGCGGCATGGCTTTTTAACTTCATTATTTTGCTGGCATTCCTGTGATCTCAGTGAATCATGATTTTCCATTGCTTCCAGTGCTGTCGTTGATAGCTAGGTTTAGTTGGCTGTGGCTGAACTTTGATGGGTTTGCTCCTGCTTTGCTTCCCCACTAATGGTATTATTAGTCACAGAGGAACCTGGACAAGTGCTAATGATAGAAACAGGCCTCCCTTTACAGCAGGAAAACCATCCCCAAAGGTGGGTTCTTCCTTGTAACGATCAAGTGTCCCTGTGTGTGGCTCCAGGCTTGGAGATGACTGAATCTTTACTTGAGAGTCACCCTGGCATTAGATACATAGAAAATGCACTACACAAACCGTAAACAAGAGTGTGGCTAGCCCCGTAGAGAGACGAGATGTTCACACTGGTACAGTTGCAGATTCTCTACTGGGAGTAACAAGATTGGAGCCCGTCTTCGATAGATGCCACTGACCACCACTGTGTGGCAGCATAGGAGGAAAAATGCGAATGCTCAGCCTTTCCCGTGGACTCCACTGCTGACCTGGCAGCCCTCTGGAACCAAAGGCGGCCAGCCACTTTAAGCACAGGTTTTTCATGTCTGCCTAATTTAGAATAGCAGTCAACTACTAGTTGGGAATTTAAGCTTAGATACTTGTCATGTTTTACATTCATGAAAGTCCAAGTTTTTGCAGGTTCTTTAAGATGTCTAAGTTTGATAGAATTTCTATCATAAGAACAGTAACAGTCCAGTCATGGGCCTAAAAATTGTATGATTTGCCCTGTTATAACTGGGGACTCGCCGGGCATGGTGGCGCACACCTTTAATCTCAGCACTCCTGAGGCTGAGGCAGACGGATCTCTGAGTTCAAGGCCAGCCTTGTCTACAGAGCGAGTTCCAGGTCAGCTGGGGTTATAGGGAGACCCTGTCTCAAAAAGATAAAAAAAATAATTAATAATTAATCAACTGGAGACTGAATGAGAGGAGAAAAGGACCAGGAATACTTTTAGAATACGTGCACCTCTAAACAATCCCACACTTAAAGAATCCAGAGCCAGATTATTCAGCTGCATCAAGTTGAAGCTTGTCTGGTAATTTTCTCTACCTTTTCTTCAGTCTCCACTTTTGAAACATAAGCACAAGGTCAGTGAAGAAATTGTAGGAAAGTACATGGCCTGGATTCCTTTGGTCTCTCAACCGCACTTTAGTAAGAATTCTTAACCAAAGCAGCAACTCAGCCAGGAGAGGTCTTGCTTAGGTTGTCTCTCCAGTATGAGCTGTGTGTGAAATACATTTCTTACAATCCCATGTTTAGTTAGTTAGTGGTGGAAAAAGACTCTCTACCACCCTATCAAGAAAACATTGTCCTGAGCTTCTTGTGCATAAAACTTCAACCCCATTGCTCTTACCTCAGCGGTAATCTAAACAGTCCTACAAACCAGAACACTTGTCAGGCATATTAATAACACATATTCTTGTCTCAACAGCAGTGAGAAGGTTAAGAACATTCCATCATTTTGTGTGAATTCTTCCCTCTAGAAAGGCTACGTTTTCTCTTTTAATTTTCACCCAGTCAGCTGCTGGAGAAATGACCCTTAGATGGACAGTCAGTCGGCACTTTATCTCTCGGAGTTCATCTTCTAATCCTGTCAGTCTTTTGAACTTTTGTGTGTGTGTGGATGTTGCTTGGGTCATGTTCTTCTGGAATTTCCCTCGTTGGCTATCTCAACCACCGCTCTCTTCAGCCTCCCCACCTCACTCTCCCTTCTCTCTCCTCGTCTCCACATGTAATCGTGACCTTTTTTCCCTTCTAGACTCAGGAGATGTTATATGTTTGCTTCTATTTATCCATCAGTCCTTCCAGGCCAGTCTGTGTAGCTGGGTCCTTAGTCTATTCTTTTCAGTCTCTTCTCTAGATTCCATAAGCCCAGCTGCTCTTCTGTGACTCTATAATATTAGTATGAGGTTCCAAAGGGTTAAGAGTACAAACTACCTAAAAGATAAAGTAAATAAACCATGTAGTATAATGACATTTAAATTTTGTGACTTCCAAATGTAGCTTCCTATACTATAGTTTGAATGATGTTGGCTAATAGTTTTCATGTACTTGGAGCTCATCTATATAATTTTAAATATATTTTATTTATTATTTTTATGTTATGTGTATGAGTATTATGTCTGCATGTATGTAAGTGCACCTTTGTTGTACAATGCCTGCAGAAGTCAGAGAGGACATCAGATAACCTGGAACTGGAGTTACAGATGGTTATTAGCTACCATATGGGTCTGGTAATTGAACCTGGGTCCTCTGCAAGAACAGCCAGTGCTCTTAACCATTGAGCCATCTCTCCAGCCCCTTATCTATATACTTGTAATGATATATTAAGTCAAGGAAGAGTAGAGAATCAGAGACCGATTTCAGCTTTCATCTGGATTAAGCTATAGTTTGTGGGGCTGATTTCTTCTCCCCTTGTTCCTTGTAGACCAACCCTTTGTACTTGGCTAAGCTGATTTTCCAGATGCCACAGAACAAGTCAACTAAATTCATGGACACTGTTATTTTCACACTCTACAATTACGCTTCTAATCAGCGAGAGGAGTACCTACTGCTCAAGCTTTTTAAAACTGCTCTGGAGGAAGAAATAAAGTATGTATATAAGTACACGTGAAGATACATGTGGCTGTCTCAGATTTACTAAGATAACGTTAAAATTGTTACAGTGGACTTCATACATGTTGAAATACTGAGTTTCTTGGAGTTGAAATGGACCTTCAATTGATGGTTGAATTTTGAATTTCTCTTTGTCAGAGCTATAATCTTCTCCCACCAGTAATCCCTTTTCTGGAGCTGAATAAACTGTTTGCGTTCTATGTCTACAACAACTGAAAGCCAAAAGCTTATTGAAAGCAGTTAGAAAAATTACTTTCTAAAATTCTGAGTCATAAAACCATCAACGAACGAGATAGAGGTTATGATCTCTGCTAAATACTCTTCCCTTCTTATTTGAATTTCAGCAAATTTTAATGATGTAATTTAATGATGCATTTTAATATAAAAATATGCAGGTAGCTAAATAAATGGTTCCCTCAAAATGCATGAGAAATGTCCCAAGCCAAAGTGGCCCTTAACTGCCTTCTTAGCTTCCTGGAACTCTAAGCTGTGCTCTTTCCTGTGGGTTTCTAGAGCACAGGAGCTGGGTTCCCATGCCCTCAGGCTGAGGTATGCCCAGCAGCCAAATGCAGTAACTGAGCAAATAGCATTCAAAATGTAACAGATTAGAGGGACAGAAGGGAATTTTCAGCTAGGCCATATGAAGGAGATTTTATAAAAGAGTAGCTGTCTGAGCCAAAACTTTGGAGAGCCACTACAATTATAAGAGCTAGAAAAGGGCAGAACCATCATGGCACAGGTGCAAAAAAAAAGGGGACTTGTCAAGGCAAAAAGTGGTAACAGTAGATGCGCCTGTAAGATGGGCTGGGAGGCTAGGAGCTGAGACATGGAGGGGAAGCCTGGGTGTAGGGGCTCTGCTTACCTTTTTAAAAAATGTTTATTTTTACTTTGGTGGGGAGTAGTCTGCCGTAGCTAGGTGAAGGCATCGGGTCCCCTGGAGCTGGAGTTATAGGCGGTTGTGAGCCACTTGACGTAGGTGCTGGGAACCAAACCCAGCTCCTCTAAAAGCAGGAAGCACACTTAACTGCTGAGCCATCTCTCCTGGATCTCTGTTGACCTTCCGAGGAGCCATGGAAAGTTTCTGAGCAGGGTATTCACCTCACCTGAGCACATTGGTTTTTATGTTGTTTTATTTGTTTTGTTTTTAGAAAATTCATCTGCCCAAAATATATAAACAGGATGAATTAAAAGGCCGGGCATGGTGGCGCACGCCTTTAATCCTAGCACTCGGGAGGCAGAGGCAGGCGGATCTTTGTGAGTTCAAGGCCAGCCTGGTCTACAGATCGAGTTCCAGGACAGCTGGGGCTACAGGGAGACCCTGTCTCGAAAAGACCAAAATAAATAAATAAATAAATAAATAAATAAATAAATAAATAAATAAATAAATAAATGTATACAAGTCTGGAAAAGGAAACAAAAAGAATGACTAGGTCTGATAATGGCAAGAATGAGTAGAAAAGAGGGAGAATGGTGGAGAGAGGAAAGGAAGAGCTCTTCATAGTCAGTACCTCAGCCAGGGAATGTCGGAGAAGTCACGTGGCAGGAAACATGAGAGGGACTGGAAGATGTCAAGATAGTTCCCTCAACCAAGAAAGTTTTCTTTGAAATGTGCTACATAGAAAGGTGTTGTGGCACCTGAGAGCACTAACTCTCAGTCCATATTCAGTTCATGCCTGCCTTCTAGAACAGGACTAAGACTATAGCTTTATTTTTAGGTCCTTTAAATTGCTCAAGTAAGAAACACATATCTGGGGCTGGAGAGATGGCTCAGTGGCTAAGAGCATTAACTGCTCTTGCAGAGGACGCGAGTTTGATTCCCAGCATCCACATGGGGGCTAACAACTGTCTGTAACTCCAGTTCCAGGGGATCCAACGCTACCTTCTGACCTCCACAGGCATTGCACCACAGGTGCACTTACACACTTATAGGCAACATACTCATACACATAAAAAATAAAAATAAAGCTGGGTGTGGTGGCGCACACCTTTAATCCTAGCACTTGGGAGGCAGAGGCAGGCGGATCTTTGTGAGTTCAAGGCCAGCTTGGTCTACAGAGTGAGTTCCAGGACAGCTGGGGCTATAGGGAGACCCTGTCTTGAAAAGACTAAATAAATAAATAAATAAATAAATAAATAAATAAATAAATAAATAAATAAAATATTTTTAAAAAGAAACACACATCTTATGAATGTGTACTTCTTTTGAAATCTTATCAACTCTGATTTTCATGAAGAAAAATAAACTTGTCCCAAAGTTTTTGCCTGCCAGAGATCTATCTTGTTCACAACTCTATCCATATAAACCACTCATTTTGTCTTGGCTTGGGTTTTATTCAGATCAAAGGTGGACCAGGTACAGGACATAGTGACTGGTAACCCCACAGTCATCAAGATGGTCGTCAGCTTTAACAGAGGAGCCCGGGGACAGAACACCCTGCGCCAACTCCTGGCCCCTGTGGTGAAAGAGATCATCGAGGACAAGTCCCTAATCATCAATACCAACCCTGTGGAGGTGTACAAGGCCTGGGTGAACCAACTGGAAACACAGACTGGAGAGGCCAGGTAACAGAAGAGGAAGACACTTAGTCACACTTGGTGATCATTTTTACGTGTAACTCTTAAACTCTGTTAAGGAAAAACTATTACTACCAAAAGTCAGTTTTCAAGCTGCAATGTGACTTTCTTAACATATCATGTAGTTCATATTTACAGTGTTTTGTCTTCTGCCCACATATTGCTCTCCGTACCTGCGTGTTTGTATGTGCCTTTTGCATGTGTCCATTTTTTTTTCTTTTTGGAGACAGGGTCTTTCACTGCCCTATTCTAAGGCAGCTAGGCCAGCTGGCTACCGAGCCCTCCTGTCCCCGTCTCTCCAGTACTGGATTATAAGTGCTTACCACCTCACCAAGATTCTCTTTATGTGGTTTCTGGGGATGGACCTCAGTCCTCAGACTTGTGCAGGAAGCCCCTTACTCACTGAGAGATCTTCCCAGACTCAGACTCTTGATCTTCTTGTTCCCAAATGGTATTTTTCACATTTTAGAACCAGTCGATCCACCACCCACCCACCCCCACTCCCAGCTTCTGTAATTTTCCTCCTTATTCATTCCTTGTGTTTCTAAATCTAGACCTAGAAGTAGATAGAATACACTGTTTACCTGACAAAAATCCTTTGTTAGTTTTGCAGTAAGTCCCTGTGTATAAATAAGAGTGATCCAGATGGGGTCGGCTTATTCTGGGGGAAGTTTGTGAGCTAAGTAGCCCAAGCCATTGATTTCCTGCAAATGATGTCTTGTGAAAGAATTAAGATGCACAGAGAATTACATGGGTGGTTGTCATAGCACTGTTTGTAATGGTGAAAAATCAAGAAATTCAAAATATTTACTTTGGGAGATTTATTTATTTATTTGTGGTCTTTTCGAGACAGGGTCTCTCTGTAACCCCAGCTGTCCTAGAACTCACTCTGTAGACCAGGCTGGCCTTGAACTCACAGAGATCCGCCTGCTTCTGCCTCCCAAGTGCTAGGATTAAAGGAGTGTACCACCACGCCTGGCTTTTTTTTTTTTTTTTTGACTTTTTGAGAGGGAGATTTATTTAATAAGTGTTTGTGTAGCGGGTAATGGAGTAGGTACTGTTTGGATTTTTTTTTTTTTTTGTCTTTTTGAGAGGGAGATTTATTTAATAAGTGTTTGTGTAGTGGGTAATGAAGTAGGTACTGTTTGGAATGGTATTATAGAGTTCTATTTATTGACATTGGAAATATATTCATAATGTACCTTTTTGGTACTTCAATACAATAACCCATTTGTTTTTTAAAAATTCATCATGTGGGCTGGAGAGATGGCTGCAGCAGTAAACATGCTACTGACGGCTCTTGCAGAGGACCCAGTTCAATCCCAGCCACCCACATGACGGCATAAAGAACCGTCTTTAAAGAAGCCGAGTGTGGCGCATCCGTTAAATCCTAAGCTAGCATTGTGAGGAACAGAGGCAAGGCTGATGTCTGTGAGTTCAAGGCCAACCTGGTCTCTACATGGTGAGTTCCAGGACACTGGATCTACAAAAGTGAGACCCTCCTCAGGAAGAAAGAAAGAATAGAATAAAAAGTATCAGATAGATAGAGAGAGAATAGTGAGAAGAGAGAAAGAGAGAGAGAAAAGAGAACAATAAGCCTTGTCACGCCCCCCACCCAGTATCATCACATCCGCATCCATCCTCCCCTCCCTACCCTCCCCCTCTCCCATACCTCTCCCTCCCTCCTCCTCCCTCCCTCTCCATCCCCCCCCCTTCGCTCTCGCCGACATCACATCACGAGCGAAGATTTCGCAATCACGAACTAAAGGACCTCAGCCTCACTCTCCTCCATAGATCCCCCTATACCCTCAATCCAAGACACTAACCTCGAGCACTTGATGCGAGATCGATATACAATTTCGAGCGATCCCATTATCGAACTTTATCACTTTCTCTTTCGCCTGCTCTCGCTTGCACTCGCAGCTCTGCTCTGTCTTTCGTCCTTCCTTAATTTCTTTCGTCTCTCTATCTCTCTCTCTCCCTCTTCCCGAACTCCTAATCCCTCCCGCCCGCCACGCATCAATCCCTCCCCTCCTCCCTCTCTCTCTCTCTCCATTCCATCGCTCTGCCCTTCAGCGCTCTCCCGGCAGTCTCGCACTCGCCTACCCCCCCGCATCCACTCCTCTCCCTCTCCCTCGCCATCCCGTCCCTCCCGCCCGCCCTCCCTCCCTGCCTCCCTTCCCTTCCTTCCTTCCTTCCTTCTGTTCCTCCATNAAAGAAAGAAAGAAAGAAAGAAAGAAAGAAAGAAAGAAAGAAGAAAGAGAGAGAGAGAGAAAGGAAAGAGAGAGAAAGGAAAGAGAGAGAAAGGAAAGAGAGAAAGAAAGAAAGAAAGAAAGAAAGAAAGAAAGAGAAAGAAAGAAAGAAAGAAAGAAAGAAAGAAAGAAAGAAGAAAGGAAGGAAGGAAGGAAGGAAGGAAGGGAAGAAGGAAAGGAAGAAGAAAGGAAGGAAGGAAGGAAGGAAAGAAAGAAAAAGAGAAAGAAAGAAAAAGAGAAAGAAAGAAAGAAGAAGAAAGAAAGGGAGAGAAAGAAAGAGGGAGAAAAAGAAAGGAAAGAAAGAAGAAAGAAAAAGAGAGAAAGAAGGAAGGAAGGAAGGGAAAGAAAGAAGAAAAAATAAAATTCATCATGTATACACATACTCCTTCCATCTCTACTGTATGTACAAAGATCGCATTGCACCCATGAGTGTGTGACACCCACACACTATGTATGGACTTAGTTATTTACTAAGGTAGAAAATTGTCAGTTTCTCTGCATTAGGGTTACTGTGAAAAGAACGTGGCTATGATAGAATACTCCTGTAATCCTACCTTAGGAGGTAGAGGCAGGAAGATCGGGCCAGCACCATGTGTGTAGCAAGTTTAAAGCCAACCTGGACTACATGAGACCCTGTTGTAAAACCTTAATAAAAGAAAGAAAATAAGGGTTGGGGTTGTGGCTTACGGGAATATTTACCTAGTATGTGCAATGCTGTGGGCTCAGTCAGCACCAGGAAAGAGAGGGGAAGGAAGGGAAGGAAGGTTTGTTGGCTAGGTCTACATAACCTGGTCTGCCTTTTTCCTTTAGAGCTGAGAGGGAGGAACAGAGTCCTGCCTGCTCTGCTAGTAGTAGCATCTGTGCACCTTACTTAACAAACCATGTTGCTGGAGTCGTGGCCACCTCAGCTCATTGCACAGAGCTTGGGTGCAGTCTCCTTGGCAGGACACTGGTGCTCATACCTGTAGCTCAGCTCCTATTCACTTAAATCCTTGTTGTGTTTTCAGCAAGCTGCCATATGATGTGACCACAGAGCAAGCGCTCACATACCCGGAAGTGAAAAATAAGCTGGAGGCATCCACCGAGAACCTGAGGAGGGTCACCGACAAAGTCCTGAGTTCTATCATTTCTTCCCTTGATCTACTGCCGTGAGTTGGATTTGTAGCAATTTTAGCAGTCTTTTCTGGAAGTTCTTGGAATGTTATGTAAACTAAGCCCCAAGAGTGAAGACAGAAATTCTCTTTGTTTTGTGTTTGTTTTTTTTTTAACGAAGGTTTCTTTTTATTTATTTTTTTTTAATTTTTTTACTTATTTTTGTATGTGTATGAGTGTACTGTCTGCATGTAGGTTTGTGCACCCGTGTCGTGCAATGCCGCGGAGGTCAGAAGAGGGTCTCAGATTCCCCTGGAACTGGAGTTCTCCTGGAATTGGAGTTACATACGGTTCTCAGCCACCATGTGGGTGCTGGGGATTGAACCTGGGTCCTCTGCAAGAGCAGTCGGCGCTCTTAACCACTAGGCTATCTCTCCAGCCCCTGTGTTTGTTTTTTAAAAGATGACCTAGAACCAGGGTTGATGGCACCTGCCTGTCATCCCAGCATTCTGAAGCCCAAGACTTAATGATCAGGAATTCAAAGCCAGTCTGGAATACAGAGCAAATTCAACTCCACTCTAGAATGGTAGCCTGCATGTACAGTTTAAGTTCATACCTGCTGTCCACTGAAGGAGCAATACCTCGACCATAGCCACAACAGTGCTCAGGTATTAGCGTCAGTGGCTGTGATTCCATTACATCTCATTTTATGTTTAATTTTTAGGAGAACTGCTGAGCTTTAGTTGATTGGAACAATTGCTATGCTTCCGCCTCACCTTAGCCTTTTTCCATTCTTTTCTTTTGTCATCTGTTCCACATGTAGTTATGGATTGAGGTATATAGCCAAAGTACTGAAGAACTCCATCCATGAGAAATTCCCCGATGCAACAGAAGATGAGCTATTAAAGGTAGATTTTCAAGGGTAATCTCACAGCAGCTTCTCTTTGGGGGTCTGAGCCAAAATTACCAACAGATAATTTCATAATATTTTTCCTCATAAATGATTATATAATGAATTATAGGTCTTCCCTATCAAATGACTGTTGAAATTATTGTCTGTTGAAGCTAATTTAGGATTCTTGGACATTGCTGCAACTCTTGGTATTAGAACATTTGGGGGTCATAAGCCCATTTCTCAACAAAAATAATTATGTGAAGTATAGTATTAGTGTGTACTTATATTCGCTGTATTCATCTGAATGCCTTAGTAGGATTCATGTCAGAAAATGACCTGCTCTCTCTTGGCAAATGTAAATGAGTACATACTTGAAGCTAAAAAGCAAACGGAGCTCATTTGTCTTTTTAAAAAACCCTTTTTCCACCAGGCGTGGTGGCGCACGCCTTTAATCCTAGCACTCGGGAGACAGAGGCAGGCGGATCTTTGTGAGTTCAAAGCCAGCCTGGTCTACAGAGTGAGTTCCAGGACAGCTGGGGCTACAGGGAGACCCTGTCTCAAAAACAAACAAACAAACAAAAAGACAAAAAAATAAAAAATATATAAATAAATAAATAAAAAACCCTTTTTCCCTGGGTCACGCAGATCATTGGAAATCTCCTGTACTACCGGTACATGAACCCAGCCATCGTGGCTCCAGACGGCTTTGACATCATTGACATGACGGCCGGAGGCCAGATCAACCCTGACCAAAGGAGAAACCTGGGCTCTGTGGCAAAGGTTCTTCAGCATGCAGCCTCCAACAAGCTGTTTGAGGGAGAAAATGATCATTTGTCATCTATGAACAATTATTTATCAGAGACCTATCAGGAATTCAGGTGAGCAGAGATGTCCTTTTAAAGGAACATGCAAGAATATGGGCAAGAAGAGCATGTTCTGCGCCCACAAATGAGAGTATGTGGAGGGGAACCCCAGGTGGTACGTGCCTTCCCTTCTAACTTCTGCCACGGGGAGAGAGAGAAGGGAAGGAAGAGGAGGAGAGGCTGCTCAGGCCTGCTGTTCCCACCCCCACCCCCAGGACCCTACTACACAGTCCTTCCTGCCTTAGGATTTACCCTCCTCACAAAATCAACATCTCTGTGATGTGCAACAGACTCACAGTACTTAGAATAAAACACTCAAAATAGCCGATTTCTGCTTTGTTGAACTTAAGAAGAAAGTAACATTTTTTTCAAGTTGTTTTCCAATTGGGAAGAATTTGCCTCATCTGCAACAAACAATGGTAGGAAATGATGTGTTTAGTTTTGAAAGGTTGGGGAAACCCCAGCTTTTTGTGGTTATAGATAGCCCTATGGGAATATGGTCTGCCCCACTCTGTAAGCCTTCCTTAACTGTGTACGTGAGATTTAATTCTATTGATTTCTGCCTTCCAATTCTGTCACACTATTTATTCCACAAGGGTAAAGGAGTAAGCTAGCGAAGTCCACAGGTATATCTCGAAGCTCTAAGCAAACACTTCCATCTTGGCTTTCTTTTGTTCTCTTCTCTGCAGGAGATTGTAAAGATTATATGTGATGTCAGTCTGGTCTCTTTCACCCTCACTTGGAAAGAAACGTTTTTCAGTTTCCTCTGGGTTTGTGACATATCTCCCAGAGATAATTGATGATTATCATCTCAGTGCAGAATGTGTAGCCACTTATGAGAAAGTCCCCCAAATGCTCTTACTACAGGAAGTTCTGATTTCTCCAGCTGCTAGGTTTAGTTTCACTGACAGAAGTATCTTCCTGATACTCCTCACAAACTCTTAAATGTGATTAGAACCCTCCCTTTCCTTCCTGTTTCCTTAAATTATCCTTGTCAACCACTTGTTCTCCCTGAGCTTCATTTAAAGAGAAACAAAACCCTAACTTTACCTCACCTCCTCTTAAGTGTACCATTTTTCTCTTCCACCCATGTTTATTCTGTGTTCCTCTGCACTCCGGGAACAATTATAAGCAAAACTCACAGGAAGACCTACTGTAATGTGGAAGCATAACCCTCCACATCCTAGGGTTGGGGAGGAAGAGGTTAATTCCACATCTGTGGGTGCCCCTAAGAAACCTATCAAAGATGATTTCAGGTATATAAAACACTTGCAACTATATGGAATAAAACATACATATAGTTCACCTGTGCAAAAGTCAATTGGGCAGAAACTACGGAAGATTTCTAAACAGTAATCACAGACACCTACGTGACTTTTCTTTAGATAAAGAAAATTAAGCTATTGGCAATAGCTGAACACAGTAGACTTCTTACTGTTTGAGTACTGGGGCATCTTTTGTATTTTCATGTGTAAGCAAAACAATCTTTTCATCAGCCAGTCACTACTGCTTAGATCTACTGGGAAGACAGGAAGCTTAGCTAGCATTTTTGTCAAACTGATAACAGCAGCTTTGAACAGAAGCTTTGAAGAGTGGTTAGGGAGGTTCAGACCCAGAAGCTGTGTCAGTTAAGGTAGCAGATTTGCTGAATTGTTTGGGGATTTATATTATCTGAAAGACTTTATTCTCAGAACAAGAATTATTTGTCTTGAAAGTAGGGCATGGTGGTATACATCTTTAATTCCAGCATTAGCAGAGGCAGGTGGATCTCTGAGATTGAGGCCAGCCTGTTCTACATAGAGAGTTTCAGGCCAGCCTGGTCTACGTAGAGAGTTTCAGGCCAGCCTGGTCTACATAGAGAGTTTCAGGCCAGCCTGGTCTACATAGAGAGTTTCAGGCCAGCCAGAGCTACATAGGGAGGTCCTGTCTCAAAAAATGAAACAAAATAAAACAAAAAGGAAGTATTTGTCCTGGGGCTAGATGTGGCTAAGTGGTAGAGCATGTGCTCAGCACGTGCAACTCCTGAGTTTAACCTTCAGCACATACAGATACAAAGGAATTTCTTGTTTGTATGTATAGATGTATTAAGCGCGCGTGTGGGGGGGGAATGTGTGTGTTTGGGGGTGAAAGGCATTTGTATGCATGTGTGTGCAAGTGCATGTGAAGGAAAGGTTGATGCTGGTGACATCCTCTCTCCCCTTCCTCTTTATTGTGCATATATATATATATATAGATATATTTTTTTTTTTTTTTTTTTGAGACAAGGTCTCCCTGTAGCCCCAGCTGGCCTGGAACTCACTCTGTAGACAGGCTGGCCTTGAACCCACAGAGATCTGCCTGCCTCTGCCTACCGAGTGCTGGGATCAAAGGTGTGAGCCATCACACCTGGCTCCACTTTAGTTTTTGAGGCATGGTTTCTCACTGAATCTGGAGCTCGTCTAGACCAACTGGCAGTGAGCTACCAGGATCTGTCTCTCCTTCCTCCCTAGCAGTAGAGTTTGTTGGGGCAATGCATGTATGTGTGTGTGTGTGTGTGTGTGTGTGTGTGTGTGTGTGTGTGCGCTCAAGTGCTCAGTCTTGCACACAGCAAGCACTGTGCTCACTGAGCATCTCCACAGCACCCCAAAATTCTTAGTCTTAACCTTGCCATTAAAATTTCAGTGGTTGCATTTTTTAATGATAGCATCTTTGAAAAGACCTACCCATGATTTTATCACACTAGGTCACAGGGCCAAGGCCCACACTGCTCTCTGATTCTGTTTGGGGACCTGACTAAGAGAAACAAAACCAAAACCTTCTCCTCACTTCCTCCTTAACACTAATTGAAGCTTAATTTGTTTCTAAGTACAACTGCAAACGAGTTTTTATTTGTTTTTTATTGTTATTTTGATTGTGTTTCACTTTCTTTTTTTAAGATGGAGTCTTAACAAGGGAGCTCAGTTCTGGCCTCAAACTCAAGATCCTTCTGCCTCCGCCTTCTAAGTGCAAGGATTTCGGGTGTGTACTATACCATTACCTAATTCCACTGGAATATTTGTTTTTTTTTTTTTTAATTTTTTAATTTTATTTATTTTTGTATGTGTATGAATGTATTGTCTGCATGTAGGTCTGTGCACCTGTGTCGTGCAATGCCACGGAGGTCAGAAGAGGGTGTCGGATTCCCCTGGAACTGGAGTTACAGACGGCTCTCAGCCACCATGTGGGTGCTGGGGATCGAACCCGGGTCCTCTGCAAGAGCAGTCAGCACTCTTAACCACTAGGCCATCTCTCCAGCCCCTGGAATATTTGTTTATGGGTTTTGAGCCAAGACCTCACTGTGTGACCCAGGCTCTGAGGTGAAGTCACTAAGCAGCTCAGTCTGCTCTCAGACTCACTGCAAGAAGCCAGGTCTAGCATCTAAAACCATAAACAGCCCCCCCCCCCAATGAGGAGGCAACCTTGAAGACGCTATAACAAGTATCCCCAGGGTTAGCTCCCTAACCACTCTACAAGGACTCCTGACTTGGTGGCACTCTGTCACTTACAAATTTGACTCTTCTTAACACACTGCATTTCCCTGCTTTTAGGAAATATTTCAAAGAAGCATGTAATGTCCATGAACCTGAAGAGAAGTTTAATATGGACAAATACACAGACTTGGTGACCGTCAGCAAGCCAGTCATTTATATTTCAATTGAAGAAATCATCAGCACGCATTCAGTAAGTGGGGTGGAGAAGGAGGGGTCTTGACTCCAGCGCAAGGTTCAGACATCTATTCACTTGAAAATGCCTAGTTCCTACAGGACTTGAGATGGCCTGGTCTCACACTTATATTTTTACTAATATACTAATTAATTAATACTAATAAGTCCCTCTAGCACTTTTCCCTGGCTCTTCCCAAGCAAGACAGTTTACTTCTAGCCCGATCCCTTTGCAGCGCCATATGGTAAGTGCACAGTTTGAGGCCTGAATAGGAGCAAGCCCTGGTTTTCCCTCCCTGACCAGAGCTCAACACTTGTTTCTGCCCCACTCAGTAATCTTCATTATGAGATTTTACTGAGTTTTTCTCTTTCATGTTAGAGACTGACAAACCAAATCTATACCTCTGTCCTAGTTTGCTTCTTCATTTCTGTCATAAAACGTTAATCAAAATCAACTTAGGGACTGGGGCTGGAGAGATGGCCTAGTGGCTAAGAGCGCTGACTGCTCTTGCAGAGGACCCGGGTTCGATTCCCAGCACCCACATGGCGGCCGAGAGCCGTCTTTAACTCCAGTTCCAGGGGAGTCCGACACCCTCTTCTGACCTCCACGGCATTGCACCACACACGTGCACAAACCTACATGCAGACAGTACATTCATATACATAAAAATTAATTAATTAATTTAAAAAAATCAACTTAGGGACAAAAGTTTATTTCACCTTACAGCTCTCAGGTCACAGGCCATCATCTAGGGAAGTCACAGCAGGAAGTCAAGGCCAGGTGTGAACCTGGAGGTGGGAACTGATTCACAAACCATGGAGGAATGCTGCTTACCGGCCTGCTCCCCTGGCCTGTGCAGAGCCTCCCTCCTTATACAACCCAGGAGGACCTGCCTGGCCATTTTCTGAGGAAGTGAGACTCTTCTCCTTACTCCGATGCCTGGACTACTTGATCTCAGCCAAAAGACCAGAAAGGCAGCAATGTTTAGACAGAGAGAAAGAGGTGGGAAATGGCTGCTGAGGGCAGATAAGGACCCTCCCCTGGGGGACCGCTGCCATTGTTCTCATTCTACCCTGTTGCTTAGAAGTGCAGTCTGTGCTGTGTCATGGCATCTCTGTCAGGTTCTCATGTGAACATCACCACAGTCAGCCATCAGTGCTCCACAGTTACACTAGGAAGGAGCTAGGAAGCTTTGGGTGGCTTTGTAATCATTTCAAATGGAGAAGCCAAACATTGAGAGTTGCAGGGTTTAACACTAATTGGAACTTAATTTGCTTTTAAGTACAACTGCAAATAGGCTTTTGTTTGTGGGGGGGTTTATTGCTCTTTTGGTTCTGTTTTGCTTTTTTTCAAGGCAGTCTCACAAGGTAGCTCAGTCTAGCCTCAAACTCAAGATCCTCTGCCTCCACCTCTCGGGCGCTGGGATCTCTGGTGTGTACCAACAGGTCTGTGTACCAACAGGTCATACCATTACCTCCTTCAGCTGGAATTTTTGTTTATTTCTTTTGAGCTAAGATCTCACTCTATGGCTCAAGCTCTGAACTAAAGTCACTAGGCAGTTCAGACTGCCCTCTCAACTCTCTGCAGTCGTCCTCCCTCAGCCTCTGGGGGGGCGGGGTGCCATCACAGACACAACTCACCATACCCCACTTGGAGTAAGGTTTTGAAAGATAACTTTTTCTCTTTTTTTTTTTTTTTTTTTTTTTTTTTTTGGTCTTTTTGAGACAGGGTCTCCCTGCAGCCCCAGCTGTCCTGGAACTCACTCTGTAGACAAGGCTGGCCTTGAACTCACAAAGATCCCCCTGCCTCTGCCTCCCAAGTGCTAGGATTAAAGGCATGTGCCACCACGCCCAGCTGAAAAGATAACTTTTTCAAGAATGGTCTCAAACCTTGCTCCTCAAGCAAGGTCCTGGAAATCAATTAGAAATGTACCCCAGACCTCCCAGATCTGAACCTGCATTCTTACAAGATCCTAAGGAATTTAGATCCATAAGAAAGTTCTAGAAATCTAGATACTTCAGTTACGATTGCATCCAAGTTTGTACCATACTGATGAATAAGGGGAGAGCAAGCACCACCTTTCAAAAGCCGTGCAGCTCGAGGCTGGAGAGATAGCCTAGCGGTTAAGAGCACCGACTGCTCTTGCAGAGGACCCGGGTTCAATCCCCAGCACCCACTTGGCGGCTAAGAACCGTCTGTAACTCCAATTCCAGGAGAACTCCAGTTCCAGGGGAATCTGAGACCCTCTTCTGACCTCCGCGGCATTGCACGACACAGGTGCACAAACCCACATGCAGACAGTACACACATACACATACAAAAATAAATAAATAAATAAATAAATAAATAAATAAATAAATAAATAAATAAATAAATAAAAGCCGTGCAGCTAGACCTACAAGTGACAAACTGGCTCTTGGATAGTCCAGCCTTTATTACCAAGTAACAGCTTAGATGTGGGTTGGAGGACAGAGGAGAGCCCATTCTGACTTTTCTCTTGTGAACAGGGAATTTCTCTGACATTTGCCACAAGCTCTCAATAAGTACTGATTAAATGAATCAGCTATGCTGCTTTTCTGTAGGTCCCCTGGGTCATTAGGTAAACCTTCCAAAAACAACTTAGTGGACAATAAATTCAGGAACATCTGAGAGTTGACCCATTTGGCTGCTTTATGGCATGTTAGCCATCTCAAATTTGGTCATTCTGGTCACATGCTTTCCTCAGAAGAATATCCACGTGCAAAGGTAGAGAGAGGCTCCCTTTGAAAGTGAGAGGTTCTTCTATGGGTGGCAGAGAGAAAATGTTGCTATATTCATTTGGGCTGTTCTGCTTCATCAAGAAATAGTTCATCCTTGTTCTAACGAGAATTGAAAACAGAACGCAGTGCTGGGAACAGAGCTCGTGGCTGTCTTAGAGTTCTTTCATGCCCAGATTGGAAGCAGATGTAATAGGACAGTACGTCACAGCACTGTCTGCTGTGTGTGTGGAGGTGTCTGAAGGCAGACACAATGCAGCAGTTGCATGACCCACCAAGCCTGTGGCTGTGTGCTTGTCTCTCCATCTCTGAGAAACAAAGAACTTCAACCTCAGCTCTTTAAGGAGACATTTTCAGGGAATGATTTGTATTCTGTAGTTAACAGGCTATAGGGTAGATGCTAGCCACCTACAATAAATCCTTCATTTCCAGAGACAGCAACAAGATCAGCTGGCCTGTCTCTGAGAACAAGAATAGAAGTCACCACACTGTGGGAGTTTTTTTTTGTCCCTAACTCCTCCCTGAGATACAAAAACACACTTCCAGATCCTTCTGTTCTGTCTTTGAGTCACCTATTATTTCATTAATGCCTTTCTTTGAAACCACTGACTTTTAAAACAGCAATGCATATTTCTTTGCTTTAAAACAAAGTATGTCTATCATGAAACACTATAAACAAAAACTTAAGAAAATAAACATAATGGAGCTGAACACACAGCCCCATCGGGAGAGTGCTTGACTAGCATACAGGAAAATCTGGGTTCAGTCCTCAGCACTGTACAACTGGAGTCTAGCAGTGCACATCTATAACCTCAGTGCTCTGGGAAGTAGAGGTAGGAGGATGAGAAGTTCAAAGTCATCCTTGGCCACAAGTTCAAAGCCCAAACTACATGAGACCCTGACTAAATCCATTTTGAGATGGTTCCCTTTTTTTTTTTTTAACGTATTTCTTTTTTTTTTTATTTTTATTTATTTATTTATTTATTTATTTATTTATTTATTTGTTTGTTTGTTTTATGTGTATGAATGTACTGTCTGCATGTAGGTCTGTGCGCCCGTGTCATGCAATGCCGCGGAGGTCAGAGTCAGATTCCCCTGGAACTAGAGTTCTCCTGGAATTGGCATTAGGATGGTTCTCAGCCACCATGTGGATGCTGGGGATCAAACCCAGGTCCTCTGCAAGAACAGTCGGTGCTCTTAACCGCTAGGCTATCTCTCCAGCCCGAGATGGTTCTCTTTCTAAGTGGATCACAGACTTAAATGTAAAAGTGAAACCTATAAAATTCTTGAACTACATCAAAGTAGTAAATCTTCATGGCCCTAGAGTAAGCTGTGATTTTATAATGACGTTAAATACACAAGTAGCAAAAGAAAGGAATGAGAGTTTACCAAAGTACAATGTTTTTGTTATAGTGACATCAAGAAACTAAAAACTTGGAGCTGGAAAGATGGCTCAGCAGTTAAAAGCACTGTGGTGATGAATGTCTTTAATCCCAGTACTCAGGAGACACAGATAGGCAGATCTCTGTGATCAAGTCTAGCCTGGTCTACATAGGGAATTGCCAGCTGGGGCTAAGGGGAGATGAATTGTATCTCAGGAAAGCTGTTAGAACAATGTTGAAACTGGAAAAGGGGAGCCGGGCGTGGTGGCGCATGCCTTTAATCCTAGCACTTGGGAGGCAGAGGCAGGCGGATCTTTGTGAGTTCAAGGCCAGCCTGGTCTACAGAGTGAGTTCCAGGAGAAGCTGGACTAACACGAACCCTAGAGTGCAAAAAAGAGAAAAAAAAAAAAAAAAAAAATGGAAAAGGAACAGGCTTTATGGTTATGATTCACAGCCTTATGAGATACTTTCTCAGAACAAGCAACATTTTATCTCCTGTTCCCAGGGTACCAGTCATCTAGAAACATTGCTTCAACTTAATTAGGTATACAAACAAAAACAGATGTGTTGTCCTTGCTGGTTTCTCCCTCCAATCCTCCAATGATGGCTCCTCACAAGCAACAGTGTTTCCTGTTGTAAGACCAGGAAAGACTCCCAGCCGGTGTCACTCTGAGTCTTTTAGAGCTCTGACAGAGACCACCAGATCGCATGCTGGTGTCAGGCTGAGAATCACATGGAAAGACCCTTAATGTTAGATAACTGACTAAAATAGCTAATAGTAATATTTTAAGAAAAGTGGAGCTAGTGAGATAGATCAGTAGGGCCTGAGTTTGATCCTCAAGACTCATATTAAAATGAAGCAAAAACAAACAAAAAACAAAAAAGAAGCTAGACCTGTCTTAGTTTGCTTTCTAGTGTTGTGATAAAAACCAACTTGGGGAGGAAAGGGTTTATTTGGCTTACACATCATTGTTGAAGGAAGCCAGGACAGAAACCCAAGGCAGAAACCAGGAGGAGAAGCTAAATCAAAGACCATGGAGGAACAATGCTTAGATGCTCTGGCCTGTGCTCAGCCTCCTTTCTTATACAACCTAGGATCACCTGCCCAGGGGTTGGCACCACTCCCAGTGGCCTAGGTCCTCCCACATCACTCAATAATCAAGAAAATCCCGCACGGACATGCCCACAGGCCAAGTAATAGAGGTCATTTCCAGTTGAGGGTCCCACTTCCCAGGTGGTCAGACTGACAACTGAAGCTATCTATCCAGGACCCACCCTGTTGCAGTCCCAGCACTGGAAAGGTGAAGACAGGCAGAGTCCTGGGGCTCCCTGGCCAACTAGCCAAGCTAGTCGTAAGGTCCAGGCCCATGAGAAACTGTCTCAAAAAGAGTGAATGATAGCTGAGAAATGTAATATCCAAGGTTTCCTCTGGCCTGTACATCTACACCCACACATATGCATCTACACCTGCACACACACACACACACACACACACACACACACAGATCTGTAGTGTTTGTTCGCTGCATAGTTTGTCTCTGGAGATAGACATGAAGATACCTCCCCAGTTCATGGCCAATGTCTGGCGCAAACCTCCTGTCACTTTAGAATCCTTTCCCCCTATTCTCTGTGATGGTCGTGGAGAATACAAGTTAGGAACAGGAGGCAAGCTTTTGCTGAGAAGGAGTTTAGGTATACCTTTCTCAATGTAGTTTTTGGTTTTCTTTTTTTAAGAGGCTCTCATGTTGCCTGGGCTGGCCTCCAGCTCTTTATACGGCTGAGGATGACCTTGTTCTGATCCTTTCTGATCCTCCCGCCTCCTCATCACAAGTGCTGGGATAATAGGCGTATGGCACCACACCCAGTTAATGTAGTGCTGGGGATCAGCCCCAGGGCCCATGCAAGCATTCTGCCAGCTGAGCTATATCTCTAGCCTTTCCCACAGCCTTGATGTGCAATAGACATTTCTGAGATAAAGTTAAAACCATATCTATGTCTGTAACTTTAATAACTTTTTTTTAAGATGTATGCAGTATTAGGAGAGAAGGTTGAAAAACTAGGATGGGAAGCTGTGAGGCTGGGCAGCCATGGGACTGACTTCTGCCTCTACGTGTTTATTGCCTTGTGTGTACAGCTCCTGCTGGAACATCAGGATGCCATTGCCCCTGAGAAAAGTGACTCACTCAATGAGCTACTGGAGTCGCTGGGGGAGGTGCCCACAGTGGAGTCCTTTCTTGGTAAGAGCTTCTTCCCCCTAATCCTCCCTTTTGTTCATTTGAGGTCATTATTTAGTTTTCTCATCCTAGGTTTTAGGAGGTATTATTATTATTATTATTGAATTTGATATTTAAGCTTATTTAAAGGGAAATAACTACCTTTGTCTCTTATTATAAGAATTCTATAAGGTGGGGGCTGGAGAGATGGCTCAACAGTTAAGAGCACCAGCTGCACTCCCAGAGGACCCGAGCACGCATGTGGGGCCGCTCACTACCACCCATAATTCTAGTTCCAGGAGATCCAGTGCTCTCTTCTGGCCTCCTGGGACACACACACACACACACACACACACACACACACACATAGCATATATTCACACAGATTTAGACACACATGCATACACATAAAGAAATCTTAAAAAAAAAAAAGAATTCAGTATCTCAGGAATAGGGTGCTGCTCAGTGGGAAAGCACCTGCTTAGCATGTTCAAGACCCTGTGTTCAACTCCCAAACCTACTCTCCAAAACGTTCTGCAATTCACTGCACCCTGGATATTATAAAACAATTTGATCTTCATGAAAATAAGCTCCAGAGACATCAAAAAGGACTTACCAATCTGTTTCATAAGAAAAAAGGCATAAAGGACTGAATTTTTCTAGAAATTACAAAGTCCTTTAATGTCTTTTCTAAAGATTTCTTTTACTAACAATTCTTTTTTTTTCTTCATTAATTTCACATTACTCTAAAATATGGATACATACTCTCCACCCATATACAGTAATTACAGAGTCTGAAAATAATTGGTGGGCGGATTCTAGAGCCCATTGAGAGATTCACATTATAACATCGTTGCTTTCAGATAAACAGAAATATAACAATAATGTTATTCAGCTTGCCTTTCATCTGGGGGATTTGGCGTTAGCATCCACAAATGAGGGAAACCATTCTCTGTCTTTCTGGGACTGTTACTTCATTCAGTATAATGGCTTCAAGCTCCATCCATTTACCTGCAAAGTTCATAATGCCATCTTTCTTCACTGCTAAATAGTACTCCATTGTGTACATGTACCACATTTTTGTCATCTACTCGTCTGTTGAGGGGCATTTGGGTTGGTTCCAGCTCTTCACTATTGTGAAGAGAGCTGCAATAAACATGGATGTGCATGTATCTTTGTGGTAGGATGAGTCTTTGGGGTATATACCGAGGAGTGGTATGGCTGGGTCAGGTGGTAGGCTCGTTTTGAGTCTTTTAAGGGAAGGGTTCTCCACACTGCTTTCCATAGTGGTTGTACAAGTTTACATTCCCACCAGCAGTGGATGAGTGTTCCCCTTTCCCCACAATATCTCCAGCATCTGTTGACTTTTGTTTTCTTGATCTTAGCTAGCATATGGGAGTGAGATGATATCTGAGAGTGGTTTTTTTTTTTTTTTCTTTTTGTCTTTTTGAGACAGGGTCTCCCTGTGGCTCCAGCTGTCCTGGAACTCACTATGTAGACCAGGCTGGCCTTGAGCTCACAAAGATCTGCCTGCCTCTGCCTTCCGAGTGCTAGGATTAAAGGCATGCGCCACCATGCCCAGCCTTGCATTTCCTTAATTATTAATGATTACTAACAGTTCTTTAAAAAAATATATTCATAGGCTGGAGAGATAGCCTAGTGGTTAAGAGCACCGACTGCTCTTGCAGAGGACCCGGGTTTGATCCCCAGCACCCACATGGCAGCTGAGAACCGTCTGTAACTCCAATTCCAGGAGAACTGCAGTTCCAGGAGAATCCAATACCCTCTTCTGACCTCCGTAGCATTGCATGACACGGGTGCACAAACCTACATGCAGACAGTACATTCATACACATAGAAAATAAATAAATAAAATAAAATAAAAAATATTCATTGCCGGGCGTGTTGGTGCACGTCTTTAATCCCAGCACTTGGGAGGCAGAGGTGAGTTCCAAGGCAGCTGGGACTAAAGAGAGACCATGTCTCAGAAAAAAACAAAAAAAAAATTTATTCATATGTGAATATTTATTCCCCATGTTGTTTTAATATTTTAGTCAAATACTTGAAAATCCATTCCAGATATAGTAGAACATGCAGGTTTTATGGAGACCATAAATCTCTCATCTAATTACTGAGCCCATTCCCCACCTGCAGCAGACCCTTATCTTACAGTGTGAGGCAGTCACCTTGGGAATGAACTGGAAAAATAAAACACTGTTGTTTTTTTCCTACAGGGGAAGGAGCAGTTGATCCCAATGACCCTAACAAGGAAAACACACTAAATCAACTCTCGAAGACTGAGATTTCCCTTTACTTGACAAGCAAATACAACATCGAGGATGGTGAAGCTGTGGATGGCCGAAGTCTCATGATAAAGTAAGCCTGGAACAAAAGCTACCGTCTCCAGTGGCGTGTCCCAGACCACGGAGACTCAAGGAAGGCCCGGTCTCAGATTGATCCTTTAAATGTAAATGAATATGGGCTTGGAGAACTGGCTCATGGTTAAGGGCAATGGCTAGTCTTCCAGAGGACCCAGACTCAGTTCCTAGCACCCATGTGGCAGCTAACAACCATCTGTAACTCCAGATTCTGGGGATCCAAAGGCCTCTTCTGGCCTCCATAGGCAATGCACAATAGGGATGCACTTAAATACATACAGGCAGAACACTCATACATTAAAAATAAAAATAGATTAAAAATAATTATAAAAGTAGGTGAATATTAAAATACATTGTGTATAATAAAAGCAGAGGATATATAATGAATTCTTTATACTTTAGGAGGGAACTAATTATAATAATAGCCTGTAAAGTCTGCCTTAGTTTTTAGTTTTATTTATTTAGTTTTCTTTCTTTTTTTGGTCTTTTCGAGACAGGTTCTCCCTGTAGCCCCAGCTGTCCTGGAACTCACTCTGTAGACCAGGCTGGCCTTGAACTCACAAAGATCCGCCTGCCTCTGCCTCCCAAGTGCTAGGATTAAAGGCTTATTTCTTTAAGGAATGAAGTGATTAACTCAGGGTATCTGTTTAGGAGAGGTTGAGAGAAAATATACAATTTTATTTATTTATTTATTTATTTATTATCTTTTTGAGATAGCCCCAGCTGTCCTGGAACTTGATATGTAGACCAGGCTGGCCTTGAATTCACAGAGAGCTACTTGGCCCTCTGCCTTCTGAATGCTGAGATTAAAGGCATGTTCCACCACACCTGGCAGTATATCCAATTTTCTAACTGATATAAAACAATACTGTAAAAATGCCCACACATGCCGGGTGTGGTGGCGCATGCCTTTAATCTCAGCATTCAGAAGGCAGAGGGCCAAGTAGCTCTCTGTGAATTCAAGGCCAGCCTGGTCTACATATCAAGTTCCAGGACAGCTGGGGCTACAGGGAGACCCTGTCTCGAAAAGACAAAAAAAAAAAAAAATGTCCACGCATAGCTGGGCGTGGTGGTGCACACCTTTAATCCTAGCACTCGGGAGGCAGAGGCAGGTGGATCTTTGTGAGTTCAAGGCCAGCCTGGTCTACAGAGTGAGTTCCGGGACAGCTGGGGCTACAGGGAGACCCTGTCTCAAAAAGACCAAAAAAAATCCTAGCACTCGGGAGGCAGAGGCAGGTGGATCTTTGTGAGTTCAAGGCCAGCCTGGTCTACAGAGTGAGTTCCGGGACAGCTGGGGCTACAGGGAGACCCTGTCTCAAAAAGACCAAAAAAAAATAAAATAAAATACCCACACATGACAGACACTAGATTTATTGGCCTTTTTTTATTTTTGTTGTTTTTGGATAGGGTCTCACTATGTATTCCTGGCTGGCCTGGAACCTATAGAGATCCACCTGCCTCTGCTCCTGAATAATGGGAGATTCTAATCCAACACCATACATCAGAAGCACATACTCACCCAATAGTGCAGTTTTCAAGCCCTTATATAAATGAAGAGTGTATCTCAGCATATAAGAATACTCATGTGCTGGGATGAGGTGGAGACTGGGAGAGAGAAATGGGACGCCCGGTAATAAGCTTGCGTTAAAACGACCTTTCAGGCACTCACTGCAAGCTCTGTGTCCTGGTCACTGCTGTTTGCATTTGAGATGAACTACAGCACTGACATCCTTCAGAAAACATCTTTTCCACTGATTTTTCCCAGATATCCAACCACTCTTGACCACGCCACAGTTTCCTGGGTACCATGTTAGGATCTGTGCTGCTACTGTGATCCCTGTTTATTCTGTTGTCAGATCATGGAAGGTGTCCTTCATTCATTTGAGAAACCTCTGTGGTTTGAGACTGCGCCTCTCCCCCACCTTGGCCACTTCTGCCTGCTGGGGTATGAGTCTGAGTCTTTAGACCAGCAGAGGAGGGTGCCATGTGTCCTCAGGACACGGCCCAGCTACAGGACAAAGCCACAGCTTTCTGGAAGAAAGGGGGTGGGGGGTGGGGGAAACAATGAAGTATGTGCCCTGACTTCCTCTGAACAATGGCCAGTTACCAGGATAACTGGAAACACAGATGGTGTGGTTTTACCATGCAAATGAAATTAGACCAAGTCTCCCAGGAGCTCATAAGCTTTGTCCTTCAAAGTAATGGGAAGAGAGATTCTTTTCATTGGTGTTGTCTGTTTTTTGAATGTCATCTCCTCAGTGCTGTCAACTCTAATGTCTCCAGTAATGAATGAGTATCACAAGGTGAGTAGTCTAGGACTTGAAACCAACTGAATATCACACATGTCTACACTGATGCCTAAACAGGAGTCTGCACGGCTTGGCGTATTCTTGGAATTCACATTTTACAACCCAAACCATAAAAGTCAAGCATGTTGGGAAGTGATGGGTCTTGGCTTGGGAAGCTTTGTCCTGCCCCCTCACCCAGCCTCTGCCTGTGCTGAAAATCAGCTCCCCAGTGCCTGCTGCCAACACACGGCTCCTCTCATCGCCACACCATGTGCAGACAGCCAGAGCTTTTCTATTTTCATGAAATACAGGTAGCATAAAGTTATTACTTTAATCCTTTAAAAGTACATAATTAAAAAAAAAAAAAAAGTACATAATTCAAGCCAGGAGTGGTGGCGCATGCCTTTAATCCCAGCGCTCAGGAGGCAGAGGCAGGCGGATCTCTGTGAGTTCAAGGCCAGCCTGGTCTACAGAGCGAGCTCCAGGCCAGCTAGGACTAAAGGGAGACCCTGTCTCAAAAAGACCAAAAAAATGACATAATTCTCCACGCAGTCGACACCTTTAATCCTAGCACTCAGGAGCCAGAGGAAGTTGGATCTGTGTGGGATCAAGGCCAGCTTGATCTACATAGTGAATTCCAGGCCAGCTGGGACTATAGAGAGATCCTGTCTCAAAAAATAAATAAATAAATAAAATACATAAGTCAGTAACATTTTAGGACATTCAGAGTATTTTGTATTTATATTTTATATGTATGAATATTCTGCCTGCATGTATGTAACTGCACTGTAGAAAGATCCAGTTTGAATTGGGTGCTAGTTCTCAGCTAGCATCCCTCAGGGCACCCGGCCCCAAGGAGGAGCAAACAACATGGCCTAGCTGGGTGATGCTGGGTGGGGCAACAGTGTATAGTGGGGTAGAGTTGGGGGGCCTATGATTGGCTCTGGGAACTGACGTCATTTGGTTTATAAAAACAGGCTGTAACAAGGAGTAAATTTGAATCTCCAAGTAACACCATCACGGAATTCCCGGCCGTCATTTTTATTAATTATTGTGCGCATACAGGCCAAGATAGGCCTGCATTTTTCATTCAGGTGGCCAGTGGGTTGGAAAGAGGTCCCACCAATCTGGGTAGCTGGTGTTGTGAGTGGACATAGGCTGAAGATAGGCCGACAGCCATCAGCCTGGAAATTCCTGTCCAGGGTTCAGCAGTCTCTGGGCAGGTGGGAAGTCATGGCCAAGAGTGGAACATGTGTCTCATGGGTCCAGGCTAAGGGCCTGAGTTGGAAGTACCTCTCAGGTCAGGTTACAGAAGTAACCAACTGACCTCTGCACCGAGGGATCAGTTCCCCACAGTGTCCACAAAGCGGGCACTGTGTTCCCCTTCCCCTTAGCAGGGCTGTGTGGTCCTGTTTGGCACAAAAAGAAAGCTGTCTACACTGTACCATATGTATCATATTCATATGATCCACTGAGGGCAGTGGATCATATGGATATATCGTTTCATTTACTGATTCGTCTCTTAATAGATATTTGAGTTGTTTCCAGCTTTTAGCTTTTGTGAAAAATCTCATTATAGATGTTCATATACAGGTTCTGTTTAAATACCTATTTTTACCTCTGGTTATATGCTCAAGCATGAAGTTGCTGGGTTACATGTTAATTCTCTAATTCTCTGTATGGTTTTTTTGATGAGTCACCAAAATACTTTCCATAGGTGCCCACCACTCCACATTCCCCACAAGGAATAAGACTCTACCTTTTTCCACATTCACAATACACCCCCCTTTTTATTCTTAGCTATCCCAGTGGGTGTACAGGAGTGTTCACTATGGCTTTGGTTTATGGCTTCCTGTTCATTAGTGATGTCAATTATGCGCTTCTTGACTAATTATTTATCTCCCCTTGGTAAAATGGTCCATTCAGCTCTTTTACCTTTTTTTTGGGGGGGGGGTGCCTTTTTGAAACAGGGTTTCCCTGTAACCCCAGCTATCCTGAAACTCACTATGTAAACCAGGATGGCCTTGAACTCACAGAGATCCACTTGCCTCTGCCTCCCAAGTGCTGTGATTAAAGGTGTACACCACCATGCCCAACATTCTTTTACCCATTTTTAAGGGCTAATGATATATCTCAGTGGTAGAGTGCTTTCTTTTTTTTTTTTTTAATTAAATTAGTTTTTATTGATGCTTTGTGCATTTCATACATTTTTTCCAATTCAGTTCAGGCTTATTTCCCTTTCCCTTCCCCCCCACCCCCACCCCATCCCAGATCATGCATTCTGCCATAACTGTCCTGCATCTTTCTCTCAGTTTTTTTTTTTCATTTTTAGCTATAAGTGATAATCCATGAGTACAAGCATCCTTCATGCAAAACCTATCTGCAGGCTGTTGTGCCCAAACACCTACAGCCCCACCATCCAGTGGGGGGTGACAGGTTGTTTGTTCAATCAAGTTGATCAAATGAGTGTCCAGACTACATTGCTGTAGTTTCACCATTCACCCCAATCGCAGCTCCCACATTCTACCACGCCCCCTCTTCCGCAGGTTGTTCCCTAGGCTTAGAAAAGGGGCACAGGTGGATGAGAGGCAAAACAGTCCACTCTCTCTGGAGCTGTTGACCTGGACTCCGGTCAATTCTGGCTGTTTCCTTTCATGGGCTGACAGTTTGTCCAGGAATAACCTTTCGATCCTGGCCTGGCGCGTTATGGTAGAGTGCTTTCTTAGCATGCATGCATGTGCCACTGAGTTCAAAAACTTTTACCTGGTGGGCGTGGTGGTATACACCTTTAATCACAGCATTTGGGAGGCAGAAGCAAGAGGATCTCTATGAGTTCAAGGCCAGCTGGTCTATATAGTGAGTTCCAGGACAGCTGGGGGTACAGAGAGATCCTGTGTCAAAAGGACCAAAAAAAAACCTTTTATCTAGTTTTACATTGCAGTTGTTGCTTGTCCTCGGGTAAAAGGTTTCTTTGTAAATCATATTATCAAATATATGATTTGCAAATGTTTTTGCTCTTCTTTAGATTACTCTTTTATATTCTTATATAAAGTTTTATGTAGAAAAGGGCATTACTGTACTGTTGCCAGGTATGAGAGCACACCTTTAATCTCAACACTTAGAGGTTGCAGAGGCAGGTGGATTTCTCTGAGTTTGAGGCCAGCCTGATCTAAACAGTGAGTTCCAGGCAGCCAGGACTATATAAGGATCTCCTGTCTCTGTCTCCAAAAGAGAAACAAAAAAGGTCACTACTAAGAGAGAGGAAAAAAAACACAAACACAGAAGGGAGGGAAGGGGGAAAAGAGGGAGAATGATAGATAGATAGATAGATAGATAGATAGATAGATAGATAGATGATAGATAGATGATAGATAGATGATAGATAGATAGATAGATAGATAGATAGATAGATAGATAGATAGATAGATAGATAGATGTTTATCTACATCTGTATCTATCAATGTAGATATACAGGCATATGTATATATAATCCTCCTAGGAACCCCTTGAGGGTGGAAGTTCCCATCAGAATTTTACAGATAAGGACTATAAGATCAAAACAGTTGTAAACAGTTGTAAACTTTTCCCTGGGAAATGTACTAGTTACTGGAACAGAGATTTAAACCCAGATGTTTTCAGTCCTCCAGAGCCCCCGTGCTCTTGATTACAAAGTTTCACAGTCCTTGAGGTCAAGGCCTTTGCAGCCCTAGAATAAAGGGAGAATTTTAGCAGGTCTGTGACTGATGCTGTTGTATCTCACTGGACCAAGGAGTAACTGATGGATGTGGGGGACATCACTGGAGTAGGAAAAACAGGGGTTCTTATGGAGCACAAAACTTCTGTCTGGAATATCGCCATTTCCTTAATGCTACCAAGAGTGGTAGTATTAAACAACAACAAGAAGCCTGCCATGTAAGAATCCTAGATGACAAAGAATAAGCACCCCAAAGTGTCATTAATTTTTTTTTTTTTCTTGAGACAGGGTCTCCCTGGAGCTCACTACATAGACTAGGCCGGCCTTGAACTCAGAGATCCGCCTGCTTCTGCCTCTCAAGTGGTGGGATTAAAGGCGTGCACCACCATGCCCAGCAAAGTGTCACTTATTAATCAGGCTCAGCAATGTGTCTAATCAGCAATGTCCTCCTGAAAAATTGAGAAGAGGGGGAGGGCTGTGATCATCCCATGAAATCATGCGTTCATGGCGTGTAAACTATAAAGAACGATAGGACTGTAAATCTCTCTCATTACAGCTTATGATTCATCTTAAAATATGTGACCTTATAGTCTTGGTTCAGCTTGCTTTTCCACAAAAGTATGTGTTTAAGTCAAGGCAGTATTTGTGGTTTTCAATCACATTTGGCTGCTTGAGTGCTTAAGCTGTCATCTCTCAAAAATGTTCTCCTTTCACGTGATTCAGTCTAAATGTACATTATTCTACTAGTCCCACGTCCTGGGTTTTGGTTCACTACGGCAGGAGCACGCAGTGGCTGAGGTGATGTTTGAAGGCTGCTGCTAAAATATGCGTACTGATGTTACTGGAATTTTAAACAACAGGAAGTATTTCTGAGCTTCCACAAGCACCAATTCTTCTTCAGCCTTGAGCATACTGGAAGGAGATAACAGAGCCATGGGTGGAGTGCCCAAGCCCCCGGGCCCACCAGCTTACTAGGGTTGTGTCCTCATTTTCTGCAGAGGGAGGTAAGCAGTGTTCTGATGAATAAACCCCCTGCTGTGTTTCATTGTTCTTTAGTAATTCTTTCAGGTGTTAGAGGACTCTTCATCCAAGATCAGCCTGTCTTACAGCACTCTACAGGTTAATAGCAATATGCTGGTTAGATACATCTAGAAAGTTATGTTTACCTTGGGTGAAGAGGAGACATGTTAGGAAGGGCATTGGCATCCGGGCGTGGTGGTGCACGCCTTTAATCCCAGCACTTGGGAGGCAGAGACAGGCGGATCGCTGTGAGTTCAAGGCCAGCCTGGTCTACAGAGTGAGTTCCAGGACAGCTGGGACTACAGGGAGGGGCATTGGCAACTAAACCGTGAGCCAAACTGAATTCTCTGTGGAGGTTTAAGGACCTAGGGGGCTTTTCTGGTAAAAAGGAATGGTGCTGGAAGAGGTAGTGACTTGGTGGTAGAGAATGCACTAGCATGTGCAAGCTTGATCAAAGCAGAGAGCATGTCTCCACAGAACAAGTGTCTTTCTATAGTGTCTTGAGGGGCTGAGGGGGATGTGGAAAGGCAATTTGCCTTGTTCTCTACAATGACAGAAACCAGTGTGAGATCTTTGTCTACCCATCAAGCCTCTGAGGTCTTTCTTGCCCCATTTGTGTGTCAGACAGTGGGCTGTTTCCCAGAGCCTCTTGGGTGCTGAAGTCCTATGACTAACTAGGTCCAGGGAGTGGGCCTCTCAGACAAGTAGCTTCCTGCTGAAGAATGGAATGTTCTACTATTGCACTTTCCAAAAAAAAAAGTAATAGGATCCACACATGGAAATTTCAATTCCCTAAAAGCCACATTCTAAGAAGAAACAGGTGAAATTATTTGTTTTTTTACCTACCCAGTGAGGAGTTTATTGCATGAAATTTTAACTTGACACATGGTCATTGTACATATTTATGGAGTGTACTTGTGGCATTTCACTACATGGATGTGATGTACAGTGGTCAGATGTGATATGAATAGCTGACAGACTGATCACCTCACACTTCTTTCTGTTGTGAACTGAAATTCTTTCTGATATATAGCCTAACTCAATATATCAAAAATATTTTCAGCACAGTCTGCCAGCGCTCAAGAGGCAAAGGCAGGCAGATCTCTGTGAGATCGAGGTCAACCTGGTCTACATAGCAAGTTCTAGGCTAGCTGGGGCTATAGGGAGAATCTGTATTGATCAATCAATCAATCAGTCAATCAATCAAGCTTTTATTTCAGTAAGTAATGAATGGAAAGGGTCATTAACAAGGTATTGTGTATTCTTCTGTGCTGTTTGCACATTCTACAGTGTGTTCTGTACTCTGTTAAACCTGGATTCAGGCATGTCTCCGGTGTGCCCAGTAGCCAGTACCCACCATCTTGGGCAACATAGTTTTCAGGGCTATAGTAATGCCTACTATGCATTAGACCCTAGCAAAAAGACCTTTTACATGATGTCTTTCTGTTCGATCTTTTCCATTTTAAAAATTAAAAAAAAAAAAAAAAAAAAACTTTAAGGATTACGTAATTTGCACTGGCCTGGATAATAAGTAACTAATAAGTAACAGGAGCCCAAGCATGGCCTAAGACCTATCTGACCCTAATGGCCTTAGCCCTTAGGCACACAGTAAAGAGATGGAATTGAGTTCCCTATCTTAGGAATGGGTACTTAGACATGGACTGTCAGGAGTAGTGAACTTTGGCAGTGAATTCCACAGGCCTGATATAATATAGAATGCCAAGAAGAAAAAAAAAGTTACTTGGCCGTTTTGTCCTTCAATGACTCTTAAGTATATAAGTATATAAATAGTCTCTGTACACCACTGTACACCACTCATCAAAGAAGCTTCTTTTTGCAACACATGGAGGCTGCTATGGAGTTTCACAACTGGTCACACAAGAGAATATATGTCTGAGAGATGTCTGGTCCTAGGTGACGCATCTACAGTGGAACCTCTACACCTAAGGCTCATGGAACGCAGAGGAACGGGGTAGAGAGAACACTAGTGCGTCCCTCAACTCTCACCAGCACAGCTTCCTTATACAATAGCGTGCACACAGAAGGCCACGACTGGCCAGATTTTAGAGAACAGGAGACTGCAAAGTGTGTGTCCCTGGACAGGACTCCTGTGTTAAACCTTACCCACCCACAACTCAGGGAACATTGCAGAAGAGGGGGCAGAGAAATTGTAACAGCCAGGGTTGGTCCATGAACACAGGGAAACAGAGGCTTCCAGGCTCCTGGAAGCTTCACATATGAACCTGTGGCAGTTGTGGCACTGAGGACAAGATGGATCAGACAAGGGCCCAGAATAGAGCGAGAGAAATGGGTGGTGGGCTGGCCCTAGCCTGGGAACTGTTGAGACTGATTACTACTGGGTAAGGGAACTAGACCTTATTATCTCTACATAGGCTGACTAGCCTCCAGTGGATAAACTTGTTGTACTGAAGGACATCGAGAAACAAATGCTTGACCTGACAAGACATAACATGTATGGCGGAATGCATGAGGTCCCAGGGGGAGTATGTAGGGGGCATGGATAGAAGAGGAGGGCGTGGTAGCACACGCCTTTAATCCTAGCACTTGGGAGGCAGAGACAGGCGGATCTTTGTGAGTTCAAGGCCAGCCTGGTCTATAAGGTGAGTTCCAGGACAGCTGGGGCTACAGGGAGACCCTGTCTCAAAAAGACCAAAAAAAAAAAAAAAAAACTGTGAAATGTACAAAAGATCCCAGATAGCTAAAGCAACCCTGAACAAAAAGAGCAATGCAGGGGGATTACTATATCAGACTTCAAACTATATTACAGGGCTATAGTCATAAAAACAGCCTGGTATTAGCACAAAAACAGACCTGTATGTCAATGGAACAAAATTAAAGATCCAAACTTGAGCACATGCCATTTCAGCCACCTCATATTTGACAAAGCAGCCAAGAAGACTCAATGGAGGAAAGGCAGCATCTTCAGCAAATGGTGTTGGCAAAACTGGATCACCATTTGTAGAAGAATAAAACTAAACCCCTATCTCTCATCCTGTACAAAAATCAACTCCAAATGGATCAAAAACCTCAGTGTGAAACCTGAAATTCTGAAAATGATAGAAGAAAACATTGGCAGTAACCTATAAGACATAGGCGTAGGAAAAGACTTCCTATTATTATTATTATTATTATTATTATTATTTAGTCTTTTTGAGACAGACTCTCCCTGTAGCCCCAGCTGTCCTGGAACTCACTCTGTAGACCAGGCTGGCCTTGAACTCACAAAGATCCACCTGCCTCTGCCTCCCAAGTGCTAGGATTAAAGGCGTGCACCACCACACTTTCTAAATTAGGCAGCATTTGCACAGAAAATAAGGTCAACAATTAACAAGTGAAACCTTATTAAACTCAAAAGCTTCTGTACAGAAAAAGAAACAAAGAAGTGAAAACCCACAGAGTGAGAGGAAACCTTCACCAGTAATACATCTGATAGAGCATTAATATCCAGAGTGTATAAACTACTCAAAAAACAAAGGAGCAAGAAAACAAATGAACCACTCAAAAGATGGAGTAAAGAGCTGAACAGAGCCGAGTGTGGTGGCGCACATCTTTAATCCTAGCACTTGGGAGGCAGAGGCAGGCAGATCCCTGTGAGTTCAAGGCCAGCCTGGTCTACAGAGTGAGTTCCAGGACATCCAGAGCTACAGGGAGACCCTGTCTCAAAAAGAAAAAAAAAAAAAGCTGAACAGAGACTTGGCTGAGAAACATCTTTAAAAGTGTTCAAAATCGCTAATAATTAAGGAAATGCAAACTAAAACCACTTTAACATTTCATCTTACTCTGGTAAGACTGGCTATGATCAAGAAAACAAATGATACCAAATGCTGGAGAGGTTGTGGGGAAAGGGGAACACTCATCCACTGCTGGTGGCAATCCAAACTCATGCAACCCCTATGGAAAACAGTGTAGAGAACTCTCAAAACACTCAAAATGAGTCTACCACCTGACCCAATCATACACTCCTGGGTATATACCCACAAGACTCATCTTATTGCAGAGATACATGCACAGCCATGCTTATTGCAGCTCTCTTCACAATACCAAAGAGCTGGAAGCAACCCAAGTGCCCCTCAACTGATGAGTGGATAGAGAAAATGTGGTATATCTACACAATGGAGTTATATGCAGCAGTAAAGAAAGATGACATCATGAGCTTTGCAGGTAAATGGATGGAACTAGAAGCCATTATGCTAAGTGAAGTAACAGTCACATAAAAACAATGTATGGTGTCCCTCATTTGTGGATCCTAGCACCACAAATCTCTATTTGTATGTGAAACTGAATACTTCTTTTTTCTTTTTTTAGTAAATATAATATCTGATATGACTCATCAACTTGCTATGTAATATAAAGTAATATTTTTTTGTTTTTTTTTTGTTATTTTTTTATTATATTTTTTGTACAAGATTATCAAATCTAGACCCATGTCCCCCACCTTTTCCTCCCACCCCACCAGAGCTCATGCATTCTTCCAAACATGCTTTTCATCTCTTTCTCAGTCTTTCTCAAAATTCTCCATGTGGAAGTTGATGGTTTTGAGCAGAAGTTCACCGTTTCAGTCAGTTCTTTGATGCAGTCTTTTCTGTTGGTAATATTTTTTCTTTACCTGCACACAACTCTACTGTCAAAATGTGAATCTCGATGGGCATGGTGGCACATGCCTTTAATCCCAGCACTTGGGAGGCAGAGGCAGGCAGATCTCTGTGAGTTCAAGGCCAGTCTGGTCTACATACTGAGTTCCAGGCTAGCTGGGACTACAGGGAGACACTGTCTCAAAAACATACACACAAAAAAATGTGAATCCCTAAACATGTTTTGGAATTAACCCATAGTTTTATTTTCAGATGTCATAATTTTGGTATATGTGTGGTGTGTATATATATATGTATTTTGGAGCTATACAAATTGGAAGGAATAACAACAAAACAGACTGGGTCAAAGAACTGGCTGAAACAGTAAATTTCTGCCCAAGACAGTAAACTTCTGCATCGAAAAATGTTAAAAAGACTCAGAAAAAGATGCAAGACATGTATAGCAGAATGCATGAACTCTGGCGGGGTGTGAGGCAAGGAAGGGGGGAACGGGTCTAGATTTGATTAAGAAATGTATGAAATCCACAAAACTTCAAAAAAAATAAATAAAAAAGCTCAATTTAAAAAAATAGTCTCAGGGCTAAAGAGATGGCTCCGCGGTTAAGAGCACCAACTGCTCTTGCAGAGGACCCAGGTTCGATTCCCAGTACCCACATGGTGGCTAGGAACTGTCTTTAACTCCAGTTCCAGGGTAATCCGACGCCCTCTTCTGACCTCCGAGACATTGTACAACATGGATGCACCAACCTACATGCAGACAGGACACTCACACACATAAAAACGTCTCTATGGTAGATCAATGTGTAAATAAGTGGTAGCACTCATTTTGTCTTCTGAAGAACGTGGCCCCCAGGATGCTTTACAAATAAGAATCCCACACTGTTGGCATTTTTTAAAGTCATTTAAAACCTTTAATTTTTTTATTTTTCTAAAACTCAGCAAAGGCCCAGGCATGGTGGGGCAGGTATTTAATCTAAACTCTTAGGAAGTTGAGGCAGGAGGATCTCAAATTTGTGGGCTACATAGTAAGACTCTGTTTCGATGAAGATGATGATGATGATGATTCCAATTCGTTTCTGATAACTGGAGGAAGGCGATGTCTATGGAGGACACACAGCTTTCTGAGTCATGACCTCCTCAGGACCTGTGTCATCTCCCACATGGCCATAATTAGCTGTGTCCCCACCTTTGACTTCCTGCAGTCTTTAGCTGTGCATTCCCAGACAGTCTTAAAAATCCCCAGCAGTGAAGAGTGACAGGGCCAGAGGAAATTGCTCTCAGGAGGCCAGAGAGAAGGGAGGAAGGAAGCTGCGCTGTGATCTCTCTTCTTGTGCAGACTTGAGATAAATAGGAAATGAGAGGGGGAAAAACCATGTCTGAAAATGACTACTGGAATTTAGCCCATTTGTAAAATCTCACATTTGGGGTTAACTTGGAGGAGTTATTCGGTAGCAGCTGCCCTTAAGGATCAAAACATGAATATTTTATTTTCATTTCCAGTTTCTTGTGTGAACATTTCCGGCTGTTGTTAAGAAAGAAATTCATTCTCTCCTTTGACAGAACTGAAATTCAATATAGGAACAGGGCTATGGTAAAAAAGAAACTGCAGACCTGACCTGTTTATAGTTTAAGGCAACTTCTGGTGATGTTTCTGCCCTTTGGAAGGGAGCCCATTTCCAATAATGGACTTTCAGCCAATATGCAACAGTGAGCCAGTTTGAGCATTTACCTTTTATGGGGTTTTTGTTGCTGTTTTATTTTTGTAGTACTGGTGGATTGAATTTAGAGCCTCACACATGCTCTACCATTGACACAGATGCCTACCCTCTACCTGTTATGTAATTACATAACCCAGTCCCTAATTAAAAGGGGGTGGCCAATTGCTAAAGAGCACCTGTTAAAGAACATATAGGTTTAGCACCTCCAGAGGGATCTGTCAGCCCTGAACTTGCCTAGAACAGTTCTGTTCTCATCTCTCTGAAGACAAAGATACATCCCTGTCACTAATTCCTCATCTCCTTCAACTCCCAGACTCTTAGACATGGTGCTCAGCTTCCAAGGCCACAGGGGACCTCTGCTTCCACAGGTCTTCCTGCTGCTGTCTTATACCTTTCTCAATGCAGGAAAAGTAGAAGTTGGTCTGGCTCCAAAAGGTTTATATTAACAGGCTCAGAGCTTTCAATGTTACTCACTTCAGGAAAAAGATTATTAGATATCTTTCCTGTTTCCTCTACATCAGCAGATCAGATTGGCAATAAGGAACCTTACAACATATTTGTGTCCATGTTGCTGAGAGAATAATCCTACAATATTGAGTATATACAGCCCAGTCTTTATCAGAGGTTCCCAAACTTTCAGGACCTTTCAAGCAGACCTGTAAAAGTTTTGCAAGATGGCTTCATTTTAAGGGATTATCCGTGAAGCTTCTTTGCCTATTCACATGGGAAAAACAGATTTTTGTGTATCGAAGCTAGTATCTATCTGAACAGCTCTCTCCTTTTTTTCCTTCACAAGGACCAAAAAGCTGATCATCGATGTGACCCAGAACCAGCCAGGGAATACACTGACTGAAATCTTAGAGACTCCAGCAACTGAACAGCAGGTAATTTGTTTTTGCATGTAACATGTTAAGTATGTTAGGCAGGTCTTGGTGTTCTTTTTTAAAATATTTTATTTGTATTTTTATTTTTGGTGTAGGAGTATATTGCCTACATATACGTGAACACACACATGTCCTGCAATGCCAACGGGGTCAGAAGAGGGTATTGGATTCCCTGGAACTGGAGTTTAAGATGGTTCTTAGCCACCATGTGGGTACTGGGAATTGAACCCTTAACCATTGAGCCATCTCTCCAGCCCAGTGTTCTTAATCTATATTCCAAATATTTACTGTTATCTGGGAGAACTAAGTTTGAAATCTCTTACTTGAAAGAACTGAGTTCAGCCATATCTAAAAGCCATGGACTCCGTGGGAATGGAGTGGAAAGTGCATCATCAAATATATGCTGGATGTGATTTTCTTCTATAGTAGGAAAAGAGTTCTACATCTTTCAAAGCCCTGCAATGTTCTCTTTGCCATGCAGTGGCTAGATGGACAACTCAGCAGAGAGAGCTCTAGTTGATAGGATGTAAAAAATACTTGTCATAGTTAATATATTTGCTAACATTAGAGAAGCACAGAAATGTCTCATATTAAAGCTGTCATCTCCCAAGTGCTTCCAAACTGACTGACTGAGACCTGGTGTCCAAGCACCGTTACATGGATGTTAATGACTGGAGTTTCATGACATCTGAGATTCAACATTCTGCCATTATCTTTTAAAATGCATCATGGGCTAGAGAGATAGCCTAGCAGTTAAGAGCACCGACTGCTCTTGCAGAGGACCTGGGTTCGATCCCCAGCACCTACATGGCGGCTGAGAACTATCTTTAACTGGTCTACAGGGAGACCCTGTCTCGAAAAGACCAAAAAAAACCTCCAGTTCCAGGGGAATCCGAGACCCTCTTCTGACCTCCGCGGGATTGCACGACACGGGTGCACAAACCTACATGCAGACAGTACATTCATACACATACAAAAATAAATAAAATTTTTAAAAGTTAAAAAAAATAAAATAAAATGCATCATTAACCAGGTATGGTGGCACACGCCTTTAATCCTAGCACTTGGGAGGCAGACGCAGGTGGATCTTTGTAAGTTCAAGGCCAGCCTGGTCTACAGAGTGAGTTCCAGGACAGCTGGAGCTATAGGGAGACCCTGTCTCAAAAAAAAAAAAGGCATCATTAAAGTTGGGCATGGATTAGAGCATGCCTGTAATCCCAGCACTAGGGAGACGGAGACAGGAGGATCATGACTTCAAGATAGCCTGGGCTGTATAAGACCCTGTCTCCAAAAAGGTGGGGGAAGGAGGGAGCAACAAAAAAGAAGACCAAAAGTTCCAAAGTCAGGCATGGTGGTGCATGCCTTTAACCCCAGCACTTAGAAGGCAAGAGCCAGACAGATCTCTCTGAGATTAGGGCCAGTCGGAACAACACAGCAACATGGGGCTACAGGAAGATTCTGTTTTGAAAAAAAAAAAGTGGTGATAGAAATAAAACACCTTGTTATTCAGTTATTATTAATCTCAGTGGTATTATTTTAATATAATAATTGCCGCTCATCAAGTTAACAAAAGTAATTAATTTTTTTATTTGTTTATTATATTTTGAGGGATTCACAATATAAGAGCATAGTTGTTTTCAGATCACATTGACATTGCTCAGTAGTAATTACTTTTTAACAGAAGTACTTCTAATTTTCCTCAATTCTTTTTTCAAAATATTTTATTTGAATTTAATATGTATGAGTGTATTGCCTGCATGTGTAAGTACACCCATGTCATGCAATGCCCCTGGAGGTCAGGAAAGGGCTTGAGATCCCCTAGAAATGGAGTTATGGGCAGTTGGTAGCCGCCATGTGGGTACTGGGAATTGAACCTGGAACCTTTGCAAGAGTAGCCAGTGCTAGTGCTCTTAACCTCTGAGCCATCTCTCCTGCCCGATTTTCCTCAATTATTCTTAATTTAATGGATTTCCAAGAAATCTTTGTGTCCCTGGATATAATTATTTTAAAAATCAAGACTTGTTGGGTATGATGGTACGTAGCCTTTAATCCCAGCACTCAAGGAGTCAGAGGCAAGTGGAACATTGTGATTTCAAGGCCAGCCTGGCCTACATATTGAGTTCCAGGCAAGCTAAGGCTACAGGGAGACCCTGTCTCAAATGACACAAAAAAAATAAAAATAAAAAAATCAGAACTTCAGACTCTCTGATGTTTGTTAATGTGGGAATACTTTACTTGTTTTATTGTTTTTGTTTTGTTTTTATTTTTATTTTTTTGAGACAGGGTCTCCCTGTGTCACTCTGGCTGGCCTAGAACTTGCAACCTAGACCATGCTGACCTCAAACTCACAGAGATCTGCTGCCTCTGCCTCTTGAGTGCTGGGACTAAAGGTGTATGATGCCACACTCAGTTATGAGTGAATACTTTTCATAATATAAATAAATATATTAATCTCATATAAAACACTTTAGGTTCTAGTTTCATTTTCCCCCAAAATATATCATGATTGTGTAATAAACTAATCTCAATGGTATTATCTGAGATAATATATCAAGTATAGCTTGGAACTCCTTGATGGTAACTTTGGACACTTGGAAGTCTCTCTCTCCCTCAGTTGTCTCAGCTGTAAAATGGAAATAATTTTGACTCATGGTCAAAACTTAAAGAGAAAAAACATGTTAAACAGATACAATAGCATCTGACACAGATTAGATACATTGTCTACTACTTTTATTGTTGGTCATCGATGATCCAGTATACTGGGCCCACTGGGTTGATCTACGTGCCCTGTGCCTAACATTACTAACAATTATTTCATAGAACCTACCTATGGCATCAACTCTCTAGTGCAATAAAATAGAAAGACCATTAGTCTCCTTTTATTGCTATCTTGAACAGACTACCCAGTTAGTTAATCAATCATTCATTGATTTAGGATCTCATCTGGAATATCCTTATTCCTTGTGGTTCAAAGGAACCCTGCAGGTTTCCTAGAGTTGGCAGTGAGGGAGATTCCGTCATCAGAATAATTTCTCTGGCTGCCTCACTGTTATGGCTTATGAATCTCCATCAGCATACCTGGTTTGTATGAGTTTAGGTGGGTTGTCAAAGCCATATGTGTGTGTGTGTGTTTCCTGGATTTATATAAGTGTACCCATGTCGTGCAGTGCTGAAGGAGGTCAGAAGAGGGCATTGGATCTCCTGGAACTGGAGTTACAGATGATTGTTAGCCGCCATGTGGGATGCTTGGAATCTGCAAGAGCAGCCAATACCTTCAACCCAAGATCCATCTCTCCAGCCCCTTCAAATCCATATTTTAATATGTAATTTTTTTTTTTTTTGTCTTTTCAGTATTTTTGAGACAGGGTCTCCCTTTAGTCCCAGCTGGCCTGGGGCTCACTCTGTAGACCAGGTTGGCTTTGAACTCACAGAGATCTGCCTGCCTCTACCTGCCAAGTGCTAGGATTAAAGGCATGCCCCACTACACCTGGGTATAATTTATTTTTAATTTCCTCAACTAGCCTATCCAGAATTGAGATCCTTCCAACCAGGGAATTACAAAGCAGCATTGGTATATTAAAATGTATGCCTTACGGGCTGGAGAGATGGCCTAGCGGTTAAGAGCGCTGACTGCTCTTACAGAGGACCCGGGTTCTATCCCCAGCACCCACATGGCAGCCAAGAACTGTCTGAAGCTCCAATTCCAGGAGAACTCCAGTTCCAGGGGAATCCGAGACCCTCTTCTGACCTCCGCGGCATTGCATGACACGGGTGCACAGACTTGCATGCAGACAGTACATTCATACACATACAGAAATAAATAAAAATTAATAAAATAAAAAAAAATTTTTTTAAAAATGTATGCCTTACTAAGGCAACTTTTGACCATAGCAATAAAGTAACTCCTTAGAATTTTGCCCAAATTGGGCCTATTATCACCATTTTATTATTTTATTTTATTTTATTTTATTTTTTTATTTTATTTTTTTTTTGGTCTTTTCGAGACAGGGTCTCCCTGTAGCTCCAGATGTCCTGGAACTCACTCTGTAGACCAGGCTGGCCTTGAACTCACAAAGATTCACCTGCCTCTGCCTCCCAAGTGCTAGGATTAAAGGCATGCACCACCACACCCAGCATATTATCACCATTTTACTCCAAAAAAGACAAAAAAGGAAGTGATTTCTTCCAGGATTTACTTTGAAGAGTACACTGTGGTGATAGTCTTTGAACTTCAGGTTAAGAACTTTTATTTGGGTATTAACTTGCCTTGTTTAGAAGCTTAACCTTTGTCACTGAGAGATTAAAGTCATCGTCTTGATGTTCTCTTCTCAGGAACTAGATCATGCCAAAGACATGGAGAGCCGTGTGGTTATAGACTCTAGGACTCCAGAGGAAGTGAAACACAGCCAAGCCATGATGGAAGATGCACGCTTGCCTCTTGAACAGAAGAAGAGGAAGATCCAGAGGAATCTTCGGACTTTGGAGCAGACTGGACTTGTGTCATCCAAAAATAAATACCAAGACATTCTCAACGAGATTGCCAAGGTGTTTGGAAACAGCATTCTTCTTTCTTCACTTAGTAGGCATTTGCTAATCAGGTCACATGCTGACCGACTTCCAAGGTGACACAAGGGACTCCTCTTTTCCTCAGTGTTACATACAGAAGTTTAAAAAGGTTCATCTGGGCGTGTTGGCGCACGCCTTTAATCCCAGCACTCGGGAGGCAGAGGTAGGCAGATCTCTGTGGGTTCAAGGCCAGCCTGGTCTACAGAGCGAGCTCCAGGACAGCTGGTACTAAAAGGGAGACCCTGTCTCAAAAAACTCCCCCAAGCGAAACGGAGAGTTGAAGCACAGCAGGACATGTAATGAGCTGCTCTGTTATATCTTTTATCCATGGTGATTTGGGTTTTTAATGACACTTAGAAGAGTTTTCTTCTTCACAGTTGAGAGACAGTGAGAGGACCTGCTCTGAGACAGTCACAGAATTTCCCCTTAGAATTCGATTCTGAGCAGTTTAATCTTATTGCAGCTCAAATGTAAAGATTTGCTCCTGGTTTTTCATCTCATTTTTACTTGAGAAACTTCCTGGGAAAAGGATCTCCACCATACAAGGAAACATCACAGGAAGATGAGGTCTCTTTGTTGAGAATAAAAAACATATATACTTGGATGAAAGCACCTTTCATTCCTTTAATCCAAACATACAAATTAAAGTAGATCTAGGGCTTAAAGGCAGTTAAATGATTAGAGAAAAATCAACTCTTCATCCTCTGGGAAAAATGCACAGCTTGATTCTTCAGTGGAAACTTCTGGTCACTTATAGCAGTCGTTTATTTCTCATGCCCTGAGTAATGCACAGAAAATAGCATTTCTTTTGATAGCTTTAGGGTAGAAATTATTTCTCTTCAGCAATATACATTAGATAAATGAATGATTTTTACCAGCAAAATGTTACATCACAAATGTTCTGTATAATAAATAATTTTTACTTCATGGGGCTGGAGAGATGACTCAACAGTTAAGAGCATATACTACTTTTCCAGAGAACCTGAGTTCAATTCCCAGCACCCACATCAGAAAGCTTACAACTACCTGTAATTCTAGCTTCAGGGGCTCTGTGGGCACTACACCCAGATGCACAAACCCACATACATATACACATAATTAAAAAATAATAAACTTTTTTTTAATAATGTTTAGTTCAAAAAGTATAGGAGAATATATCTTTGAATTCTTGAAACAATTGGTTTTCATTTGTTTGAAAAGGAAAATATAGCTGGGCGTGGTAGCACATGCCTTTAATCCTAGCATTTGGGAGGCAGAGGCAGGTGGATCTTTGTGAGTTCAAGGACAGCCTGGTCTACAGAGCAAGTTCCAGGACAGCTGGGGCTATGGGGAGACCCTGTCTCCAAAAGACGGAAAAAAAAAAAAAAGGAAAATAACGTTAAACACAAACCACTGTTTCAAATGAAATATTTTCATAACTTACTGCATAATTTTTTTAATCATTTTTATTTAGAGTGTGTATGCATCTGAGTGCAGGTGCACTTGTGCCATGGTGTGCGAGTGGAGGTCAAGAACAGCTTTGATGAGTTGGTTCTCTCCTTCTACCTTGTTGAGGCAGAGTCTCTGTCACTATTTCTGCTGTGCTGAATACTCCAGGCTAGCAGGTCCACCAGCTTCCAGCCAACTCTCTTGTCTCCACTTCCCACCTGTAGTAGGAATGCTGGGATGACAGAGGTGCCACCACATCTGACTTTTTACTTGAGTTTGGGGAAAACAAACTCCAGTCATCAGGCTTGTGTGGCAAGCACTTTCACCCACTGAGCCATTCCCTGGCCCCTACTGAGTACTTTTTTTTAGAGCTATATCTTCAAGTTTACTTTTAGCACAATTCTTATAATCTATAAACAGCTAACTCAACTTCATGTTCTAGGAATTCTATTTAAACCCAAGTACAGTCATTTCTTGCTATCTGGAGGGGATTGGCTTTATGACTTCCTGCTGATAAGCAGTCTGTGGATGCTCAGGTCCCTGATATGAAATATATAGCATTTCCATATGAGCTATTCACATCTTTCTGTCAAAAAATATACTTTTCAGGGCTGGGCATAGTGGCGCATGCCTTTAATCCCAGCACTCAGGAGGCAGAGGCAGGCGGATCTCTATGAGTTCAAGGCCAGCCTGGTCTACAGAGTGAGCTCCAGGCCAGCTGGGACTAAAGGGAGACCCTGTCTCAAAAAAAAAAAAAACCAAAAAAAAAATATACTTTTTAGTGAAATAGTTTCCTACTATATTGCGCAACTGGTTTCACTTGTGGACGCAAGCAATTCTACCTCAGCCTCCAAAATGGCTGGGACCAAGAAGTGTGTGCGCCATCCATCATACCTGCCTCTCCCATACACTTTCAGTCATCTCTCATAATAATAAAAAAAAACTGTACATGTTCACTATGGATACAAAGTGTTTTCCTGAACATTTCAGTTCATATTTGATTGAATCCATAAATGTGGAACCACAGAAATAGAAGGTTGGCTTATTGTAATAGTTTTCAGTATTGAATCTTCTCAGTCAGTCATAAAAGCCATAATTTTTTCAAACCTTAATAGTTACCAAATCAAAGGTTTATTATTGAAGTGAAATCAATATGTGAAGCTAAACCTTTTTCACTTAAGGTATTCTTTAAAGAGGAAAGTTCAAGATAGTCTAGAGAAATCATATTTCTCTTGCTAATGTTTTCTTTGTCCCCTCTATATCAATTAGGTAGGTAGGTAGGTAGGTAGGTAAGTAATTAGTCAGTGAGTCTCATGTGTCCCAGGCTGCTCTCTAGCTTGTTATCTAGCCTTCTGATCCCCTAGCCTCCACCTCCTAAGTGCTGGGACTACATTGTATGCTCCGCTTCTGTTCAGTTTCTGTGGAGCTTGGCCTTGAATCCGAAGCTTCTCGAATGCTGCAGGGGGAAGCACCCCATCTGAGCCACATCCCAGATCTCTGTGCTCCTTTTAAAGCATGACCTTTTCTTAAACTGTTTGGTGTAGAAAATAGAATACTATTTTGGCTTGTGTGTCCGTGTGTGTGTGTGTGTGTGTGTGTGTGTGTGTGTGTACATGCTATTCACCCATGTTACAGATGTGGAGGCCAGAGGTTAATGTTGAATATCCTCCTCTATAGTTTTCCATTTGATTACTTGAGACAGTGTCTCCCACTGAACCTGAAGCTCATGGTTTCAACTACAGTGGCTGGCCAGTGACTCCCCACTCCCACCCCCACCCCCACATCTGCATATACCTGTCCTCCAGCCCTGGCATTACAGATGTACACCTCTAAGCCTGACTTTTTGTTTTTTGTCTTTTCGAGACAGGGTCTCCCTTTAGGTCCCAGCTGCCCTGGAGCTCCCTATGTAGATCAGGCTGGACTTGAACTCACAGAGATCCACCTGCCTCTGCCTCCCAAGTGCTGGGATTAAAGGTGTGCAACACCACGCCCAGCTTCTAAGCCTGACTTTTACATGAGTTCTTAAGATCAGAACTCAGGTCTTCTTCATCCCTGTGCAGCAAGCACTTTGCCACCTGAGCCCTCCCTCCAGCCCACTTCTTCTTTTCCATCAAGAGGAAAAATAAAGTGAACCTCTTAAAATAAAATATGGACACTTTCCAGTTCCGAAGGAGAAAATGATGGTGGTGCATGGGCGTTGCATTAAGATATGTAATAAGGTGCCTGAGATAAACGGGAGTCAGCAGTTCCACACTGGCCTGCTGCTTGCTTTTCTTCTCCTAAATTGGCAATCTCATAAAGCAGATTCTGCTTCAGCCTATCATTATAGCCTTTGCTTGTTTCAGGATATTCGAAATCAAAGAATCCATCGCAAACTTCGAAAAGCTGAATTGGCAAAACTTCAGCAGACCCTGAATGCACTAAATGAGAAAGCAGCATTTTATGAAGATCAAATTAATTACTATGACACATACATCAAGACTTGCTTAGACAACCTAAAAAGGAAGTGAGTTCAAATCATTTTGTGTTCATTTGCAATGTCATGATTTGTAGGGAGGACTACAGTCCTGGTGGTGGCCTGGGTTGTGTGTAGAAGCAAACTTTTTATTCCATTTTATGGCCAATAACTAGAGTCTCAATTATATCATTATTTTCTGTTGAATGAACTTGGAAAATTTTTAATTTCCTATTGGCTTTAGCATTAAAATGTATTAGTTACACTATTGCATTTTAAGTAAATGGTATCAACTTTGGAGAAATACTTTACTTGCTTTTCTTAGTGAAAGGTGCTTTCAAAACACTATTATGATATGTATATTATATATGTTTATATATAAATTTTGGGAATGTTGTGATGAATAGGATTTTATATTCTTGACTAGGTTAAGTAAGCCAAATATTTGCTAATTGCACACACCAACATGATTTAAAATTGCTTAGTGGTTTTCTTTTTGTTTTTGTTTTTGCTTTGTTTAGGTTCTTAGTGTTTTTGAGACAGGGTCTCCCTTTAGTCCTAGCTGGCCTGGAGCTCGCTTTGAAGACCAGGCTTGCCTTGAACTCACAGACATCCACCTGCCTCCACCTCCTGAGTGCTGGTATTAAAGGCGTGCTGATATAACAGGCCAAATTTGGTAGCTCTCTAATATTTATTAGCATACATATTATAGATTTTTATGCACAATATAGTGACTCAGTAGATATTCTTTGCTAACAATTCTTATCACTAGACTAAATGCTAATCAAATTTTAATTACCCATTCAAATATGTAATACAATATTTTCATATAACCTTTGTCAGCAAAATCCAGTAGGAAATGAAACTGTGTGGGGAAATCAATTGCATTAATCATAGAAGATGTGCTGAAGGGAAGTAGTCTCACCATCCAGCCACTGAGAATTTTCATTCATTTGCTTATGGGGCATGTATCGGCTTTTTTACACTATTGCTGGGAAGAAGGAGCTGATTTTTGGTAGGAAGGATTGTTCGTGGTTTGCTTTACATAGCTGTTACAGCAACTCTTAAGCCACAAACTCTGTAGTCTTGGTGTGGGTTCGAAGTTTCTCACGCACTGTGATCTTGAATCAGTCCCTGTAAACTCTGAGCCTCAGTGCTCTGTTTAACATGGGATTGGGCTGGGCATAGTGGTGCACGCCTTTAATCCTAGCACTTGGGAGGCAGAGGCAGGCGGATCTTTGTGAGTTCAAGGCCAGCCTGGTCTACAGAGTGAGTTCCAGGACAGCTAGGGCTACAGGGAGACCCTGTCTCGAAAACACAAAAAAAAAAAGGGGGGGGGGGGACATACCAGCTTCACGAGTGTTGTCATGAAAGCTAAACAAAAATTTATGGCAAAGAAATGCATTAATTTCAAAGCATTGTGAAAATTGCACATTTAGTAAATGCAAAGTAATATGTATAAAATATTTAATTAGAACAGAGCCAGCACATAATATTTGTTAAATTAAAGCAGTTCTAGTAATATCTTCACTTCAGAATAGAAAGTTCATGTGATTACTCCAGAGCCACTTACAGTGATTCACAAGACAGTTGCTTCACTATGCCTGTGAACACAGTGTCATTTTTGTTTTAAATATTAGTAACACCAACTTCACTCACTTCAGAAACCAGTTTGGTAGAGATTTTAGAATATGGGGTACACTGTCAGAGGATGAAAAAGCATGAGCTCGGGTTCAGGGGATCGGACCTGACAGTGGGGTCCCCTGGCTGCCGCACTACCAGCAGCATCGTGACGACGCATGGTCTGTTTTCACTTTCTCAGAAATTCTCGGAGATCAATTAAACTGGATGGAAAAGCAGAACACAAAGGAACGAAGAGAGCAAAGCCAGTGAGATACACAGCAACAAAGCTGCATGAGAAAGGTGTCCTGTTGGGCATAGATGAACTTCAAACAAACCAGTAAGTGTGACCGGCATCTGCAGAGACCCCGCTACTCACACACAAGCTGACTCAGCATTCTCTTTGCTTCCCTGGACCACTGCAAGAGCCTTGTTTGGTCTACCCAGGCTTATCCTGGATTACAGATCACTAGGCTTTCTTCAGGCCTTCAGCTTCTGGTGCTATGGTAGTCAGGTCTGTGAAATGTGAATCTAGAAGCTAGGTTTCCCATGGCTTGTCCAATGGATCTGCATGAATGAAGGCTGCCTTTTGATCTTGATTCAAGAGTTGTCTACAGTTGCTGAGAAGTCGTCTTTCTAATTTCAAAACCACAGGCTGTGCCAGCTCCTGGTCAGAACCCCCTTCATCAGTGTGCTGGGTTGGGGAGGGGCTGTGAACTCAAGGTAGGAGGAGAAGCAGAAACCTCGCTCCACAGCTCCACAGACACCAGTGCTGCTTCCTTTGCCAGGGGTCACGAGCCCGTTGGCGCTCATTCTCTTCTCGTCTCCAGAGAAGTCGACCACTGGCTTTAGCCTCCTCACTAACTCCCTCCTTTTTTCAGGGCCTGGTCCACAAAACCTCCTGACTGAGCAAATTCAGAGAAACTGCCTTTCCTCTTGAAGTTTCTATGCAAATTACCATCTAGTATAGTCAAGTGCTCCAACAGCAGTATGGATCGGTATTTATTTCATGCATCCAAGGACCCCATTGCTTTTGTAATCAAACACCTACTTCAGATCTCAACAGTAGCCGCAAGACCTAATGTTTAGAGAGCAGAGTTAGGGGAAGATAAGGGGGGTGTTTGGTGACTTCCTTACCAGGCTATTCGCTGGTCCTACATTGAGTTGTTTCTGCTTTAAGGGTTTATGTGCAATTCCAAATACGTTATTGCTCCTTTTTTCAATAGGTTTAAGAATGTTACATTCGATATCGTAGCTACTGAAGACGTGGGCATCTTTGACGTCAGATCAAAGTTCCTCAGTGTCGAGATGGAAAAGGTGCAGCTCAATATTCAGGTGAGCCGGGATTTCTGTAAATCAAGGCTATTGTGGCTCTCTTTACTTCACTGTTCGCGACAGCAATGAAGTTTAACAAACCGCAAATGCACTTAAGTTGCCAGTGTTCATTAAGCTGGTGGGTTTTTTTAAAGCTATTATTTTGTTTTCAAATAGAAGGAATTTAAGATATTTTTGATGGTAAACTGTAGCAACTGTTTTTTTTTTTTTTTCTGGGCCACAATCCTGTTTTGAGTTAAAACAAAAGAATGTAATATAAAAGTACTCAGAGCTATTAATAAAGATTGGAAAGCCGGGTGTGGTGGCACATGTCTTTAATCCTAGTACTCGGAGGCAGAGGCAGGTAGATCTTTGTAAGTTCAAGGCCAGCCTGGTCTACAGAGTGAGTTCCAGGACAGCTGGGGCTACAGGGAGACCCTGTCTCAAAAAAAAGAAAAAAAAAAGAAAAAAAATGGTAATGATAGATATGATTGTCAAAAAAAGAAATGACCCAAGGCCAGTCAGTATTAAATGGACAGATAGGAAGATTTCCAGGTACTTGAGGTCAGCCTAAGCTCATAGTAAGTGGTAGGCCAATCTAAGCTACAGTGTGAGACCCTTTCTCAATTAATAACTAATTGATTAAAACAAAAACATGCCAGGCGTGGTGGAGCACGCCTTTAATCCTAGCACTTGGGAGGCAGAGGCAGGCGGATCTTTGTGAGTTCAAGCCCAGCCTGGTCTACAGAGCGAGTTCCAGGACAGCTGGGGCTACAGGGAGACCCTGTCACGAAAAAGACCAAAAAACAAAAAAAAAAAACATAGTAGATGTAGCTAAGAAGTTTTCAGTGCAGGCAAAATAAAATTGCAGGGCCTCCTGTTCAAAATAATGAGAGATGTTAGGTCTACAGCAGCGGAGCATGAAACCAGAGCAGGGTCCTGTGAGCCTGAGCCCTGTGTGCCTGCGTGGGTTGCAGGGCCCTGTGAGCCTGAGCCCTGTGTGCCTGCGTGGGTTGCAGGGCCCTGTGAGCCTGAGCCCTGTGTGCCTGAGTGGGTGCAGGGCCCTATGAGCCTGAGCCCTGTGTGCCTGAGTGGGTGCAGGGCCCTGTGAGCCTGAGCCCTGTGTGCCTGAGTGGGTTGCAGGGCCCTGTGAGCCTGAGCCCTGTGTGCCTGCGTGGGTTGCAGGGCCCTGTGTGCCTGAGTGGGTGCAGGGCCCTGTGAGCCTGACCCTTGTATGTCTGCATGGGTTGTACGACATGGAGACAGCAGTTCCAGTTTGCTTTCTGTTGCTGTCATGAACACCACGACCAAAAGCAACTGGAGAACAAAAAGGTTTATTTCATTCATCAGTCCTTCATCAGGGGAAGCCAGAGCAGGAGCTCAAGCAGGAACCTGTGACAAGAGCTGAAGCCGAGGGGGTGGAGGAGCACTACTTATTGGCTTGCTTGACCCTTGGCTTGCTCGGCTACCTTTCTTATACAGCCCAGCCCACCTGCCCAGGGATGGCACTGCCCACACTGCCCACAGTGGGCTGGGCCCTCCTATATCAATCAGCAATCAAGAAGATTCCAATAGACAGGCCCACAGGCCAATTGGATGAGGCAATAGACAGGCCCACAGGCCAATTGGATGAGGCAATTCCTCAGCTGAACCTCCCTCTTCCCTGTCTCTACGTGTGTCAAGTTGACAAAACCAAGCAGCACAGCAGCCCATCGTACAAGCTCTGTCGAAGGAAAAGCCAGACTTCTTTTTCTTCATGGCTTTCAGACAGTGGCATGAATTTGTCAATTACCAATAAAAGCATGGTGGTGATGTTGGACTGACAGCAGGGTAGAGGAGAGATGTTTGGGGAGGACCAGGAGGTCCCTCCTAACACCACAGCTCTGTCTGTAGGTCATCTTCAACCCATTCTCCATTCATTTCCTAAAGAAAGCTATGGGATGGAATTCTGTTCTATAAGTATCTACATATTCAAAGGAGAGTGTGAACTGTGTTGCAGATATAGTGCTTACAAAAATAATTCCCAGTGTTTACTGGGGGCAGCACTGTACCTCTCCTGGAGAGCTCTTTACATGGGGCCCATGCTCTTTATCACACTACTCCACCCACGTAGTTCTTGGATTTCAGCTGGTCATGATGAGACAAGGTGGCTACAAAGGGCTTGAGCCACCTTGATCTCATAGTCTTGCCTGTACCACACTGATGAAGTTGGCAGCCTCATCCTCAATGTACACACAAGGAAACAACTGTAGAAGTAGTGGTTCATGGTGCAGTGTTGAGGTAGCAAGGGACAAAGCCAAGGCTAAATCTGGACCATGAATCTTGCTGTATTCTCTCTGCTTTCTGCCTCAGGAGTCCCAGCTAATTCCCCATCACACCGAACCACATTGATTTCTTTCCCAAAACACTTTGGGATCAAAATTAACTTGCTGCTTTTCTCAGAGGAAAAGTTACCCTCCACTGCAGTCAGATAGGCAAAAGTGTCCTTGAAGACTTCAGTTCCCATGACATTGCAGTTCCAGAAGCTTAGCGGGGAATGCAGGGCTGGAGCTGAGCACAGCTGGAGGCAGCTGAAGCTGTGAAGGACCCCGCAAGAGCCCACATTCCTTCCCTCCACATCGACTCCGACGTCTTCAGGGAGGCTGCTTCGCAGAGTCCTAGATGTCACCATTCAGAACAAGTAATAAAAATGAGACCTAGGTGTTATTACTCCAGTGCAGTTTAGGATGCTGTCTCCTACTTCAATAGCACAGGAAGCAGTCTGTCCCTGTCCTGTGCTATTGAAAAATGATGTCACCTACTGTCATGCTTATGGCTGGTGAAGCCTGGTGGTTTGTTTTAGAAAACTGATTTCCTGTGTTTATATTGGTGATGAAAGACAGATCAATAGTCCAGCTTGAGACTGAGGACTTGTTTTCAATACAGCAGTGTGCCAGGAAGGACTTGTTTGATGCAGTGCTCTACGAAGCTTGGTGATGTCACTGCATCAGTAAATAGTATAATCTACTTTCCATGTATACATATGCATGTTTATAGAAAGCACATGCACTCTGTTAGCATACTCAAATGTGCTTTATAAAGTTTATACAAAGTGGGGCTGGAGAGATGGCCTAGCAGTTAAGAGCGCCGACCGCTCTTGCAGAGGACCCGGGTTCTCTCCCCAGCACCCACATGGCGGCCGAGAGCTGTCTGAAACTCCAATTCCAGGAGAACTCCAGTTCCAGGGGAGTCCGACACCCTCTTCTGACCTCCGTGGCGTTGCACGTCACGGGTGCACAGACTTGCATGCAGACAATACATTCATACACATATGGAAATAAATAAAATTTAAAAAAAAATTTAAAAAAAAGTTTATACAAAGCATAAATATTTAACAAATGAAAAATAATGACTTCTAATATTTACTTCACTCCCTAGAAGATGGTCTCACTTATTCCACTTTGAAAACACAACTTTTCTCAAAAATATACCCCATTTCTCGAAAGCATTTGGGCTTCTAGTTTTTCCAAGTCAAAGTTGAAAATATAAGGGACTAGTGAAATGGCTCAGCAGGTAAAGGCCCTTACTGCACAAACCTGACAGCAGCTGAGTTTGACCCTTGAACCACATGGTGGAAGGAGAGAACACACTCTCACAACCCGTCCTCCGACCGCCACACATGCACAGTAGCACGTGTGAGCACCCCACCCCAGGTAAGCACCTCCCTCCTGATGAATAAATGTAACTTTTTCAGTTGAATTAAGATTATGTATTTGTGCCAGGCGTGGTGGTGCATGCATGCCTTTAATCCCAGCACTAGGGAGGCAGAGGCAGGCAGATCTCTGAGTTCAAAGCCAGCCTAGTCTACATAGTGAGCTCCAAGCCAGCTGGAACTAAAGGGAGACCCTGTGTCAAAAAATAAATAAATAAAATAAATGTATATATACACATATATATGTATGTATGTATTTGCTATTAAGTTGATGTAACTTTTCCAGTTCTGAGGATCAGCCCAGAACACCTCATGTGTGACATAGCTCTCTACCACCAGATTAAAACCCTAACCTTCCCTGTACTTTTAAAACACATTCTTCCCTCTAGGATAGGAACTCTCAAAGTGTGGAGTCCTGACCACAGCATCACTGTCGCTGAGGAACTTGTCAAAGTGCAACTCTCCCCTCAGAGCTGCAGAAGTAGAAATTCCTGGGGCTCAGAGTTCCAGATCCTAACTAGCCTGTGTGTTTAACCAGGTTATGGTTAAACTGATGTTTCAGAAGCCCAAGCTGGACCACTGAGTCCACTGAGTCAACTGAGTCCTTTTCATCATCGGACCTTCCTAGTGTGTTTTTTAAAATGTTGTCAAACTGAGATTTAATATTGTTCCCTCCAATTCCAGGATTTGCTTCAGATGCAGTATGAAGGTGTTGCGGTAATGAAGATGTTCGATAAGGTTAAGGTGAACGTGAACTTGCTCATATACCTGCTCAACAAGAAATTCTATGGGAAGTGAAGCCTGCCTGGATTCCACATCACCTGGATGGAGAAATGAATCTGTCTAGTATTTTTGTTTTTAAACATGATTTAAATCACTGCTTATAAACGTGTGATTTTTTTTTAAAGACCAAAACTGTTCAGAAGAATGTACCCATGTGCCTTTTTGATAATCTCATACTACAGTGGCCCACACAAAATGAACTAATGGAAACACATCCACATTTTACTGTGGTGGAGGTACTCCAATTTAAACTCTGGGCACCCTGTGATTTGTTCTAAAGTAGGGGGAGAAAGTTTAGCTGACTAGGGACAAATGCATAAACCTATTTTCCTATGAAAAAATTTAAATGTCCCACTTCAATAATATGATTCTTCATAGATTTTTTTTATCTGTGGAGAAATAAAAAGCTAATTAATTTGTAATGAATTATTTAGACATAGAGTTCTAAACCCTGTCTTCTAGGAATTATCAGTTTTAAAGAGAACTTTTGTGCAATTCAAAATGAAGTTTTTTATAAGTAATTGAAAGTGATGACACAATAACACTTTCTGTATAAAAGTATATATTTTATGTGATTTATTCAATTTACTCAATGAACGTGCACTACTGCCTCACGGGAAGACTTCTGTACCAGGAGTCTAAGGAACACGTGGATAGCACTCATGGCCCCACCCCCACCCCCACCCCGCCTCCCACCTTCACCCCTCACAATTTATTTGAATACTTCAATTGTGCCTCTCAATTTTTTGTAATGCGATAAAATCAGTATCTAGATGGTTTTTAAATGTATTCTTTGAAAATTGTTTTATGTAAAATAAATGTTACTTAATTACATAAATGTGATTTTTAGGTTGTCTTAATAAATCCAACTTAGGAGTAGAAGAAGACTTTTTGTGGGGCTTTTCAGGAAAAGATACAATCCATTTGTAGCTGGGAAAATTAGGGTACAGAGTAAGCAGCCCTAAAGAGGACACACAAAGCCCTTGCTGCTGAAACAAGACAAGAAAGTTTGTTTTCCTCGCGTTTACCTGTTCATATGTGAGTGGATCCAAAGGGCAATAGGAGGAGTCAGGTTGACCAGTTGTCCTTGTACTCACCACTGATTCTCAACCACCAAAAAAGAGGGGAAGATATTAAGGAAAAACTAAAGGACACAAGTCGCTCCTACTTTCTATTGCCAGGACTACTTTACAGCCACCTGAGTCCTCACCTTTGTTTTGTGTTCTTATAACAAAATACTTGAGGCTGGGCACTTTGTAAGAAAAATATATTTAATTCAACGTTTTGGAGGACTAAGCATGTTGACTGAATCTGCTTGGTGTCACATAATAGCACAAGAGGAAGAAATAAAATACGAGGGGCAGACTTGCTTTATCAGCCACTTTGCTGTCACTAATCCAGTCCCAACAGACACAACTCACTCCCCCAATACCTAATCTAGTCTCTCAGAGACACTGCTCCATTCTTGAGGGTACAGCTCCTACAAATTAATTAGCTCTTGAAGGGTCCCACTTCTCAACACCTTTACTAGGAATCAAACTTCAATCTGAATTTGGGTGGGGACAAACTGGTTCCAAACTTTGGCAATCCCTCACTGCACAACTAAGGGTGGAGAAGAAGGTGTTATTAAAAGGAAGAAAGAGCTGGGCATGGTGGCGCATGCCTTTAATCCTAGCACTTGGGAGGCAGAGGCAGGCGGATCTCTGTGAGTTCAAGGCCAGCCTGGTCTACAGCGTGAGCTCCAAACCAGCTGGGACGAAAGGGAGACCCTGTGTCAAAAATACAAAAAAAAAAAAAAAAAAAAGGAAGAAAGAGGGTCTGGAGAGATGGCTCAGCAGTTAAGAACACTGGCTGCCCTTGCAGAGGGCTGGGGTTTGATTCCAAGCCCCCAAATAGCATTTAAACCATCCATAACTCCAGTTCCGGGAAATCTGATGCCTTCTTCTGACTCTGCGGGCATTGCATGACATGGGTACCTTTACACCCATGCAGGCATAACACTTATACATAAAAATGATAAAAAAAAAGTAATATTTTATTTTCATTTTAGGTGTATGAGTGTATTGCTTCCATGTGCCTAAGGGTACCCATGTCATGCAATGCCCTTGGAAGTCAGAAAACATTAAATTCCCCTGGAATTGGTGTTATAGATGGTTGTTAGCCAACATGTGGGTGCTGGGAATCAAACCTGGGTCTTCTGCAAGAACAGTCAGTGCTCTTAACCACTAAGCCATCTCTCTAGCCCCATAAAAATATTTTAAAAAGTAAAAGGAAGAAATAGCATAATAGGGACTCAGACCTCAGGCTAGACCCTCCCCGACACTTTGTTCATTCGATCCACAGGCTTTATTTTCCTTGGGGATTGTAAAATGTGTTCTTTTGGCACCAATCAAGTTTAAGACCAACAGAATTTAGAAAATTCTAATTTTGTATCTAGAATCTTCTATTTTTGTGATTGTTTCTAGATACATGTATTTTTGGCAAATACCACACAGAACAAAGCTATCTTAACTTGTGAATGTGAGAGTTAGCTTTTTAATGTGGATTTCTGTAAAAGGAATCAGTTAAGTTTTGCCTTGAGAGTAAATCTCCCTCCCCCGTGGCTGGAAAGTGGGGAAGAAGGGCCAGGAACAATAGGGGAGTGTTAAGCTTTCTTTGTGCTCTGGGAAAGACTTGTGGTAGAAATGTATGCAGAGGAGCCAAGACTGGGAACAATGTTTGAAAGCAAAAGGCAGTCTTTCCCAGCACCTTTGAAAGGAGCTTGTCTTAATTTATTCTAACACAGAACGGTATGCTGGCATGTGTGTGAGTAAAGACCATTCTAGTGTCCTCAGGGAAAGCTGAGAGTATTTTTGCTATTGGCTCTCAGGGTGAGAGTGTTCTTGAAGATGTCACCGACTGCCCTTTATAGAAGATCTGCAAGGGACACGGCTAAGTGGGTGACCAGGGAAGGAGGAATTTGAGGATAAAGGAGTTACAAGAAGGCAATGGGAGGCAGAGGCAGGTGGATATCTGAGATCAAGGCCAGCCTGGTTGACATAGTGAGTTCTAGGCCACCTGGGGCTACAGGGAGACTCTGTATCAAATAAAACAAAATAAACAAACCAAAAAGAAGGCACTGGGAACATGGATGTCGATGTCACTGAGCTAAGTTTGTAGAGGTTGTCAGAGCCAAAGCCTAGGACACTCTCAGGACAGAACCATCCCCAAGCCAGGAGCTTGTTCCTCAGACTTTAAACCTGACCAGCTTCTTCCCCAGGACTCGGAGCTTTTCTTAGTGACACTTTTTTTCCTTTTTTTTTTTTTAATTTTTTTTATTAATTTTATTTATTTCTGTATGTGTATGAATGTACTGTCTGCATGCAAGTCTGTGCACCTGTGTCGTGCAGTGCCGCGAAGGTCAGAAGAGGGTGTCGGATTCCCCTGGGACTGGAGTTCTCCTGGAATTGGAGTTTCAGACAGTTCTCGGCTGCCATGTGGGTGCCGGGGATAGAACCCGGGTCCTCTGCAAGAGCGGTTGGCGCTCCTAACCGCTAGGCCATCTCTCCAGCCCGACACTTTTTTTCTATATGGGGGCAGGGGAGGGGGGTTGCTCGCCTGCGCATGGCACAGCTGGGTATCTTCCTCTACCACTCTCCAGCTTATTTTTTGAGACAGGATCTCTCACTGAACCTGGACCTTACCTTTTCAGCTAGACTCCCTTGCCAGCAATCCCCCAGGATCCACCTGTCTCACTACCAACACCTGCCCCCAGCCCTAGGGTTACAGGCACACACTGCCATCCCCAGCTTTTACGTGGGTTCTGGGCTCCAAACTCAGAGCCTCATGTTTCGCAGAAAGCTCTTCACCCACTGCGACATCACCCCAGCCTCTCCACTCCCCAGCCAGTCCTTTTGCTTTCTTTTTTTTTTGTTTTTGTTTGTTTGTTTGTTTGTTTGTTTGTTTTGAGACAGGGTCTTCCTGTAGCCTCAGCTGTCCTGGAACTCACTCTGTAGACCAGGCTGACCTTGAACTCACAGAGATCCTCCTGCCTCTGCCTCCTAAGTGCTAGGTTTAAAGGCGTGCGCCACCACGCTCAGCTAGCTTTCATAGAACATTAACACTAAGCAATTGGAATAGTAATGATTTTCGTGAAGCTGATTCCTATGTTTTGGCCAGTAATCATGTTTCTGCTATTATAAAATTGGGAAGGTTGGGGTTTGGTCAGGAAGGTTGGACACACTTCCAGTCCCCTAACCTCTCTGTGGCACCTGGCATTTTCAAAAGGCAAAAACCTACAGAAAGCTGCTCTAGCTGCTCCCCAAGAGTATGCTCTAGTGAGCCCTGAGAGAGGGAAGGCCCATCTGCTTTACTCTGGAAGTTAGTGGCCAAGAAAGAGACAACTCATGTAATCACAATGTGGTATAAAAGACCAGAACTCCTATGTGTATGCCAATGTGTATGTGTGTGTGTGTGTTTGTGTGTGTGCGCACGCGCATGTGCATACCAATTAGAATTACTATTCATAATGTGATTTTTACAGTTTTGTGGTTACATGGGGATTTGTGGTGTTGCTAACATTTTGAGGCAACCACACAACTCTGAAGGGTAAAAGTAGTGTATTTTTGAACGAGCTCTCATGAGCATTAGGTCTTACAGCCACTTAGCTTTAGGAAATCTGTTCTCTGTAACTGCGACCAGGACCTGGCAACACATTGGAGTCCTCAAAGCTCCAGAAGCTGTGTCAGGCCCTGTCCGTCCAGTGTCTTACAAATAGCAGTTACAGGGGTTGGAGAGGAGGCTCAGTGGTTAAGAGCACTGGCTGTGCTCACAGAGGAGCACACACACACACACACACGGCAGCTAACAACCATCTGTAACTCAGTTCCAGGGGATCCAATGCCCCCTTCTGGCCTCTGCATTGCACACATGTGGTACACTCATAGGTACAGGAAAAACATTCATAAAAATTACAAATAATTTTTTTGTCCTTTTGAGACAGGGTCTCTCCATAGCCCCAGGTGGCCTGGAACTCACTCTGTAGACCAGGCTGGCCTTGAACTCACAGAGATCCACCTGCCTCTGCCTCCTGAGTGCTAAGATTAAAGGTGCATGGCACCATGCCCGGCTTAGCTGCCATGTGGGTGCTGGGAATTGAACCCAGGTCCTCTGCAAGAGCAGTCAGTGCTCTTAACCACTGAGCCATCTCTCCAGTCCCTCAAACCTACTGTTAGCTTAAACAACAAATGTGGAGGTCTTGCACAGAAACTCAAATGCCACATCCCTCTTTTGAGTGCCCCATGCTTTCATTTTATACAGGCTCTTGGTATTACCACCACTAGCTTGGGAAAGCAATTACTAGGCATATTCTTAGAATAGTCTATTGTTTGGGGAGAGCTTGGAATAGAGGTTAAGAAACCGAATACCTGAAGCAGGTAAATCATCTGGTGGCTTAAAAGGAATAATGAACGGGCTTCCTTACATTTCTACCATCATGGTATCATGTTTGTTTTAAAACATTAGTAAAGACCGCCAACCAAACAAGTTAACAGAGAGATGATTAAAGTATTTCCCACAGGAATGATGCTGTAAAGCTGAGGTTCCTTTCTAAGAAACGTTCATCAGCTTTTGTGGGCAGACTGACCATCCTGCACAACAGACATACATTTGCTATAGAAGTGACAAAGGTTTGGCATGGGTGGGTGTCAAGAAACAACAGAAACAAGAGAACTGATGTATTTTTCCAGAAGTTCTAAAGAGTACACAAATGTTACAAAAACTTTGTAAAGCTTTAGGGAAAAACAGATAAGACCCTCACCAAGATCATGATGCAAATGAGAAATCAGGCAAAACTTCCAGTAATTTATGGGTGGAGCATTTAGTGAAACTGACAAAATACTTATACTCTGATAACATGTGTGTGTATTTTTTTTTGCTTTTTATTTATTTATTTATATATATTTTGTACAAGATTATCAAATCTAGACCCGTGTGCCCCACCCTATCCCCCACCCCACCAGATCTCATGTATTCTGCCAAACATGCTTTTCATCTCTTTCTCAGTCTTTCTCAAAATTCTCCATGTGGAAGTTGAGTGTATGTGTATTTTAAAATGCAAGGAATAGTGAAGTGGTCTTTTGTGGGGAAGGGTGAAGATTAACCAATTAAGCAATCAGGTCAAAAGTTAGAATAAGCCAGGCCTTGTGGCACACGCCTTTGATTCTAGCACTCTGGAGGCAGAGGCAGGCAGATCTCTCAGAGTTCAAGGCCAGTCTGGTCTATATAGTGAGCTCCAGGCCAGCTGGGACTAAAGGGAGACCCTGTCTCAAAAAGACCAAAAAAATAAATACGAAATCTGAAAAATGGGATTTAGAAGCAAACAGACTTCAGTTTAAAATTTCAGCTGTGGGGGCTGAAGAGATGGCCTAGCAGTTAAGAGCACCGACTGTTCTTGCAGAGGACCGGGGTTCGATCCCCAGCACCCACATGGCGGCTGAGAACCATCTTTAACTCCAGTTCCAGGGGAATCCAATGCCCTCTTCTGACCTCTGTGGCATTGCACAACATGGGTGCACAAACTTGCATGCAGACAGTACATTCATACGCATACAGAAATAAATAAAAATTAAAAAAAAAGAAAAATAAATAAATAGAAAGAAATAAAGAAAGAAAACAAATGACTCACTCAGCAGATGGAGTAAAGAGCTGAACAGAGACTTCACCAGTGAGGAAGTAAAGATGGCTGAGAAACATCTTAAAAAGTGTTCAGGGGCTGAAGAGATGGCCTAGCGATTAAGAGAGCCAACTGCTCCTGCAGAGGACCTGGGTTTGATCCCCAGCACCCACATGGCAACTGAGAACTGTCTTTAACTCCAGTTCCAGGGGAATCTGATACCCTCTTCTGACCTCCGAGGCATTGCACATGGGTGCACAAACCTACATACAAACAGTACATTCATACACATACAAAAATAAATAAAACTAAATTAAAAAGAAAAAAGCGTTCAACATCATTAATAATTAAGGAAATGCAAATTAAAACCACTCTAAGATATCATCTCACTCCAATAAGACTGGTTAAGATCAAGAAAACAAAAGACACCAAATGCTGGAGAGGTTGTGGGGAAAGGGGAACACTCATCCACTGCTGGTGGGAATGTAAACTCATACAACCACTATGGAAAGCAGTGTGGAGAATCCTTAAAAGACTCAAAATGAGCTTACCACCTGACCCAGTGATACCACTCCTGGGTATATACCCACAAGACTCATCCTACCACAAAAATACATGCACATATATATTTATTGCCCCTCAACTGACAAGTGGATAACAAAAATGTGGTACATTTACACAATGCAGTTCTATGCAGTGGTAAAGAAAGATAACATCATGAACTTTGCAGGTAAATGGATGGAACCCAAAACCATTATGCTAAGTGAAGTAACACAGTCCCCCCCCAAAAAAACCGGGGAATGGTTTCCCTCATTTGTGGATGCTAGCAAGCTGAGCAATGTTATCGTTATATTTCTTTGCAGCTGAAAGCAACTGTGATGTTATAATGTGAATCTCTTAATGAGCCCCAGAATTACCACTTACTTTCAAACATGGTAATTAATGTATGTGTGTGGAAGGTATGTATTCATATTTTAGAGTAATATAAAATTAAAAGGAAAAAATGTGAGTTAACATACAGTTTATTCCTGGAGAACATAATTCTGGTACATATATGATGTTTATATAGGCATACTTTAGAGCAATACAATTGGGGGGGAACCACAACAACATAAGGACTGGGTCAAAGAACGGACTGATATAGTTAAATTCTGCCCCAAACAATAAACCTTCGCAGAGAAAAACTTTAAAAAGACTGAGAGAAAGATACAGGACAATTATGGCAGAATGCATGAACTGGGATGGGGTAGGGGGGGAAGGGAAAGGGAATATGTCTAAATTGAACTGAAAAATGATGTCTGAAATATACAAAACATCAATAAAATTATTATTAAAAATGTTTATTTTTGAGGAATAAAATATAGTGTGTATATTCAGTAGAGTGTTACAGAGTTTGAAAATACCAGCAAAGACCCCAGAGCCAAAGTCAAGTGTTAATCATCGAAATTTATTAAAAAGAAAAATCGGTGCTGCTGACAAACGGTCTCATGCCCAATTATGACCATCTGTCTGGCACACAGTCTTGCCGATCTGACTGCAGCCCCGAATGAGTCTAAGAGAGAAACTTTTAAAGGGAAGGCCAACAGAGCAAAGCTTCCTTGCACTTTTGCCCCACTTAGAACATGTCAGGGTGACTTTAAGCAGGATAAACAAGTTACAGAAGCAAAAAACCCAGCAGTTAATTATGTCTGTGTTTCAAGATTTGGAGGTGCAGCTGAGCAGTAAGGAAAGGAGAGGGGATCTGGGCTGCCTGGAGATTGCTGTACAACCTTGAGCTAAGAATAAAATAGTTTCTTTGTTCAAAATGGAGTTTTTCTGATCATTACAAGATTAAGCATTTTTGTTTTTATTTTTCAGAGAGGGTCCCCCATGTAATCCAGGCTGGTTTCAAATTCACCTCTCAGAGTGCTGGGATTCTAGGTGTGTAACACCACTCCCAGCTACTTTTTTTTTTTTTTTTTTTTTTTTTTTTTTGTCTTTTTCAAGACAGGGTCTCCCTGTAGCCCCAGCTGTCCTGAAACTCACTCTGTAGACCAGGCTGGCTTTGAACTCACAAAGATCCGCCTGCCTCTGCCTCCCAAGTGCTAGGATTAAAGGCGTGCGCCACCACACCCGGCCCAGCTACTTTTTAAAGAAACTGACATATCTTTATGAAACAAGTAAATCTAGAAAAATGCAAATTGTCGAATTCCTAGGAAAATGTCAAAGATTATAAATAGCTCCAAATCTTTAAAACATAAAAGGTACCAATAGTTTTGGAAATATAAATGATGCACTAAAAGGGCAAAAATGTGGATGAGAATGTTAATCAGAAAAATGTGCAAAAAAAGGACAAAAAGTAGTGCTGGAAAGATGCTTGCCACAGAGCCTGAGGACCAGAGATCCCTGGGACTCACAAGGTAGAAAAGAGAGAACTGACTCCTTCATGTTGTCCTCTGCCTGCCCCCTCCACTATAGCATATATGTGCCCAAAACACATACATATACATGAATAATTAAAAAAATATATAAAAGACAGGGGCTGGAGAAATGTCTCAGTGGTTAAGAGCACAGCCTGATCTTTGTAGAGGACCAGGGTTCAATTCCAGGCATCCACATGACAGTTAACAATTATCCATAACTCCAGTTTCAGGGGAAACTGATGCCCTCTTCTGACCTCTGTGGGAATTTCCTGACATGGGTCCACTTACAGACATGTAGGCAGTATGTATATTCATACACATAAAATAAAAACAATAAAATGTTTTTTATTTTATTTTTTTGGTCTTTTCGAGACAGGGTCTCCCTGTAGCCCCAGCTGTCCTGGAACTCACTCTGTAGACCAAGCTGGCCTTGAACTCACAAAGATCTGCCTACCTCTGCCTCCCAAGTGCTAGGATTAAAGGCATGTGCCACCACGCCCGGCAATAAAATATTTTTTAAAAACAACAATGCACATATGTTAATGCCAAGTTGGAGACCCATGAGTGTTTTATCAGATACTGTAAATTTTCATGTCTGAATAGGTTACAATTTTATTTTATTTTTTGTTATGGGAAAACATTGGAATAGGTTACAATTTTAAAGGAAGTGACAAACTTAACTCAGTCCTCTATATTCAAGGGTTCCATCTTTTCAATTCACTCCACTGAGACTAGAAAATTGTGTCTGAACTGAACATGTACACAGACTTTTTCCTGACATTATTCCCTAAACAATAAAAAGGCCAACAACTTTATGATCTGTTAGGCACAAATGTCCAGAAATGATTTCAAATATGCCAAAGGATGTGTGCAGGTTATATGAAAATAGTATGCCATTTCCTACAAGGGACTTGAGCATCCTCAGATCTGCTTTCCTGCATAGCCTACAACCAATTCCCTTTGGATATTGAAGGACACGTGCATATGGAATATTTATTTTTGTCTGCTTGGAATCTCATTCAACCCTCTTTCCAGCACTCTTAAAGCTATTTCAAAATATAATAGTAATAGCAACAGCAGCAGCACCTGGAGACTTTCTAGTAATCTGATTCTCAGACCGTACCCACAGACTAAGTACATCAAGATCTCTGGAGATGAGGGAGCACGGTACTTATCGGGTCTTCCAGGTGACTCTAATCCATGCTAAAGTTTGAACACCGGGCTGGAGAAATAGCCTAGCGGTTAAAAGCACTGACTGCTCTTGCAGAGTACCCAGGTTCAATCCCCAGCACCCACATGGCGGCTGAGAACTGTCCGTAACTCCAATTCCAGGAGAACTCCATTTCCAGGGGAATCCAAGACCCTCTTCTGACCTCCGAGGCATTGCATGACACGGGTGTACAAACCTACATGCAGACAGTACATTCATACACATACAAAAATAAATAAAATTTTTTAAAAAATTAAAAAATAAATAAAGTTTGGCCACAAAGTTTCTCAAAATTTTGATCAGGGAACCCTCAGTACTCACCACCGTTTGCGAACATTTTTAGTCCATACATCCGGGATGTAGTCCAGGAATCTGCACTTGGGGGTGCTAAAAGTCACAACCATTGCTTTGGAAGGTAATTTCTTTCTTTTTTTTTTTTTTTTTTTTTTTGACACCCCATCCTGGAAGGTACTTTCAACTTTTGGTAAATGTTCTATTAATAATTCACAATCCTTGACTACTACAGAGAGGAAGAAATACCTCATTTGGTCCCAGTCTCCCTTTTTCAATGTACTTCAACTGCATTCAAAAAGACACTTTGTTAATATGCAGAGATAATTGAAGTGGTAGGTTGTTTCAAGTCCTTTTTGTTGTTGTTATTTTTGAGACAGGGTCTCCCATTAGTCCCAGCTGGTCTGGAGCTCGCTATGAAGACTAGGGTGGCCTTGAACTCACAGCCTTCTGAGTGCTGGGATTAAAGGCGTGCACCACCATGCCGGGCCCATAATCCTTCTTCTTAAGGTACATTTTCTTCTAATAACTCAGCCACTAAAAGTATCCTCTTAAACTTAATAGCTTTGAATATTGGTTAAGAACATTGTCCACAATTCCATCATTCTTTTGTCTGTCCATGTTCATGTCTGTGTATGCTTTCATGTCCGTGTGTGTGGATGATGTGGAGGCCCGAAGACTCCAGTCCTTAGGCACTGTCTGCCATGTTTTCTGAAATAGGATCTCCTGCTGGCCTAGAGCTCACCAGGTAGGCCAGGTGTCTGGCCAGCGAGCCACAGGGATCTGCTTGCCTCTCATTCCTAAATACAAGAATTACAAATCCGTGCCACCCACACCAGTTTTAATTACATTGGCTCTGGGAGTGAAACTCAGAAACTCATTCTTGAATAGCAAGCACTTTGCCCATTGTGCTTTCTCCTCAGCTCTTCTATTTTTTTAAGGATTTTTAAAATTTTTTTCATTTATTTTTGCCGGGCACTGTAGCGCACTTTAATCCTAGCACTCGGGAGGCAGAGGCAGGTGGATCTCTGTGAGTTCAAGGCCACCCTGGTCTACAGAGTGAGCTCCAGGCAAGCTGGGACTTAAAGGGAAACCTGTCTCAAAAATACCAAATAAATAAATAAATAAATAAATAAATAAATAAATAAATAAATAAATAAAATTTCGTTTATTTTTTATGTGTATAAATGTACTGTCTGCATGTAGGTTTGTGCACCCGTGTTGTGCAATGCCACAGAGGTCAGAAGGTTGGATTCCCCTGGAACTGGAGTTAAAGATGGTTCTCAGCCACCACATGGGTGCTGGGGATCGAGCCCAGGTCCTCTGCAAGAGCAGTCGGCTCTCTTAACCGCTAGGCCATCTCTCCAGCCCCAGAATTCTTTCTTTTCTTTAAGAGTATAATTTCTTGGGGCTGGAGAGATGGCCTAGCGGTTAAGAGAGCCGACTGCTCTTGAAGAGGACCTGGGGTGATCCCCAGCAACCATATGGCGGCTGAGAACCATCCGTAACTCCAATTCCAGGAAATCTCCAGTTCCAGGGGAATCCGACACCCTCTTCTGACCTCCGCGGCATTGCACGACACGGGTGCACAGACCTGCATGCAGACAGTACATTCATACACATAAATAAATAAATAAATAAATAAAATAAAACTAAAAAAAAATTAAAAGAAAAAGTATAATTTCTTGAGCCTGGCGTGGTGGCGCACGCCTTTAATCCTCACACTCGGGAGGCAGAGGCAGACAGATCGCTGTGAGTTCAAGGCCAGCCTGGTCTACAGAGTGAGCTCCAGGCCAGCTGGGACTTAAAGGGAAACCCTGTCTCAAAAATACCAAATAAATAAATAAATAAATAAATAAATAAATAAATAAATAAATAAAAATTTCATTTATTTTTTATGTGTATGAATGTACTGTCTGCATGTAGGTCTGTTCACCCATGTCATGCAATGCCACGGAGGTCAGAAGAGGGTGTTGGATTCCCCTGGAACTGGAGTTAAAGATGCTTCTCAGCCACCACATGGGTGCTGAGGATCGAACCCAGGTCCTCTGCAAGAGCAATCGGCTCTCTTAACTACTAGGCCATCTCTCCAGCCCCCAGGATTCTTTTTTTTCTTTAAGAGTATAATTTCTTGGGGCTGGAGAGATGGCCTAGCGGTTAGGAGAGCCGACTGCTCTTGCAGAGGAACTTGGTTCGATCCCCAGCACCTACATGGCGGCTGAGAACCGTCTGTAACTCCAATTCCAGGAAATCTCCAGATCCAGGGGAATCCGACACCCTCTTCTGACCTCCGCGGCATTGCACGACACGGGTGCACAGACCTGCATGTAGACAGTACATTCATACACAAATAAATAAATAAAAATAATTAAAACTAAAAAAGATTAAAAAAGAAAAAAAAAAAAATAAATTAAAAAAAAATAGCGTGTGGCGCACGCCTTTAATCCTAGCACTCAGGAGGCAGAATACCTTCCCCCAGAAAAAGAGAATAATTTCTTGGGGGCAGGGAGAAGGCTCAGTGGATAAGAGTACGAGCTGCTCTTGCAGAGGACTCGGGTTCAATTCCCAGCACCCATTATCCATAACTTCAGTTCCACTGGAATCTGACACCCTCTTCTGACCTCACTGGGCATTGCATGGCACAGGTGTACTTACATGCAGGCAATGCATTCATACAAAAAATTTTAAGACTTAAAAGAAAAAAGTGTTAATTTCTTTTTTATTTTTTTATTATTATTATTATTTTTTTTTTTTGGTCTTTTCGAGGACTAGGGTCTCCCTGTAGTCCCAGCTGTCCTTAGGAACTCACTCTGTAGACCAAGCATGGCCTTGAACTCAACAAAGATCTGCCTGCCTCTGCCTCCCAAGTGCTTAGGATTAACGCCTCAACAATGCGCACTGCTGCGCCACCACGGCCCGCACAATTTTATATTTTTTTTATGTGTATGAAGTGTACTGTCTGCATGCGGTTCTGTAGCACCATGTTTGTGGCAATGCCGCGGAGGTCAGAAGAGGGTCTTGAATTCCCCTGGAACTGGGTTCATCCGGAATGGAGTTAACAGACGGTTCTTCAGCCGTCATTGTGGTGCTGGGAATCGAAACCCGGGGTCTCTGAAAAGCGTCGGTACTCTTAACCATTAGCTATCTCTCCAGCCCACAAAAGTGTAATTTCTTGAATGATAGACAGAAGCATAACACTAATCATGGAGAAGGCAAAAGATAAGATTCTGTTTTCTCAGGTTTTGCTCTCTACATTTTCAATTTACTAGGAGCCAGATTAAATGGAAAATTCCCAAAAATAAACAAATTCTTGAGGGTTTTTTTTTTTTTTTTTTTTTTTGGTCTTTTTCGAGACAGGGTCTCCCTGTAGCCCCAGCTGTCCTGGAACTCACTCTGGAGACCAGGCTGGCCTTGAACTCACAAAGATCCGCCTGCTTCTGCCTCTGCCTCTGCCTCCCAAGTGCACCACCACACCCGGCTCATACAATAGCTCTTAAATCAAATTTATGTCCCCTCCCCATTGGTGCAAATTCATCCATTGGAGTCTAGTCAGCCTATCTAGAGATCATAAGGCCTATTCTCCTTCACTTAGTAGTAATCAGTCTCCAACAGTTCCCAGGTTAGGACCAGCTAGCTCCCACTTCCTCGCTCCACTCTGGATCCTTGTCCCAGTTGGCATGGGTCTTGTGCTTGACACCACCATTGCTGAAAGTTCACATGTGCAAGCTTCTGGTGGCCGGAAAATTTCTGTTTCCCTGTGTTCATGAACCAACCCTGGCTGTTACAATTTCTCTGCCCCCTCTTCTGCAATGTTCCCTGAGTTGTGGGTGGGTAAGGTTTAACACAGGAGTCCTGTCCAGGGACACACATTTTGCAGTCTCCTGTTCTCTAAAATCTGGCCAGTCGTGGCCTTCTGTGTGCACGCTATTGTATAAGGAAGCTGTGCTGGTGAGAGTTGAGGGACGCACTAGTGTTTTCTCTACCCCGTTCCTCTGCGTTCCATGAGCCTTAAGTGTAGAGGTTCCACTGTAGATGCGTCACCTAGGACCAGACATCTATCTCTCAGACATATATTCTCTTGTGTGACCATTTGTGAAACTCTGTAGCAGCCTCCATGTGTTGCAAAAAGAAGCTTCTTTGATGAGTGGTGTATGGTATACTTTGTCAGTAAATATAAGGATCCATATTAAGGATATGATAAGAAATTTCATTTGTCTAGAGATATGACAGAGATAGAGTTTTCTCGAGGATCTGTGACCTCTCCAGCAATGTGTATTCACCTGTGTCTACAATGCCACTCATGAGTTCCTTTCCATTAAGAGGGCTTTAAGTCCAATTAAATAGTTGTTGATTTTCCCCCAGCCTCAAATAACAGTACCACTATGGCACCAATAGAGGTAGTTTGCTGTGCCAGTAATTATGGTTAGTAGGCTTTAGGGCTGGGTCGGACCATTGATTTATTTTCTCCCTTAGCTTGTATAGTGTCCTCTAGAACTATGAGAGTTAGTCTTCAGGGAAAAACCAGATCAGTTTCTGCTCCATTGCTCCAAGTTCTGTGTCCAAAGTATGTCCTGTCTTCAGCAGTAGGGTCTTATCTTCAAATTCTGGGAGATTACCAAGAGCTCTGTCAATAGCCTGTGTTATTTCGGGAGTCTCCTACAAAGGACCTGGATTCAAATTCCAGCACCCACAGGACAGCTAACAACCATCTCTGACTCCAGCTCCAGGGAATCCAACACCATCTTCTGATCTCCGCAAGCCTTGTATGACATGGGTGCACCTACCTACATGCACTCATTCACATAAAATAAAAATAGCAAAAAAATAATAAACAAATAAAATATTTTAAAAACAAACACAAGAGTGAATGAATCTTTTTGTCTAGCTTACCCACACTTTATCACTACAAGCCTGTTAGCATCCATCTTGTTAGATCAAATAGTCCTGGTGTCCCAGTGCTTGTGATCAAATAATCCTTATTTTACTTAAGTATCCTGCTAGGGTTTGGCACCCTCCAGGTTTCAGGCTTCAGCAGGGGAGTCTGGGAACTATCCCTGTGGATGACCGGAAACTACTGTCCTTTTGTTTAGTATCTTTAAACTGTCAAAAAATTTTGTAACTTGTTTTATTACTTTTCCTCCACATACTGTATGTCACTGATTCCCATAAGCCTTTTCTTCCCATTTGAGCAATTGGTCTATTTCTTACTATCAATGGTATGGCCTGGCTTAATTGGCAGCATTTTTTTTTTCTTTTCTTGTCTGTGCTGCATAATAGTGATGAATCTAAAACTCAGTGGCATCTTCGGGGTAATGAAAAAGTACTGTCATTGAATACAGAAATTTTTTTTTTTTTTTTTGGTCTTTTCGAGACAGGGTCTCCCTGTAGCCCCAGCTGTCCTGGAACTCACTCTGTAGACCAGGCTGGCCTTGAACTCACAAAGATCCGCCTGCCTCTGCCTCCCGACTACTAGGATTAAAGGCGTGCGCCACCACGCCCGGCTGAATGCAGAAATATTTTAATGGCTTCCACCTCCTCTTGAAAGTGCTTTCCTCCTTTCCCGGGAGAACTGAATAGAGAAAGGTCTTAAAAAGCATTGTTTATCTGGGTAATTGCACAATTTACTCAACAGCTTGTGTGGACACGGAGCTGCAGCTGAGGGGGCGACGGGAGCACGTGGCCACTGATCAGCGTTTTCTCCATCGATTGAAAGGTTAGGGTTCCGGTTGAGTTTTATTTTTCACGCAAAATTCCCTTTTCCCCGAAGACTTTGCCAACCGGTACAGAATAGGTCCGTACCCTTCAGTGTTCTGGGTCGCGGTCCTGTGGACTGTGGTTGAGTTCTTTTACCCGGGTAAGGCCAGGATCCATTCTCCGCTAGTCTAAAAGTCATCCTCACTAGAGACGCGAGCTGCGGGCCCCTAGTCCTGCCTCAGCCTTCTTCCCTTTGGAGATCTGAGACTCGAATTTAGCTAACGTCAAACTGCAGCATTCCAAAATATGTGAAAGACAACCCCCTACCCCCCATCCTGACCTCAAAGCTCGGGGCGTGGGAAGGCAACTCCAAGACTTGGGTTTCCCGGATGCAGGGGTTCCAGCCGGCGAGAGCCAGGACAGGTGGCGCAGGGCAACCGCTGTTGATTCCATACCTGTCCGAAAGAAGAAAGGCTCCACGTGAGCCATCTAAATTCGAGAAATAAAGAATTTTTAAATACCGAGCTGTCTGTCCAAACCTCCTGGGACAACGCTGTCGTTGCAGTATCAATTTTCAAAGGCATTATCCTTAAATTACAAAAGGGCTGGAGAGGTGGCTCAGCGGTTAAGAGCACCGAGCCCCAGCACCCATATGGCGGCTAAGAACGGTCTTTTAACCACGCCTTTAATCCCAGCACTTGACAGGCGGATCTCTGTGAGTTCAAGGCCAGCCTGGTCTACAGAGTGAGTTCCAGGCCAGCTGGGGCTATAGGGAGACCCTGTCTCACAAAAAAAAAAAAAAAAAAAAAAAAAAAGCAGACGTCACTCGCAAACTTTCAACTGAACTCTAAACTTGGGCAGCGCGCGGCGCGATGAGGTCCGAGTCGAGGTCTGAGTCGGCGGGACTGCGGGCGGGGGGAACCCGGTCCTCTCAAGCATCCAAGCCCGGCCGGTCCCGGTCTGGCTCTGCGTCCCAGGAGGGTCATTAAAGCCGCCGCCTGGCCGCGGGGCGCCCTCCAAGGACCCCGCCAGGCTGAGTCACCGCCCGGCCCGCTGCCCCACGGAGCCCTGGGGAAAAGGCGTGTGAGGCGGATTCCCGCGCTTGGGAGCAGAGGCAGCCGGGGACCTCAGGACCTCCCCAGCCCGCACCCGCCCCGCCCACTCCCTCGCCACGCCACGCCCACTCCCTCGCCACGCCCCCCGCCCCAGCAGCCTCTGGACCCTCTGAGCGCTGCGGTTCAGTCGCCTGCTGCGCTCGGAAGAAAACAACGTAGAGCGCCGGGCTGAACCGGGCCGCCGGGGGACAATGGGGCCGCGGCGCCTGCTGCTCGTCGCCGCCGGCCTCAGTCTCTGCAGCCCCCTGCTGTCCGCCCGCGTCGGAGCGCGCCCGCCAGGTGAGAGCTGCCCGCCCGAGCGGTAACCCGGCTTTGCTGGCTGCGCCCCTGCCTCAGTTTCCCCTAGGAGCCAAAGAAGCTGAGATCTAGAGACCCCCTTACTCACATCCAGGTGGGGCGTGCCACCCCAGCGACCCCCTTTCCACTCGGCCGTGGACCTTCTGGACCTGGTTTGGAGGGTGCAGCCCGCCAGCCATAGGCTGGGGTAGGGAGGAGGGGCAGAGGCTTCCCCGAGCGGTCTCTGCTTTTGTTGTCCGCGTTTGTTGTCATTGTGTGGCCTGTTTTCAAGACCCCTTTCCGAAAGAAAGGGTCTCCTGTTTCTGTGCTTTCAATGAGAAGTAGAGAACCACGCCGCTTAAGTTTTGCCTTGTTGGAAAAAACAATTTTCTCGCACGTTTTACAAGGAAGGAAAGTGAGGTAAAAGAAAAACCTATAGCACATTGAGCGGATAATAAAGGCCCGCAGCCCCCAGCTCTGCCTCGTCTGGTTGTGGGGTGGTCTTTGTTATCAGAAACCTGTTTCTCAGAGTGGGGGAAAGGAGCCCTTCATTCAGAACCAGTCTCTCCTACACTACTGAGTTTCCTTTTTGTTTTTTAAATGGAATTTTTCACCTGCTGCATGGAGGTTACCTGCCTCCAATACATTCCCTACCAGCTGTGTATTTTTTTATTTTATTTTATTTTATTTGTCTTTTTGAAACAGGGTCTCCCTGTAGCCCCAGCTGTCCTGGAACTCACTCTGTAGACCAGGCTGGCCTTGAACTCCCAAAGATCCGCCTGCCTCTGCCTCCCAAGTGCTAGGATTAAAGGCGTGCACCACCATGTCCGGCCCAGCTGTGTATTTTTAAGTGTCTGCCTTGACCAAATAAATGTTTGGTCAACATATTTCATCAGTTTTTTTTCTCTTCCTCCCAATGTGAGTAGAAGAGGCTCCTATAAAGTTCTGAATTTTAAAGTGAGGAAAATGCTTTTGAATTTCTTGATAGCGACTGTATGTTAGAAACCTTTAGCAGTGTCTTTCACGCTGAAGAAAATCGAGTTGGTTTTGATCGGGTTTTGTTATCAGTGAAAGAATGTGCTCTCAATCGCTCCCACACATCAGGATTAAGAGGTGACAAAGATGTAGAGAGTTTCCTGCTCTCTCTATTCACTCAGTGTGAATTTGAGGCTTGCTCTTGAGAAAAAGATCCCCAGCCAGGGGCCCAGGTTTAGCAGCAAGGAGGTAGCCCACCAACCATTATCACCAGCTGTGGGGGAATGTGAAGAACCGAAAGGTGAAGGCTGAGATTCGTTTAAACATGTATGACTTCCTCAGTTTTATCTGGGGACAGGCCTTGAGAATAGACTCAGATTTGGACACCAAAGTGCCACTTCTGCCCCGGCATCTTTCTGTTTCTCTTTGTGTTCTCTCTCCCTCCCTCTCTCTCCCCCCTTCCCCTCTCCTCCTCTTCTTCTCTCTCTCTCTCTCTCTCTCTCTCTCTCTCTCCTCTCTCTCTCTCTCTCTCTCTCTCTCTCTCTCCTTTTTCCCCAGGAGGACTTTAGGGAGGAACTTTAGGGATGAAGTCAACTGCTTACTTCCATAGAGGGATGGGGCGTGGAAAGGTGACAGCCCTGGTTTAAACAGAAGAGGCCATTGAACCAAACTTGGCTAATGTCTCTGCACTGGATTCTGGAAGCACTTGGGAAGAAAAGAAGAAAAGAAGGTAGATGAAGAAAAAGAATGTGTGCTAAGTGAGGTGTTTTATCCAGACTTGGGCTAAGGAGGAATTCTTACCAACACTGTCCGTTCTCACCCTCCCAAACCACCTCAGTGATAAGGTAGGGATCTGTTTTTGCTGATTCTAAAACTGAGGCCTAGACAGAGTGGCCTGACTTCAGGGGATGGGGGTGCTTATTGGAATGCTGGGTCCAGGCAACAAGTGAGGCATTGATTATCTCACAACAGAAGCAACCCTAAATAAGTCTGCTTCTTATTACCACTGCATACCAACAGCTCTAAACTGCGTCTGTCATAAAACACTAGTGCTAGAGTGTCTCCTACCACCCAGCAATGCTTCCCCAACCCTTGATGCTGCTGGGTGGGCTTACTCCAGGATCCTCAATGAGCTCTGTGCTGGCCCTGCCCATGAGCTTTTCTGTGGCTCCTAAGATTTTCTGTTCCCGCCCATCCTGGCATTTCCTCCCTTGTCACTTTCAGAGTATCTGGCTCTCCTCCCCAGCCAAGGTCATGAACTTCTTTCTGTCCTCATGGAATCTAGAATAAATGCTCACAGATAATTTGTTAAATGACTTGCAGGTTCATTAAGCAGTTTACCTTGGGGCCAGTGGTTTAGGTGAGATGGCTTGTGTTCGTTAAACAAGGGCAGTGTGTAAGAGTAAATAAAATGCAATCTTTATGACTTTTATAAGGATTAGAGAGTTAGAAAGTTAGAAAATAGCTGATGGTAACTGTTGATTCCAGAGGGCACCTCCTCAGAAATCGGAACCAGATTCCCCAGCAAGGAGTAAGGTGTCCCTGCGTGGGGATCCCCAGCCTCTCTATAGCACCCCCTCTGCACATTTCCCCTTCTCCCAGCCTCTGTATCCTCCCACAGGGAGCTGTGCTTTCTCTGGCTTTTCTCCTCGTGTTACTCCCTGGCCCTCACCATACCTCCCATGTCCCATTTAATTAGAAACTGTTATGCAGTGTGGACCACCTGTCCTAGCTGCCACCTGGTTGGGTCTTTTCTGTGGACTACCTTACTTATTGCTCACAGTGACCCTTTGGGTAGATGTCATCTCACTTCACAGTGAGGACTTTGAGGCCACCTGGTTGGGTCTGTTACGGGGACTACCTTACTTATTGTCCACAGTGACCCTTTGGGTAGATGTCATCTCACTTCACAGTGAGGACTTTGAGACCCCACAATGGTCAAGACACAAGTCTAGTGAGAGATGGTACTGGGACTTGACCACAGACTGGTCTTTCCAGATATGAGCTTCCTCTGCTACTCTTGCAGATGGGAAGTCATGTGGACTCCCAGCCCCTCTGATGGTAGAGAAGTAGCCTACGTGGTTCCCTGAACCACCAAAGGGCAAGTTCTGAACCCCATTGCCTTAGTACTATGAGAGGTGGCATTTCTGTGGTATCCTGCCTTTGACTTTTGCTAACACATGATAAGCCTGGCTAGAAATAGATCTCTGCTCATGAATATCCGAAATCATTGGCTCTTAACAAAAGATGATAATTTTAAGCCTAAACCTAAAGACCCTAACTGGGGCTGGTAAAGTGGCTGCCAAAGCTGATTTGACCCAAGTTTCAGCCTAAAAGGAGAGAACTGACTCTTTTTTTTTTTTTTTGGTCTTTTTGAGACAGGATCTCCCTATAGCCCCAGTTTGCCCTGGAACTCACTCTGAAGACCAGGCTGGCCTTGAACTCACAAAGAGCCGCCTGCCTCTGCCTCCCGAGTGCTAGGACTAAAGGCATGTGCTACCACTCCCAGCTCAAGAACTGACTCTTATAAGTTCTTCTGTGTGTGTGAGTGTGTGTGTGTATGTGTGTGTATGGCAGTGCACAGACACACACACACACACACACACACACACAGATACACACACACACACACACACACACTAAAAAATCAACAACAAAAAGAAAAATCCAAAGTGGACAGTGATTCTGTCCTAAACTGACCAGAAAGTTCTATTAAACCTAAAAGTGAGATTTCTCAGGGACTGTCAGTTTTCTCCCCCAATATTTTATTGACTTACTCGTTTCTTTTACTTTCTTCCATGTTCCTCAGTGAAATTGCCTTTGTTTTTGTTACTGGCCATTTGAGACAGGGCCACACTCTACTCCAGGTTAGCCTGCAACTCACTGCGCAGCCCAGTCTGGCCTCAAATTAATGGCGATCTCCTGCCTCGGCCTTTATTGTCATAGGGACATCAGAGGAGAGCTTCTCTCCTGATTTCCTCCCCTCCCCACCCTGGAGTGAGAATCCTTTCCTGCGTTTGCCCAGCCCTCTCTCAGAACACTCCAGCTGTCCTGCTGGCTGCTGTGTGGGGTCCCTTCTCTCATCCAGTGTGCTTGGAGCCTTCCGTCGCACTGACCAGGGTAGTCCGCCATTGACTTGCTCTTTCCCCGCAGTCCAGGGTGTGCCTCTTTTCCAGAACACTCCAGCCATTCTCTGTCCCTGTGTGTTTTCCTCCTTTCCTTCCTTTTCTGTCCTTTGTCCTTTGTCCGTCACCCTCACAAACTAGGGCTCAGCTGGGCCTTCAGAACCAGGACCCTGAGACAGTAGGATCCCAGAAGCCCAGGTTTCCAACCCTGCTGCTCTCATTTGAGCCCCATGTGCCTCTTCTCCCTAGGGACTCCTATCTGCCTTTCCACCTGCCTTTCCATCTCCATCTCCCCCATCCCCTTCCTTTTATTATTTCTTTAAATTGAGATAAAACTCTCAGAACATAAAATCATCCACTTCTTAATATCTTATTTATTATTTTTATTTTATGTGTTATGAGTGTATTGTCTGCACACATGTAATTGCACCCCTGTTGTGCAGTGACCACACAGGTCAGAAGAAGAGGTTGTATCCCCTAGAACTCTGAGCTGCCATGTGGGTACTGGGAACCAAACCTGGCTGCAAAAGCAGCCAATGCTCTTAAATGCTAAGCCATGTTTCCAGCCCCCAAATCCATCCGTTTTGAAGTCTGCAACCTTCAGTGCATTTCTTCTACCTGCTTCCAAAACACCGCCACCACCCAGAAGGAACCTGTGGCAGCTGAGCAGTCTCCAGTCTCCCTTCCCCCGGCCCCTAAGAACTACTGGTTTGCTTTTGATGTCTACAGATTCGTCTGTTCTCAGGATTTCATGGACTACATGTGGCCCTGAGTGTCTAAAGATAGCTCTGTTCTCTAGGATTCCTGAGTTCCCAGAATCCCCTTGCAGACACCCCCAGATGCCCCAGTTGTCAGGAGTGCTAGGAGCCACGACTGCTGTTTATTTCTTACTGTGTTTTTAGTATCAGGGCTCTGCCGTGTCTACTTTCAGACTTCTGCTGTTTGTTTCCTGGTTTGTGGCTTCTTACATTCTGCCTTTTCCTCTCTAGAACTGTAAGTGACACGCTTTCTTAAGTAAATGACACAGTCTAAGCCAGATGTTTTTCTGTTTTGAGGGCTCCCTTCCCCATGTATCCCCACAGACACCTTGCTGTGGTTCTCTGCCAAACCCATTGAAGTTGGGGGTTAGTTGGAGGAGGGGAGTTAGCGTTTTGTTTTTGTGTGTGTAAGTATGAATGTGTATGTATGTATGTATGAGAATGTGGTGTATGTGTAGTGTATGTGCACAAGTATGTGCATGGGCACACTTGTGTGCATGCTCCCAGAGCCTAGATCAGGATGCTGGGTGTCCTACCTTATTTCTTTGAGAAGGAATACGTTCCCTTACTGAACCGGAGCTGGGCTGGTAGCCAGCAAGCCCAGCAATCCTCTCTGGTCTCCACTCCTCACAGTTACAGCCATCAACATGGCTGAGCCTGGCTCTTTACATGGATGCTGGGATCTGAATTCATGCTTGTGCAGAAAGCACTCTTAGTCACTGAGCCATCTCTCCAGCCCTAGTTATTTTTTGAAACAAGGTTTGAAGTTAAGGGTTTTATCATCCTACAGAGTCCTTATAAGCTCCTGTACATTTATTTCCTTTCAGAAGTAACTAGCCATCTCAAATCACAAAAGCAAATAAAATTTGTATAAATTTAGGAAAAGACATTATATAATGCACAGTTCTCAAGTTTTTGACAATGTGGGTCGTCCCGTTTATTCCCACAGTGAGCCATGCAGAAAATAGGCGCGGGAAAGCACAGCACACGAACGCATTGTAAGGTGTCCAAATACGGAGAGAGCTTTATTCAAAAATGGCCAGGTTTTAAGCTGGGCGTGGTGGCGCCTGGCTTTAATCCTAGCACTTGGGAGGCAGAGGCAGGTGGATCTCTGTGAGTTCAAGGCCAACCTGGTCTACAGAGTGAGCTCCAGGCCAGCTGGGACTAAAAGGAAGACCCTGTCTCAAAAACAAATAAACAAACAAACAAAAAAGGCCAGGTTTTATAGGCTGTGTGACTTCATTTCTCAGGGCCAAATCCCAGACCTTTGCATCACCACATCCCACCCCATGGGCATGGCCAGGGAGGTCCCATGACTCCCACTTAACCATTAGGGGGCACTGGTTGGAATGCTAGCCCATTCATACCTAACAACTGAATTTTCCCACATTACAAGTCAGGTTTTGTAGTACTACAGAAGTGTTCTTTTTTGCTAACCAGATTTAAGACGAATGAGAAATGTGTTTACATTAGGCACAGTAGGAGTATATACAGTAATGTACATGACTCCCAGACACCCATAGTGTGTGTGTGTGTGTGTGTGTGTGTGTGTGTATACACACAATTAGGGTATATGCAGTAATGCACATGACACCCATATATTACATATACACAGGAAGCAAAAGTTTACCCAGCACTACCCACCCACCTAACCTAACCATATGCTACACATTCAGATATTTTTCTACACTATTCTAGTTTGAAAAAAAAGACCTCACGGTAGGGCAGGAGAGATGGTTTAGTGGTTAGATCAGGTATTGTTCTTGCAGAGGACCCAAATTCAGCCGCCAGTACCTGCATCTGGCAGCTTACAAAGTGCCTGTGACTCCAGCTCTAGGGGAATCAGCTGCATCTATGGCCTCCACAGGTACCTGCACATACCCTCCCACACACATACACATACACATAATTAAAATATTTTAAAAGCTTGTGACAATCCTACAAATTAATTTCATAGGCACTACTGGATCTCTATTAGATCCAGTAGACCTGCTAGAATAGAGACTTGTCCCGAGGGAGCAAAATCAAGGCCTTTCCAAAGAACCTTGCTTTCCTAGAAGTGCCATTTATGAGTTTCTATCATATCTAGTTCCCAGTCTATTTGAGTTTAGGTTACAGATTGCAAGGACTTGGGTGTGGTTGGGGGTGGAGATATCTGGGGTCCTTGGGGAACTGGTGATCCTTGACAGTCTGACTGTGAACTGGTTGTTTTTTTTTTAGCCCCAGCTGTCCTGGAACTCACTCTGTAGACCAGGCTGGCCTTGAACTCACAAAGATCTGCCTGCCTCTGCCTCGCGAGTGCTGGAATTAAAGGCATGCACCACCATGCCTGTCTGATACAGTAGGCTGGCCAGCAGCTGGGCTAGGGACCTTGGGAATGTTGACTCTGGACAGAAAACAGATGCACAGGGATGAGGAAAGTCAGGAAATTGCTGTGATTCTTAGTGACACCTACTAGCAACCTAACCCCACACTGGCTCCCACCTGCAGGCACCCCAGGCAAGGGCCCCACCCACTTGCATCCATGTCCCTGTGCCTTGGGACGCCACAGTGACTTCCTGCAGTGCCCAGCCCCCAGCTTCACCTGGCCTGCCTGGGAGTACTTAGAGAAGTCCTTGCTGCTGGGTTCACACAAACAGCAGGGGAGGTAGTGCTCTTCTGCCTGGAACTCTGCCTCTCTGCACCAGTGTTCTCCCGTGCTCTTACTTAACACCTCATCCTTAACATCACTTTAAAGATTTGGTTCCAGGCACTGGGGAAATGGTTCAGTGGGTCTGAGGTACTTGCTCTAAGCATGAAGATCTGACTTCAAATCCCCAGCACCCATGTAAAGGACTGTATATTCCTGAAACCTCTCAGGGTAATAAAGGCAGACAGCTGACATCCTGCCGTGACCTCCACATGCACACACATGGGCTCTCATAACCACACACACACACCCCGAAACACAGGATTTGGTTTTCATCGTTCATATCCTCGACTGTTTGTCTGTAAGCCCTGCCACAAGGGCTGAGTTGTGGGTAGCAGTCAGTATATAGCCGGGGCCAGTGGGACTCCAGAATTCCCAAGTAACAGCTGTGGGCATCGTCACCTTAAGTTACTCATCTCTGTGTCCACGACACTGCTGTATTTGTTTTTTTGTTTGTTTGTTATCAGATAGATCCTCAAGTTTGGTGTGCTGATCACATGGGAGCGAGGCTGATAAAATAGCCACATCCATTCAGACCGACACCCCCCCCTCATTATCCCACCAAGGAGGAATGCAAGAGGATATGACCCATCATAAACCAGTTCCTAAAGCTTGAACTCTTAAAACCCTGTCAATAACCCTATAATACTCCTCCCGGTCATGAAACTGTCAAATACCAGTTGGTCTAAGATCTTAGACTTATAAATGAAGCCATAATCTTTATACACCCCTTGATGTTATACACTCCTGAACCAGGTTCCCAGGAAACAGTGGTTCTTGACGTTATATCTTTTTTTTATATAAATTTATTTTTATTTTAACAAATCTAGACCCGTGTTCCCGCCCATTCCCCCACCCCGCCAGAGCTCATGCATTCTGCCAAACATGCTTTTCATCTCTTTCTCAGTTTTTCTCAATATTCTCCATGAGGAAGTTGACTGTTTTGAGCAGAAGTTCACTGTTTCAGTCAGTTCTTTGATGCAGTCTTTTCTGTTGTTGTTGTTGTTTCCAAAATGCATTATGTCCAACTGCTTTGTACAGAAGCTCAGGGGGCCCTACACAAGAAATACTTACAACTGGGTAATTGGCACTAGCATCCACAGATGAGGGATACCATTCGTCGTTTGTTTTTCTGGGACTGTGTTACTTCACTCAGCATGATGTCCTCTAGCTCCAGCCATTTTCCTGCAAAGCTCGTGATGTCGTCTTTCTTTACTGCTGCATAGAACTCCATTGTGTAGATGTACCACATTTTCTCTATCCATTCGTCAGTTGAGGGGCATTTAGGTTGGTTCCAGCTCTTTGCTATTGTGAAGAGAGCTGAAATAAACATGGCCGTGCATGTATCTCTGTGGTGGCGTAAGTCTTGAGGGTACATGCCCAGGAGTGGTATGGCTGGGTCGGGTGGCAAGTTCATTCCAAGTCTTCCAAGGGTTCTCCACACTGCTTTCCATAGTGGCTGTACGAGTTTACATTCCCACCAGCAGTGGATGAGTGTTCCCCTTTCCCCACAACCTCTCCAGCACTTGGTATCATTTGTTTTCTTGATCCTAGCCAGTCTTACTGGAGTAAGATGATATCTTAAAGTGGTTTTGATTTGCATTTCCTTAATGATTAGTGATGTTGAGCAGTTCTTGAGGTGTTTCTCAGACATCTCTAATTCCTCGCTTGTGAAGTCTCTGTTCAGTTCTTTGCTCCATCTATTGAGCGGGTCGTTTGTTTTCTTTTTTCTTTGTTTTTTGAGTAGTTTATATATTCTGGAAATCAATGCTTTGTCAGATGTATCTGCAGTGAAGGTTTCCTCCCACTCTGTGGGATTTCTCTTCACTTCCTTGATTGTTTCTTTTGATGTACAGAAGCTTTTGAGTTTGATGAGGTCCCATTTGTCAATTGTCGACCTTAATTCTTGTGCAGCTGCTGTCTGATTTAGGAAGTCTTTTCCTACGCCTATGTCTTGTAGTCTGCTGCCAACTTTTTCTTCTATCACCTTCAGAGTTTGGGGTTTCACGTTGAGGTCTTTAATCCATCTGGAGTTGACTTTTGTACAGGGTGAGAGGTAGGGGTTTAATTTCATTCTTCTACAAGTGGTGATCCAGTTTTGCCAACACCACTTGCTGAAGATGCTGTCTTTTCTCCATTGTGGTTTCTTGGCCCCCTTGTCAAATATGAGATGGCTGAAATTGTATGTGCTCAGATTTGGATCTTCGGTTTTGTTCCATTGGTCAACAGGTCTGTTTTTGTGCCAGTACCAGGCTGTTTTTATGACTATAGCCCTGTAGTATAGTTTAAAATCTGGTATAGAGATCCCTCCTGTGTAGCTCTTTTCACTCAGGATTGATTTGGCTATTCGGGGTCTTTTGTTTTTCCAAATGAATTTAAGAACTTTTGTTTCCAAGCCTGTGAAGAAACTCTTGGGGATTTTGATTGGGATTGCATTAAATCTATACAAGAGTTTTGGTAAAATGGACATTTTTACAATGTTAATTTTCCCAATCCATGAGCATGGGAGGTTTTTCCATCTTCTGAGGTCTTCTTCAATTTCTTTCTTTAAGGGTTTAAAATTTTTGTTGTAGAGGTCTTTGGTGTCTTTGGTTAGGTTTGTTCCTAGGTATCTTATTGTTTTTGAGGCTATTGTGAGTGGGAAGGTCTCTTTGAATTCTTTCTCCAGTTGCTTGTTCTTGGTGTAAAGAAAGGCCATTGATTTTCTAAGGTTAATTTTGTATCCTGCCACTTTGCTGAAGCTGTTAATCGTTTCTAGGAGTTTTCTGGTGGAGTTTTTTGCATCCCTTAAGTAAACAATCATATCATCAGCAAATAGGGATAGTTTGACTTCCTCTTTTCCAATTAGTACTCCTTTAATATCCTTTTCTTGCCTTATTGCTCTAGCAAGTGTTTCAAGCACTATATTGAAGAGGAGTGGTGATAGGGGGCAGCCTTGCCGAGTTCCTACCTTTAAAGGGAATGTTTCTGTCATTTCCCCATTTAGGATGATATTGGCTGTGGGTTTCCTGTATATGGCTTTGATTACATTGAGGAATGATCCCTCCAATCCAATTCCTTCTAGGACTTTAAGCATGAAGGGATGCTGGATTTTGTCAAAGGCTTTTTCAGCATCAATTGAGATGATGGTGTGGTTTTTGTCTTTGATTCCGTTTATGTGTTTGATGATGTTTATTGATTTTCGTATGTTGAACCATCCCTGCATCTCTGGTATGAATCCAACTTGGTCATGATGGATGATCTTCTTGATGTGGGTCTGTATGCGATTTGCCAGTATTCTGTTTAGAATTTTGGCATCTGTGTTCATGAGGGAGATGGGTCTATAATTCTCCTTTTTGGTTGTATCTTTGCCTGGTTTTGGTAATAGAGTGATGTTGGCTTCATAGAAGGAATTTGGGAGAGTTCCCTCTGATTGTATACTTCTAAACAGTTTCAGAAATAATGGTTGTAGGTCTTTTTGAAATGTTTTATAGAATTCTGCTGTGAAACCGTCTGGGCCTGGGCTTTTTTTAGTTGGGAGGCTTCTTACTACATCCTCTATTTCTTCATATGTTATGGGTCTGTTTAAGCTGCTGGTCTCCTCTTGGCCAAGCTTTGGTGATTCCCAAGATTTCAGATATTCATCCATTTCTTCTAGATTTTCAAACTTGGTAGAATATAGGTTCTTGTAATATTCCCATATAATTTTCTTGATCTTTTCCTTGTCCGTTGTGATATTTCCCTTTTCATCACAGATTGTATTGATTTGGAGTTGTTCCTTCTTTCTTTTTGTTAACTGGGCTAGAGGTCTGTCTATCTTGTTTATTCTTTCAAAGAACCAACTTTTGGCTTCATTGATTTTTTGTATTGTTTTCTTTGTTTCTATTTCATTGATTTCTGCTCTGATTTTTGTTATTTCTTCCTGTCTGTTGCGTTTAGGGTTCATCTGTTGTTGCCTCTCAAGTGCTTTTAGCTGTAGTGTTAGATCATTCACTTGTGCTCTTTCTGTTTTTCTAATGTAGGCACCCAGGGCTATAAATTTCCCTCTTAGGACTGCTTTTAAGGTATCCCATAAGTTTTGTTGTGTTGTATTGTCATTGTCATTCAGTTCCAGGAATGTTTTTATTTCTTTCTTTATCTCTTCCTTGACCCATTCATTATTCAAGAGTGTGTTGTTTAGTCTCCATGTGTTCTTGTAGGCAGGAGGGCTTGTCCTGGTGTTGATGTTGAGCTTCATTGCACTGTGGTCTGACAGGATGCATGAAATTATTTCAATCTTTTTGTATTTGTAGAGGTTTCTTCTGTGTCCCAGGATGTGGTCGATTTTGGAGAATGTTCCGTGGGGTGCTGAGTAGAAAGTGTATTCTCTGGTATTAGGATGGAATGTTCGGTAGAGGTCTATGAGGTCCATTTGGTGTATCATATCGTTCAGTTCAGATGTCTCTCTGTTTATTTTTTGTCCTGTTGACCTATCCAAAGGACTCAGTGGGGTATTGAAATCTCCCACTATGAGTGTGCTGGGGTTAGTCTGTGACTTGTGGTCCTGGAGAATTGTCTTTATAAAGTTTGGTGCACCAGAATTTGGGGCATATATATTCATAATTGTGAAATCTTCTTGGTGGATTGTTCCTTTGATGAAAATGTAATGGCCTTCTTTGTCTCTTCTGATTTCTTTTACTTTGAAGTCTATTTTATCCGATATTAAAATAGCAACACCTGCTTTCTTTTTGGTACCATTTGCTTGGAATATTTTTTTCCATCCCTTCACTTTAAGGTGGTGCCTGTCCTTGAAGGTAAGATGTGTTTCTTGTAGACAGCATATCGATGGATTCTGTTTCCTAATCCAGTCTCCCAGTCTATGTCTTTTGATTGGGGAATTTAGTCCATTAATATTTAAGGTTATGACTGATAGGTTTGTGTTGCTTCCTTTTGCCTTATTATCCATCTGCGGTTTTGATTTAGGTTTCTACTTCTGCAGTTATGCTTTTATTGATTTCTCCTTCTAGGTGCCTGGGGTTGGTTGCTCCTTTCTTCTGTTCTTTGAATTGCTTCAAGTATTCTCTGAAGGGTTGGTTTTCCGGACATGTATTCTTTCATCTTGTTTATGTCATGGAAGGTTTTTCTCTCTCCTTCAACTATAATTGACATTTTTGCTGGGTATAGTAACCTGGGTTGGCATCTATTGTCCCTTAACACTGGGAATGCTTTGCTCCAGGTTCTTCTTGCTTTCATAGTTTGCATTGAGAAGTCAGTTGTAATTCTGATAGGTTTCCCCTTATAGGTCACTTGTTGTTTTTCTCTTGTGGCTTTAAGGATTTTGTCTTTGTTTTGGGTGTCTAGCATTTTAACTATGATGTGGCGTGGAGAATTTCTTTTCTGATCTTGTCTGTTTGGAGTTCTATGTGCTTCTTGTATTTGTATTGGTTTGTCTTTTTTTAGTTTGGGGAAGTTTTCATCTATTATTCTGTTGAAGATCTGATCAATACCATTCTCTTGGGATTCTTCTCCTTCCTCTATTCCTATGATGCGGAGGTTTGATCTTTTCATAGTGTCCCACAGCTCCTGGTTGTTCCATTTTTGTGTATTTTTAAATTTTTCATAATCTTTCCTTGAGGTTTTTAGTTGTTCTGTGTTATCTTCCAGGTCTGATATTCTTTGTTCTGCTTCCTCCATTCTGCTTCTGAGGCTTTTTCCATTCCTTTCCTCTTGAATGGATGAGTGTTTGATTTCCTTTTTCATTTCCTCTTCTGATTTCTTTAGTATTTCTACTTCTTTTTGGAGCTTCTCAATCTCTTCTTGTACCTCTTTGCTTCACTGGTTGGTTTCCTTATCTTTTTCAGCATGTGATCTTTTCAGTGTTTCTACTTCCTTCCGGAGCTTGTCATTCTCTCTCTCTAGGTCCTTCTTGAGTTCTTCATTCTCTTTTCTTAGTTCTTTGATTTGTTCTTTATAATCTTGTAGTTCTTTAAATATGTTCCCAGTTGTGTTTCTGATGTCTGTGTCCTGGGGCATCCCCAGAGGGATCCCACTGCAGGAGTCTTCCATAGGGTTAGAAGAGCTTGGCGTAGGATTATCCTGCCCCTTTCCAGTGTTGTCTCTTCTTAGTGATCCTGGCATATAGGCTTCTCCTTGCCTGTATTCCAATGTGAGTCCTAAGTGCCTCTTCACTGTGTCGAAGGCTTGCTTTGCTTGCCTCCTTCAGATGCCTTCGTAATCCCAGTTGGCGGGGGGGGGGGTCTTCAGCCCGTGCCCCAGTACCTTCCGCTGGCCTCAGGAGATCTCAGTGACACTGCTGTATTTGTAAGAGTGGACAGACTCATCTGTTTAGTGAAATTACAAGAAGAGGGGAAAGTACTATTTTAGGAGAGGGTCAGGCATCATAAGATTGTTAGAGGGAATGGACTAAGCATATGTTACACCCCTATAGTCCCAGTATTTGGAAGCTGAGGCAGGAGGATCATAGGTTTGAGGCCAACCTGGGCTACATGGTGGCTAACAACTGTCCTCAACTCCAGTTCTGGGGGATCCAACTCCTTCTTCTGATTTCTGTGGGTACTGCACAGTAGGGGTGCACTTATATACATAGGCAAAACACTCATAAAATAAAAATAATAACTCAAAAATTTTTTTAATGTTTAACTACCCGGAAATGATGGTGCACACCTTTACTCCCAGCACTTCAGAGGCAGAGGCAGACGTATCTCTGAGTTCCAGGCCAGCCTGGTCTATGTAGCTGAGACTGTAGGGAGACTGTGTCTCAAAAAGACCCCCCCCAAAAAAAAGTCTAGTATAAAACATATTATAAATAAATAAATGAATACATAAAACAAAGTATTAGGATGATTCAGTGTGGCCAAAGGATATGAGCTTTGAAGCCCCATATATCAAGTTTCAAGTCCTGGTTCTTCTACTTTCTGTTTGATATTTATTTATTTATTTATTTATTTATTTATTTATTTATTTAATTTTGTCTTTTTGAGACAGGGTCTCCGTGTAGCCCCAGGTGTCCTGGAACTCACTCTGTAGACCAGGCTGGCCTTGAACTCACAAAGATCCACCTGCCTCTGCCTCCCAAGTGCTATGCTTACAGGTGTGCGCCACCACGCCCAGCTTCTGTTTGATTTTTAGTCATTTGGCCTCTCTCTGCCTCCATGTTGTCATTTACAAAAATAGGGATTATAATCTTATCTCATAGAAATGTTAGAGCTGAGATCTCCTGAGCCCAGCGGCAGGTGCCGGGGTGCGGGCTGAAGAGCCCCCCCCCCCGGCCAACTGAGATTACGAAGAAGGATCTGAAGGACACAAGCAAAGCACACCTTCAACACAGTGAAGAGGCATTTAGGACTCACATTGGAATACAGGCAAGGAGAAGCCCATATGCCAGGATCACGAAGAAGAGACTACACTGGAAAGGTGCAGGATAATCCCACGCCAAGCTTTACCAACCCTATGGATGACTCCTGCAGTGGGATCCC